>AP027105.1:18489212-18967763 GCA_028142955.1 Pinctada fucata
TTGTTGTTGTAACTGTCAGAAACAAAAAAAAAAAAAAAAAAAAATGTTTTATATGACATCATATGAATATCATCTGTCAGGTCAAGCTTGTCCCGGATACTATTTTGTGTTGCTCTTGAAGACATTTTTACATTTTCAATGACTGAACTTTGCTATAGTATCTAAAGTATTTTTCATACAGATATTAAAGAATGTGATCTGAACGTATGTTTGAACGGTGCAAGCTGCACGGAAACATTTGGATCGTATGAGTGTTACTGTCCACCTGGATGGAGTGGCAAAAACTGTGAGGAGGGAGGTAAGAAAATGAATTATTCCGTCATTATTTATATAAAACCTAGAATATTATGCTTGATATATTTTCATTTTACTATCCACAGACATTTTATAAAAAAAATTGGAGAAATTATACTTTTATTGATAATTCTCGTATGGTACAAAATTTACAGAAAATTAAAATTTGAAATGTCTAAAAAGCTGTCAATTTGTGGGAACAGTTATATATCATGTATATTGTGCCCATAAAAGTTTGTGATTCTTTAGATTTGAAATAGAGATTTTTTTGGTCTTTGTCCAGGTTTTCAGCATCTATTTACATTGAATCATTCACTGTGTATTTATCTTCTTTTGTGACCATTAACTTGTCTCGCAAAATTTTGTGTATGTGAATTACAATACCACATGTATATCTCAATATCATCTTGTGCGGATCCATTTGTCAATACGTAATGATAACATTTTACAAAACCCCAAAATAAAATATCAGCAAATGATTCAACTCATGCAGTATTAGCTGTTTCACGTTTATGTGAGTTTTTAAGGTATTATGAAGTAATTTTTCCTCCATTTTAGGCTTAGATGAATGTTTAGTGATAAATCCATGTAAGAATGGAGCAACATGTGTAAGCACAATCAAAGGCTACCAGTGTAATTGTCCACCAGGATTTTTTGGTCCTCAGTGTCAAAACAGTAAGTCTACCATTTTACTACTTATATTGTCCAAATGGATTCTTTGGTACTCAGTGTCTATAAACGACTTATACACTGACATTTTCTCTGACATTTCTAATTCTATAGATCATCATATTTTCTTGAGCACAGTTTTGACATTGTAGCTTTCAGGGAGCTTAATGCTATTCCCTGAATCCATCCTTTATTTATTTGAGGTTCATGCACTGTAGTTTAATTTTTATCACATGTTGACTTTATTTTCGTTGTAGATGTGAATGAGTGCGTGACCAATCCGTGCTTGTTTGGGTCAGACTGTATAGACACCATCGGGTCGTTTGTTTGTAGATGCCCGCCAGGACGGGAGGGAAGTCTTTGTGAAAAAGGTAAGAATTAGAGTCATTGTAAAGATTTTCTTATCATGGTAGATATTTTGCATTTATTGGGTTAACGTCAGTCTGTTCATCTTTACATACAGTAGTTATCTCACCTTTGTGATGGTAATAATCTTCTGTAAAGTCATTAATGAATTCTTATTAGAAATATCGTACATGTAAATGTGATGATGTGGCAATAACTTTAAGTTTACTCAGATACCATCACAGATGTGACGTGACTCTGTGAGATCTAATTCTGATGGGGATCAGATGTTTTTGGACTTGATCAGCAAATTCTCTATAAAGAATACGAGAAAATGAAATCCCAACCTACGTGTAGAGTTTGAGATGGGATGAGTACAACAACTGCTATAAAACAACAATGGAGAAAATCTAAAAGTACCAAGCCTTGTTCATGTACATTCATATTTCAATCACTTGGTGTGATTTCTTGAAAATTTGTCAGTCAGGAAAAGAATACACTTGAATTTTTCTCTCCAACAGACATCAACGAGTGTTTGACCAACCCTTGTGAGAATGGTAACTGTACTAATACAGAGGGGTCGTACATATGTAACTGTTTACCAGGATGGACTGGACCAAGGTGTAGTCTGGGTAAGTAAAGCCACTTTTAAAGGGTTTTAGAATACATGTTTAATTTAGAATTTACACAGTGAAGATTTGCAATCCACTAACAACTAGATTCGCATATACTTATCAGATTTAGAATTCCTAACAATACCCTTTTAATTTTTATAGAAGGATCTTTTCCTGAGATTTATATGTATCATACGATAGGATTAATGTGAAGTAGGCCAAGGGAAATAAAAATGATGTTGCAAAATTTTACCATACACAAAATGTATTGCTGATTATTTTCAAGTTGTCTATGAAGAAATCTGGGAAAGATAGTTTTAAATTAGGTAGTGTCAACGATACTGAACTCATTTAAAAAGTGTTGTCAACTATTTCTTACAAAGAAAAGACTGAGTCTCAGAAAATTCTTTTTATCATTATCAGATGTAAATGAATGTGCCAGCAATCCGTGCCAGAACGGAGCATCGTGTATAAACGACAGAGGATCATTCCATTGTTTCTGTCCTCCTGGATTTTACGGAGATCTCTGTGAAACAGGTATGATACAGATTAAACTCTCTTTAATTAATTCTTTTATCACAATCCTTTTTTTAATGAGATTGAGCAGTTACTATCTCTTTGTTTTCTATATCTACATGCTTACAAGTGCATGTATGTTTCAATCATTACACATGATTTTGTTTGATTATTATCTGCTTTATTTTTTTTTCTAGAAAATGACGAGTGTTTGGATAAACCTTGTGCCCATGACAGTGAATGCTTCAACACACCTGGTTCTTATTTCTGTAATTGTGTCACAGGGTGGACAGGCAAAAACTGTACTGAAGGTAACACATGTTTCTGGTGAAAAAAGAAAAAAAAAATGAAAAAGTATCGTTTTTGAAATGATTTTCTGATGATGTCTAATCAATAATGAAATGTTTTTATTCGAAGACATTTTGTTAAGAGTACATGTCCATGTATATATATTTCAATACAATATACAAAAATCACAATGTCATGTACATGTATGTACTGTATGTGTATCATAAAACTGTGTCTGAAAATCTAAGATTTATAGATTTTCTGATTGTAGAAATTTGGTTTTGAGAAAAATGATAAAATTTTGTAAATCCAAATCCACAAGTTTCACATAATATTTCTATGTTCTTTGCTACAAGACCCTTTGCATACCTCTTATATGTTTCTGTTTGCTTATGAGCATTTATATTTTCATACATTGTATATCAGATTTTGTTGATTATACAATTTCCCTCTCTTATCTGTGACAGATGTTAATGAGTGTCTGACGATATTTAATGCTTGTTTACACGGAGGGACGTGTACAAACACACAGGGATCCTACACATGTCAGTGTCCTCCCGGCAGAATGGGACATAACTGTGCTGGGGGTAAGTATGGCATTTTGAAAGTAATTGACAAAATATTCACGTCATTTGTAATATACATTTCCTTTCATCAATTATACATTCTACTTACCAGTCAGAACTATACATTAGGGACTATCTTCTTTTGTAACGAGTGAACACATGAAGGACTGTTAGGATTAAGCCATCTAAATCTAAATTGTATTCTTCAATCCTGATATTTTAAAAATCGTACCATTTATATGGTACCTTGCATAAAAATGGGACATATGTGTAACAAAAACAGAATCTACGTGTATATTGTCTGTTGAAGACTGATTTTATCTTGCCTGTTATATTAAAAAATATATAATGACTGAAGTTCCTTACAATATACATTTATTTATTTTCAGATGTTGATGAGTGCTCACTGAATAACCCATGTAAACATGGCTCACAGTGTGTTAATACTGACGGCACATATAGGTGCATATGTACTCTAGGATGGACAGGGGTCAACTGTGACCAAGGTATGTATATGAAAGCCAAAAATGTAAGGAACAATACATGAATGTCTATTTGTTTAAGGTAGAGAAAAGTAAATCTAATTAAATGTCGGTTGAGAGAAAATTTCTGTTTTTTTTTAGAGGGGGGGGGGCAAGATTCAAAACAGAAAACATTCTTTAGATTTCATTGGACAAAATGTCAAAATTGGCAAAGATCTTCCTTTTGGTAATAAAAGGATTGTAGATTAACACACACAATGAAAGATTGTGTATTTGACAACCCCTCCCCCCCCTAAAATATAATACAATGTACATTTGAATGCCTTATTTTTCATTATAATTGCTATTACAAATTCTTATACAGTAGAATTGTTGAATCAAGCGTGACTTTTGTACATGTAGATGTTGACGAGTGTTTGGGATATCCATGTTACCATGGTGGAAGCTGTGTAAACACCATTGGTTCATTCAGGTGTGACTGTCATCATGGATGGACGGGTCCTATTTGTGACGTGGGTAAGTTACTTGTCTATATTTTCATGGTATACATGTACATATACATGTAATTCAGTTGTCACTTCTTTTGGAGGGTAGAAGATTTTGTTGAAAAGATATTGGAGATTCTTACAAAACAATCCTTCTACACCATATCTACATGTATTTTATGCACTCTTTTTTCTTTATTTCTTTCAGTTTATACTATGGTGAATACATTATGAAATGCCATATTCAGAAAAATAGCTTATGTATTAATTTCTATTTATTGCAGATGTGGATGAATGTAAAAGCCTGTTCATTTGTCATAACGGAGCAACGTGTATCAACAACCCCGGCTCGTATCGCTGTCAGTGTCCGTCAGGCTGGACTGGTGTTAACTGCTCTCAGGGTATGCAATATTTAATAACCTAACATTTTTTGGACAACTTAAGTCAGTTAAACTTGTAGTCAAAAGAAAATACAATTTGCATGGAGGATGCCACTGATCCACTGATTTTTAGCTCACCTCGACGAAGTTGAGATGAGCTTATGCTATAACCCCGGTGTCCGCGTCCGCGTCCCCGTCCCCGTCCGCGTCCGGTTAAAGTTTTTGGGTAACTCAGTATCTGACAAAGTATTGATGCTACAGTAACCAAACTTGCACAAGTGATTCATCTTTGGATGCTGAGGTGACCCCATGCATCGGATGCTGCATCTGACCTACATTTTCCGGTTGAATGACTTTGTCAATGTCTGGTTAAAGATTTTGGGGTAGCTCAGTATCTGACAAAGTACCGATGCTACAGTAACCAAACTTGCACCAGTGATTCATCTTGGGATGCTGAGGTGAACCCATGCGTCGGATGCAGCATCTGACCTACATTTTCCGGTTGAATGATTTTACCTTTAAAGGCCAATATTGAGCAAAGTATAAGTGCTACATAAACCAAACTTGCATATTAGATGTATCTTTGATCAAACTTTCAGAAAATGACCTTGACCTACTTTTTCCGCTTGAGTGATTTTGCCTTTAAAGGCCAATATTGTGCAAAGTATAAGTGCTACATGTACCAAACTTGCATATTTGATGTATCTTTGATCAAACTTTCATAAAATGACCTTGACCTACTTTTTCTGCTTGAGTGATTTTACCTTTAAAGTCCAATATTGAGCAAAGTATAAGTGCTACATGTACCAGACTTGCATATTGGATGTATCTTTGATCAAACTTTCATAAAATGACCTTGACCTACTTTTTCCGCTTGAGTGATTTTACCTTTAAAGTCCAATATTGAGCAAAGTATAAGTGCTAAATGTACCAAACTTGCATATTGGATGTATCTTTGATCAAACTTTCATAAAATGACCTTGACCTACTTTTTCCGCTTGAGTGATTTTGCCTTTAAAGGCTAATATTGAGCAAAGTATAAGTGCTACATGTACCAAACTTGCATATTGGATGTATCTTTGATCAAACTTTCATAAAATGACCTTGACCTACTTTTTTCCACTTGAGCAATTTTTCTTTTAAAGCCAATATACATGTACCTAGAGATATGTTTTAATTGAATTTTGCTGCCGCGAGGTGAGCTTCGTAATCTTTGATTACACTATGTTTTCAATTTTTGTCAGTATCAGTTCCCTCATTTAGGTTGAATTTAATACATGTTTATTCTGCAGAAAAATCTCACTGAGAATTTAAGTTAGCAAAGGGAGTGACCAATTGATTTTAAAATCATGTAGTAATGAAAATTTATCAGCTTGATTTGATATGGAACTTTCTATGTTGTTTTAGATTACAATGAATGTGACGAGAGTCAGAATCCGTGCAGAAACGGAGCGACGTGTAATAACCAGAACGGAACATTTGTCTGTCTGTGTGACAATGGATGGAGTGGAAAGTTCTGTGCCGATGGTAAATATGCATATGATTGATAGAACATGCTCATGTGAGAGCACGTTATTTGATGGTTATAAATTCCATGAAATTTTAAAGTTTCTTTGCTGTTAAATATTTCCTTCTGACATCTTTTCTCTTGAGATCAAAATGAATCTGTTTCATTCAGCCGTTTTAATTTGCAACAAACAATTGGAAAAAATATGTCTGAACTTATCTTGATAAAATGTGTATCTCTTGATTAACTAGGAGTTAAATTAAAGTTTTCTATTTACAGACGTTGATGAGTGTAAGACATTACAGTCTCCGTGCCATTACGGAGGGGTGTGTAATAATATCGCCGGGTCGTACTTCTGTGATTGTCCACCTGGACGGTCAGGGGAACATTGTCAGATAAGTGAGTATAAACTATGAATCACATGTTTTGTTTATGAAGTAGATTTAGTCATAGATTTAAGGGGGCATTGTGGAACTTAGTTCTCTTTTTTTGACGCAAGTTTGTTAAAAATATAGCAAAATTTAATGTTTCATTGTTAGACTGTCTGTGAAGAATTGAAATAAATTTCATGTAATTACATGTATAAAATGAGTACATATGGTTATGAATTTGGAAATGTTATGATTTACATATATAACTATACACATCTGAACATCTTTTTCTTTTTTGTATTTCAGATGTAGATGAATGTCTACAGCGACCTTGCCAGAACGGAGGTTCCTGCGTTGATTTGGATAATGGTTTTAGATGTGATTGCCCAGTGGGCTTCACAGGTGATTTCTGCCAAGATGACATCAATGAATGTGTCCAGCTTAACATCTGTCAGCACGGAGCTACGTGTCTTAATACCTTTGGTTCATACTCCTGTAAATGTCCACCAGGATGGAGGGGAACTAACTGCGAGTTGGGTAAGAGAGCCGTATGACATGCATTTGTAGTATATATTTCTACTAATGAGCGGTGAATTTTTGTAAATATGTCCACTTCATATTGATTTCATACTGCACATTAAGTGCAAATAATATGAAATATGTCAAGTTTCCATTTTCTTTTCCTTACAGATATTGATGAATGTAAGGAGACTTTCCCGTGTATTAACGGAGGAACTTGCCGTAACACTATGGGGTCATATAAGTGTGACTGTCCATCAGGTTTTACTGGTCTCGGCTGTGAAGTTGGTAAGTGATGATTATAAGGTTTATAGCCTTTAATGGCTTTATGATGTACGTAGTGAAAGCAAATACCAGTAGTTTTCTCTGTAACTTAAAGTATAAACTGTTGTATACTATATCCCAAATTTTTCTCATGTAAAGATTAATTGTTTGTCAAGATTTTTTGTAAGACTCCCGAATTTCAGTTGCTGAGAAATTTATACTTATCATTTCTATTATTTTGTGAATGTTTCAATGTTCAGTAATATTACATCTTTGTCAAAGTTATGTATTTCTGAAGTAAACACATTAAGACAGAGCTAATTCTTTTATGTAGATATCGATGAATGCCAGGCCACCTTCCAGCCATGTTTACACGGCGGTACGTGTGTCAATCTGTACGGACGATACGCATGTCAGTGTCCACTCAACTGGACCGGTACCAACTGTGAAACAGGTAGATACATAGGATTATATTTCTGATATTATTTGGTTGTAGAAGTAACATTATGTATGACATTTGGGTATCCAAGATGCATATTTTCCAGTCTTGAAATGAATAACAAAGTCTTCAATATAAAATTATTTTTTCTTAAAACAATTGAAATTAAAGAAGGGTCTGTCAGAAAGATGAGTAGAGTATTAATTTTTTTCTGACATACATGTGGATTTACATGTACAAATAAAAACACAAACACTCAAATACACAAATTTTCAGCCCCTTGGCCTTTATCAAGTGTGATTTTACGTAGACTTGTTAAATTTGTGTATTTGAGTGTTTGTGTTATTTGTATCATCCCTTCCCTCTGGAAGAAATATTTCAATCTACTGCAGATTTACATGTAGATTGCCTAAATTCTTTGCACCTTTTATTTTCTGTTCAAGAGGATGGTATGAATAAGTATATGACTGTGGAATTGACTATTTAGTTTATCTTGGATTATATTCAATGTATGAATGCTTGTTATGACTTTCAGACATTTCGATGAAATGTTATAGTATTTTATATACACTACCATCCAAAAGTAACTACACAAATGGTAAAATCCCTACATATTTAATATATGTAAATCTCAATTCTTCTCTATTTTAAGTAAGACTTTTTGAATGATCTTTCAGAAATCGTCAAGTAACTTCTTGTTCCAAATAAAGGCATGTTAGATTTCAAATTTAGTTTACTCAAAAAATTTTCGAAAATCTTGAATTTTACCCCAAATTACCGAATTTTTATAATGCATTATTTTGAAAAATATTTTTTGTGATAGACATTAGCACTTAGGTCCCTCGTCACAATTTAGGCATTAAAACTTTTATCCAAAGCCTTTTCTGGTAGATCAATGCATTTGAAAAGTGTGTATTAATTTATGGATGGTAGTGTACATGTATATGTGCATTTACGCACGTTCATGTACGTACATGTATATCGATTGTTATGACTTTCAGACATAGATGAGTGCCAAGTATACAGACCATGTAGAAATGGTGCCACGTGCCAGAACCTAGAGGGATCATATATTTGCCAGTGTGTGTCAGGATGGACCGGCAAAGATTGTGAAGATGGTAAGTACATGTGTCCCTGTCTGCTAACTTACACTTAGGTCACAAGGTCGCTAATTCTGTTGCTGGATTATCAACAGATTTTCAATCTTTGAAATTAAATTTTCAATTTTGACCTGTTTTATCATCAGTAATGTTCAAAGACTTAATTGTATTTGCTTTGAGGAAATGAGTTTAATTGTACATACAGCATTTAAAATTCCTTTAGCATTGTTTTTTTTTTCTCCTTACTGTTAAACATTCTTAAATTGTGAGAAACAATAAATTACGTCTGCAGAATTATTGATGAAAATATATTAATACAATTACTGTACAAGTAGAATCATTGGTTGGTAATTTTTTTCAATTTTAGAAAAGTAAGCTTTTTTGCATTGAGAATAATTTGATAATGAGTAAAGCATTTGGTTTTTCATTTCTCTGGGAAAAAATTGTGGAAGTTCTTATGCTGATTGCAAAAGAAGGAATGGTTAATACACTGGGAATGTTTCTGTGTATACAGTATGATTGGTCTGTAAATCTAATTTAAATGTTTTTTTTACAGATCTGAATGAATGTTTACGATCACCATGCCTGTACAATGGTACATGCCTGAACACACGTGGATCTTACACATGTATTTGTCCCGAGGGACGTACTGGAAAGGATTGTGTTGATGGTAAGTATTGCCAAATTAGGATTTCTAAGTATACATTCTTTATTAGCTTAAAATGTACGGTATGACTAAAGCAAGACAAAATGTAAGTGAAAAAACACCTTTCAATAAATTCTACATTATTTTCATCCTGATTCCAAGAAAACAAATAGATTACACGAAAAAAAAAAAAAGAAAAAAAGAAGAAACTGCTTTAAATAAAAAAAATATTCTAAAACATAAAAGTTGATTCAAATAATTAATGCTTATTGCATGTCATTGACAACTGATATTTAATATTAACTTATCCAATGTACAAATGGAGATCTCGCTGACGTCTCGTCCATTTAAACAGTGTTAAAATCATCTCGGTAGTCTTCAGTAGTGTCTTGATAGTTTCCGTGGCCTAGATGACGATTGTCATGTTGATTTTAGACAATGGAAACCAACCTTTATGTTGTATTATGGTATATTTCAGTAAAGATATGCCATGATTCTAAGTATTGAATAAAGTTGATATTTATTTGTACAACGGATACCTTCAAAAAGATGAAATATAATTGTAACCATTGTTTTCTCTATTTACAGATGTAGATGAGTGCAGCGTATTTAACCCATGTCGTCATGGAGCTACGTGCCTGAACACTAACGGAGGATACAAGTGTTTCTGTCCCCAGGGATGGGCCGGCACAGACTGTGAAGATGGTATGCATGCTTGAAATAGAATCTTTGAAATGTTAGGAAAATTGTCCTTTGCACATTACACAAAGTCATAAATTGCTAGAATACAGCAGTGTACATAACATATAAATTTTCCATTCAATTACTGTATATGTGCTTGTTTTAAAAGTGCAACAATATTGCACAATGATTGCATAATCATGACTAAATGCACAAGCCCTGAAGTAAATAATGTAAAGCATTATGAAAAGAGATTTTAGTGTGCTCTTACTTGATAGCATTAATTCTGCTGAAATAATAATCCTATGCAAATATATACAAACACAGTACACATGAATCTTTTAAAGCAGTTGTTCTGAACAATGGTAATTTTAGTATAGAATTTTTTCTTTTTAGTTTAGAATATGAAAATTTCAATTGGAAAAAGTCTCCAAGTATGTGTTATATTTCTGTAATGTTTCAGATGTGGACGAATGCCTACAGAATCCATGTTTCAACAACGGTTCATGTATCAACTCGTACGGAGGATATTATTGTAAATGTTTGCCGGGATGGAATGGCACAAACTGTCTGGATGGTAAGTGTCAAATCATCTTATATTGAGTGCTGTGTATGACTGTTTTTGTGTATGATTAAGCATTTGTAATAGTGATAGGACACTAATTTCGCTAAATCATACCTTTAGCCAACAGCTATATTTGTATACCATAATGGTATAGAATATAGATTCCATCGATAAAGTTAGATATTTACTTCAATAGAATTCTTATCATAAGCATTGTAGCTTCCACAGTGCGAAACAGCTTACAATTTACTATACATGTACTAAGAAATACATGAGTTAAAGAAGATCCTGACGATAATATCAACAGCACCCACAACAGAGCACCAAATTGAGCATGTACATGTATATTTTATGTAACTTAATATGTACGGTAAATTTTGCCACCGTTTTTGTAGATGTTGATGAATGTTTACGGTTTCCATGCCAACACCAGGGTCAGTGTATAAATATCCCAGGATCCTATCAGTGCACATGTCCTCCAGGATGGAATGGACCAAACTGTGAAACAGGTCAGTCATGTTACATGTAATATTTGCATTTAGTTGATGAAGTCAATTAATGCATTACTGTGCCACCTTTGTAAAACACTATGTAACTTGTATTAGTGCATCACATGATAAATCCTTGGAATTTCATTGGTTAAGCACGCGGGGACTATGAGAGAATAGTGCCCGGCACCCGGGCACTATTGCTTTTTGCTTAACAGAGTTACGTCCCTTAGGAAGTATTATGACATAATGAACAATGCATGAATGTAAATAGCAATATGCGAAGTAGGGGGAAATAAAGAACAATTTTCTTTGATATTTGAGTAAATTGCAATTGATTGATTAATTAATTGATTCTACAGTCATGTGATGCACTAAACCCATTAATGCACGTTTGTGTGGGTACTATTCTCTCATAGTGTTGCTTTTAGAAGGTAAATTAATGGGTTTAGTGCATCACTGACGCTTGGGCACTATTTCTTCCAAAAGCAACACTATGAGAGAATAGTACCCACACAAATGGGCATTAATAGGTAAATATAACTCCACTGCCTGAAAAATGTTTTTTTCTCAAAATCAATCATTGTTTCAAACAAAACTAATCAAATGAGTTGCGTGAATTAAGGACACTCCATACACACTTTCTGATACATTTTGTTTGAAAATTGAGCTATATCTTTTTATACACAGTAGTATTACGATGTAATTTGACATCTTTAATGCAACGAATAAGACAGGTGAACTGGCAGTGTTTATAATACCATGAAGCCTTTGAGTGGTGCTTGAATAGAGAGAGCATTGAATGATGAAAATTGACATAATAAGTACCAGTCATGTGTTTTATGTTGTTTAGACGTTGATGAATGCCGATCAAGTCCGTGTTCACACGGAGGTACCTGTTATAACACGCTTGGATCGTTCTCCTGTGTATGTCCTGATGGTTACCGTGGCGACACGTGTGACGAAGGTAAGTAATCACTCATTTTCTACATGTGATATACCTCACATAATCTGTAAATCTTTATTAACAATATTCTGTTTGAATATAGTAGGTTCCTAACTTTCAGCTTTTACATGTAGGTGCTATACACGTACATGTATGTATATTATTGTATTGTATGTAGAATTGGCTATATAATTGATACCTACTGTTCTCTTGTTCGTTCTTAGTATTTGTACTTTCTATTTCCATTAGTGACAGTATCTATCATGAACTACATGTAATTGACTCTTCCGATTGCTGGAAAATAATGCAAAATTTCGTGACATCACAATGCTTTTACCTCAGACAAACAAGCTTTGAACCTCGGTCAAACATCTAAATTGCATTGTCACATCATGGAATTTCTCAAAATTTTCCTGCGTTTGGAAGGGTCAATTGTTATGTCATAGACTTCTGTGTAAACTGATGTTTCTTGCTAGGAAATTTGCTACATTGTAATGCTTTTATTACCTATAACTTTTGTAGATCGTAATGAGTGTTTAGAGATTATTGATCTATGTAAACACGGAGCCACCTGCGTCAACCTGTTAGGATCGTATAGATGTGATTGCTCTGACGGATATACCGGCAAAAACTGTGAAGCAGGTATGATGCCACCTAGGACTTCCTAAAATTTGAATTTTGACCAATCAAAACAATTCTTTATCTCATAGTACTATTCATTGAATCATTTACAAAAAAAGGATTGGGGCATCTTTATATAATTTTTATTTGGATCAAAGTCAAGTCAAGTAATATTTATTTTGAGTCAGCAATATATACAGTGAAATATTAACTTTGAATATAAATACTATTACTATACAAAGTTCAAAGTATTCAATTTTTTCATATTGAAAATGTAATTTTTAAGATTATTCTTACAGGACATTTTTTAGCTTTTTATGAAATTGTGAAAGCAAGAAAAAAAAGTCCAAATTCTTGTACTCTGACTAAAAAATCATCCCAACTTTGTTTAATATTTCAACGACTCTTGCAGATATCAATGAGTGTCAGCGCATGCCAAACCTATGTTTGAACGGAGCTACATGCATCAACATGGATGGCTCCTATAGGTGTCGCTGTGCTCCGGGATTTGACGGACCTTCATGTGGCAAAGGTAAGGTGGTGAAAGGGATGGTAAAACAAAAAAAATTGTTTTTGAAATAAGAGCAACCAGGGAAAATGGTGTTGATAATTTATGAAAAGAGAGTTGATTTTAAAACATTATAAAAGGGAAAGCTCCTTAAAACCATAGATAAAGATCAAGTCAAAGATTTCGTGCATTTTAGGAAACTAAATTATGCTACATATTAAACTATGTTCCTGCAAAATGAAAAAAAAAATTAGTTTATATTTTTAAAGCTGATCTACACTTACGTATTAAAAAAACTATTTAAATGCTTTCCTGAAATACATATAACTTGCTTACAATTAAGGCAAAAAATACATGTAAGCTTGAATCTTATCCTGTATATATTCGTTTGATCAAGATCAATAAAGTGAACTTAGTGTGGTAAATTCTATCTTTTTTTCAGACATAAATGAGTGTTTAGTGAATCCTTGTTTGAACAATGCTACGTGTATCAACACACAAGGAGGATACATTTGTAACTGTGCTAAAGGCTTCTATGGAGTCAACTGTCAGAATGGTAAGTCATGGATCAGGTATTGTAAAGTCAGAACTATTTATATGTAATGTACTTATTGTAAATATGTATAGACAATCTTCATTAGAGCTTTATTAGAGTAAGCTTGTATGTATTCTATGATAGGAAGTTATGTTTATGACTTTGATAATCATGTTATAGGGTGAATATTTTTCTTATTTCCACTAAAGTTTTATCAAAATTCAAATTGACTATGCCCTTCCGGAAATTTGTGTCGCGTAAATTTGAATCACTAGTTAATATACCAATAGAAATAAACTTTATGTATGTTTCTTGAGCTAGAACATAATTAAACAATGTTTCGTCTCTGATTGTTCAATCACAGACACTGATGAATGTGCTGGATTCCCATGTTACAACCAAGCAACTTGCCGCAATACGATTGGTGGGTTTGAATGTCTGTGCCCCAATGGATTTAAAGGACCATTTTGTCAAGAGGGTAAGTTGAGACTTAAACTTGATTAACACCTCTCTACATGTATATCTTATGTATTGTATAATTTACAGAATGATATTATATAAGATATTAATTATGAAATAATTTATGATGTACATGTATAAAGATTTTGACAACAACTTCTTTTAGATCGTAAAGAATGCACGGAAGTGTTTGACATATGTCAAGGTCACGGTGTATGTATAGAGGAACAGGGGTCATACACATGTGATTGTGATGAAGGTTTCACAGGCAAAAACTGCTCACAGAGTAAGTAACCCAGCTCATTTTAAATGTTAATAATTACTATTGATATACATCTACACAAAGATGTCTTGTTTTATTTGAATTTTGCATGAATTCCAATATTTGAGCTTTGCTTATACATGTATTTCTATATTTTGATTTTAATATATTGACTATTTACATATACATGAATGTATAAGTGATACCGTTATTTCATGAAATTATTTTTCATGAAAAATACAGAGCCAATTTTATGTGTTAAGGAGCCTACATGTACCTCTTTCACTATTGAGGATTGATTCAATATCTTGAACATGCATGTTGATTGCACTGAATTTAGCTTACTTTGGTCATAAAGACTGTTGTATAGTTACAGATTCAGATCTTATTTTTTGTTTCTAATGTATAAAGCTTGCTTTTATTAAACAATTGTGACAGTAAACAAAAAAAAAAAAAAATACATGTAAATGCCTTGCTTGTTAAATACGCAAATATCTGTTCACAAGTACAACTACTTATTTTCGTTTTTGTTAAGGTTTAAGGTAGGAAAGTATTTTTGATGCGCTGAAACTTTTTTTAAAATTCTCTATATGTTTCAGATAAAGATGAATGTGCTTTGGGAATTGATTTATGCCTGAATGGTGCTATGTGCAGGGATACTATCGGCTCATATGAGTGCATATGTACCACAGGATTTAGTGGCCGATTCTGTGAAATAGGTTTGTAATAACATTGAAGGTGTATATTTCACCTTAAATTTGATGTTAGAGGAAACTAAATGGAATATAAATGGATTTTTCTTACTCACTTTCAGACACAAATTAGTAACTGCATAGATGTTGTAATTACAATCTGATTGTATAGATTATATGTTTATGAGGAATTGGACTTTAAAGATTGAAAAATATTTATGGATTGGTTTAAGATCTGTCATCCAATGTAATATGACATTCACTTTGCTACTTCAAAGAAATGGTTTGATGGTTTGATATCCAAATGTGCAATACAATTGTCGGACACTCTACTATTGGATTTTTTTATGAGTAATTTCAGCACTTTTCTCATTTTGAAAGGATAAGATGTTATGTCAAAAGATCTTTATCTTGGAGCTTTTTTCAGTATAATTTTCTTACTTTGATTGTAGTGGACGATTATTGCGCAAGCTTACCCTGTCAGAATGGCGGTATTTGTGAACTGGGAATTAACATGGGAACGTACATCTGTAAATGTCCGGACAACTTCACTGGACAACTCTGTGAAACAAGTAAGGATGGGATCAGCTTCTTTTACTTACAGATAGATTTTAGAATAAGAATACATGCAAGTTTACGGTATGTGTTACATTGTATGGTCTTCATACTTGCATATTGTAAATGTACATTTTGATCTATTACGGTTTTCTTATTCATCAAAGATTCTTCATAGAAATTGCTAAAAATTTCAAGGATTTTTAAAGCACTTGGAATTAAGTGAATTGGCATTGCTGAATTCATTCTAAAAGATGAATTGGCATAGCTGAATTCATTCTAAAAGATGAATTAGCATTGCTGAATTCATTCTAAAAGATGAATTGGCATTGCTGAATTTATTCCAAAAGATGAATTGGCATTGCTGAATTCATTCCAAAAGATGAATTGGCATTGCTGAATTCATTCTAAAAGATGAATTGGCATTGCTGAATTCATTCTTAAAGATAATCCTCAAGAAAATTTGTTGAAAAAATATACCAGAAAAATGTGCATATACATGTAAGTACAGAAGTAATTGTCATATGAACTAACTTTTTTTTTTACTTTTGACTGCCGTTTTCCATTTTAGATGTGGATGAGTGTTTGAGAATTCCCCCAATCTGTCAGAATGGTGCCACATGCCGAGATTTATTTGGATCATTTGAATGTGTGTGCCCTCCAGGATTCAAAGGAATTTACTGCGAGGATAGTATGTACTCCTGATGTGAAATTCAACCCAGCTTCTGTCGTAAGATAAAGATTTTAACCATTTTACATGTAGTTGTATAAAGGCTTTGTGTGTTTATGAATCAATCTGTAAGCTTGAATCTGATGATATAATTACAGATATTGATGAATGTAGAGAGGGTCCATATCCGTGTGCTAACGGAGGAACGTGCCTGGACAAGATAGGATCCTTTGATTGTGTCTGTACGACTCAGTGGTCAGGACCCTACTGTAAAAACGGTAAGTTAGCTCTTAAGTATTCTTGTATGGACATGTATATGCTTATCTTGACTCCGAAAATGTGTGAAAATGCCATTCTTTATCAAATATTGATGCAGTGTATGTACATGTATGAGCATTATATATAGAATTATCTGTCAAATAGTGTTTAAGGTTGGATTGTAATTCAGATGTTTTCAATTGAAGAAGATGACTTTAATTGACTTTTCAAAATATCTAAATTTATAATATCTAAAATTATGTTCATATAAAGTGTGAAAGATGTGAATTTTGAAGATTTTATTAATGTTTCCTCAGATTCTAATGAATGTTCGGGAGTTCCGTGTAGTCATGGAGGAAAATGTATCAACATCCAAGGCGGCTTCCTGTGTGAATGTACTGACGGATGGCAAGGAAAAACGTGTGACGATAGTGAGTTATCTTTCCCTGATTTTTAACATTAATATGAGTGACTAATATGAAATGTAGTTATAACTACCTCCCCTTCTATAGTAAAATAAGTGAAAAAAATATCTGAGACAATTAGAAAAGACAGTGAAATGATTGAATGTGTTTGTGAATATGCAGCCAATTTTCATGTAGGAGTATGGAAATCTATTGTAATCATCATCCGTTATTTTATCCAGATAAGAACGAATGTTTGAACAACCCGTGTCTCCATGGTTCCACATGTACAGATACTATAGGATCATTCTACTGTATGTGTCACACAGGCTGGACGGGCGACAGATGTCAGGATGGTATGTGATTTATTACATTCTCACATTATTCTGACAGTGAGGATGGTATGTGATTTATTACATTCTCACAGTATTCTGACGGTGAGGATGGTATGTGATTTATTACATACTCAGTATTATGACGGTGAGGATGGTATGTGATTTATTACATTCTCACAGTATTCTGACGGTGAGGATGGTATGTGATTTATTACATACTCACAGTATTCTGACAGTGAGGATGGTACATGTATGTGATTTATTACATACTCACAGTATTCTGACGGTGAGGATGGTATGTGATTTATTACATTCTCACAGTATTCTGATGGTGAGGATGGTATGTGATTTATTACATACTCACAGTATTCTGACTACTTTTTCATTTCGGATTTCTTTCTCTCATAATCTACACCTTTAGAATATGCTTGATGAGATATGCTTTTATAAAAAACTTTATTTTTATGCCCCCGGAATCAAAGATTCGGGGGCATATAGTTTTTGGCCTGTCCGTCTGTTTGTCTGTTTATCTGTTTGTCTGTTTGTCTGTTTGTCTGTTTGTCTGTCTGTTTGTCCGAAAAACTTTAACATTGGACATAACTTTTGAATGGGAAGTGATAGGGCTTTCATATTTCACATGTGTATTCCTTGTGACAAGACCTTTCCATTGATACCAAAATTTTTGACCTCGTGACCTTGACCTTGACCTTGGACCTACTTTTCAAAAACTTTAACATTGGGCATAACTTTTGAATGGGAAGTGATAGGGCTTTCATATTTCACATGTGTATTCCTTGTGACAAGACCTTTCCATTGATACCAAAATTTTTGACCTCATGACCTTGACCTTGACCTTTGACCTACTTTTCAAAAACTTTAACATTTGGCATAACGTTTGAATGGTAAGTGATAGGGCTTTTATATTTCATATGTGTATTCCTTGTGACAAGACCTTTCCATTGATACCAAAATTTTTGACCTCATGACCTTGACCTTTGACCTTTTAACCCAGTGACCTCACATACATGTACTTAGCAGAAAATAGTGTTCATACTAACAAAGATGCCACCGGGGGCATTCGTGTTTCACAAACACAGGCTTTATTTCCTCTGTGTTCAAGTTGTGACTTATTTTAAAAGCTGATAGGGACTTTTGAAAAACAAATTTCTGATAACCAAAATGGCACCTGCTGATTGACGTTGTAATCAATGCCCCATAGAAAAAAGCTTTGATAACCATTTGATTACACTTACATTTTTTACATGTGTGATTTTATAATGTATAAGTTTGCCAATAGGTGCGACATTGGTCACTATGCAATTTCACAGTTGAGAAAATGCATTCTAAACTTGAGCTTGTTTTTATTCTATAATTTATATATGCAAACACTATATATACAATGTATATCATAATAGACATGTTTTATACATGTAGATCTTATATCTTATCTGTTAAACTGTAGATGTAGACGAGTGTTTGATGAATCCATGTCTTCATGGAGGGACGTGCAGAAACACGAACGGCTCATACGAGTGTAATTGTCCACCTCAATGGACTGGCAAGAACTGTGAAGCAGGTAGGTTCTTATACTATTCAGAAGACTCTCTAATTTAAATTGATTGGTAATTTCTGCCATGATACATTTACAATTGAGACGTGATTTATTTCCTAAATTATATCATTATGTCATTAGTTACTCAAGTGGTAGAGGATATGTTGTTTGGAAATTGAAAGCACTTTATTTTTTGTCAGATACAGGTATATACATGTATATTTTAAATTGTGAGATACTCCCAAGAAATCCTGTTAAATAAGTTTATACATGTACATGTAAAAACTTAAGCTGATAATTTGATTAAACCATCTAATTGGATTTCAGACATAGATGAGTGTAAACTGATACAGTGTCAGAATAATGGAGTTTGTAAGAACTTTGATGGATCATACAGATGTGAATGTCCAGAGGGCTACGAGGGAGAATTCTGTCAGAAAGGTAAGCATTAGTAATTACGACATAATGCATTCACGTCAGATACCATCCAGAATGGGAAGTAACTCTGTAGAATAGAAATGGAATAATCCACGTACTCCATATCGTTCATGACCTCATGTCAAGATTCTGATTCTTTTCAATTATCTTTACTTTGGTGTATTTAGGCTACTTCACAATATCCCAAAAAAAGTTTTGCAGCGAAAGTTAGATGCATTCAATGAGATTTTGAAAATATACCCAGAAGGAGGAAAAACTTGCATCAATAACTTGAGACCCATAGCACTGAAGGCAGATGCATTAAGCAATAAATGTTAAACCATTAGATTTGATACAGGATTAATTTAAAGGTGTGAAGTGTTTAAATCCACCAAGGTGGAGATAAGTAAAGCAAATTAGATGCACAAAGATCCATCAGAATGAAAATTGAAACTTGAATAAAACAGTACATACACTGTATCTCTCCATTGTTGTATAATTCTGTTTCAGACATAGATGAGTGCCTCCTTTTTGCCCCATGTCTAAACATGGCCACATGTGAAAACACGTTTGGTTCCTATCACTGTCATTGTGTGGCTGGATGGTTAGGCCCTACATGTAATATAGGTATGCTTTCTACACAACACATGTATATCAGTTTATCAATTGAATGATTCATTAAAAAAAATTATGTACAGAACTTAAGCATTTCAACAGAGTTTAAACTTGACGTAAAGTAATTTGAAAGGAGAAAAATTGTATTTCAAGAAATGAAAATATTTTAAAAGAAATATATATCGCAAAAAAATAAAAAAAAAAGGTTTTTCCTTTCTTTTGAAAATTCAAAAAATTTGGCAGTATAAAAGTGAATTTTCAATTTGTTTCGAAATGTTACTTATCTGGCATGATTTACATGAGATTTTTTTTTTACATTTACCTCTTAGACAAGAATGAATGTGATGAGTTCCCATGTCAACATGGAGGTACCTGCCTGAATAACGATGGATCATTCCAATGTATATGTCCTGCAGGTTGGACTGGTCCATTATGTGATATAGGTAAGCTTAGATACTTTGTGAATTTTCAAAGTTGAATATGGTTATGATAGTTTGTTATTTTAAAGAGTCAGTGTTTAGTATGATGGAATTCTAGTGATATATGGAACAAATACATTTAATTGGTTATATTCTGTGTTCTGTTACTTATCTTTTAAATTTCATATTAAATGAGTAACCTGAAAAATAAGAGTTAAGTTAATTACATGTAATAGACCTTCTACATATTACCGCTAGACTTGCATTTTAAACGCTCCAAAACCCGACATCACTACTTTTGACATTATTTCTAATTATGACGTCATAATTCAGATACGACGTCAGAGTTAAAAATTACGTCAAATGTTGTCATGTCGGGTCTTAGGATGTGTAAAATACAAGTCAACTGCGGTAATATGAAAATCATCTATTGGTTGTATTCTGTGTTCTGTTACTTATCTTTTAAAGTTTACTTTTATAATATATAATATATAAATGAGTAACCTGAAAAATAAGGGTAAAGTTAAATACATGTAATTTACCCTTCCGATTGCAGGAAAAAAATGCAAAATTTTGTGACGTCACAATGCTTTTACCTCGGACAAACAAGCTTTGAACCTCGGTTAAACATCGAAATTGCATTGTGACGTCATGGAATTTCTCAAAATTTTCCTGCGTTCAGAAGGGTCAATTGAAAAAACTATCTTTTATGTCGTTAAACATTTCTGTATGTGTGTTTTGGTAGATACGAACGAGTGTGACCGTTTCCCATGCCTACACAATGCCACATGTATCAACACAGAAGGATCATTCAGGTGTGACTGTGCACCAGGGTGGACAGGAGATACATGTATCCAAGGTAACTGTTGCCATAACAACCATAGAAACATAATCATTTTGGAAAATATATCTATTCTTATTGTATAGAAATGCTAACATAAGACATCCTATAGATAAACCCCTGATTCTGAAGGGCAGTGGAGAGAAAAAAACAATACAAATATATTAGATGTAATAAGCTGTATATTAGGGCATTTAGTAACCCCTCAGCTTTCGTATTTTTGATTTCAAGACTCAAATTTTTAGCCGAGTTGCAAAACTCGGCTCTTAATTTGATGTGAGACGGGCGGGCGGGCGGGCGTCTGGGCGGGCGGGCGGGCGGGAGGGCGTCAACAATTGGTTTCCGGACTATAAGTCAACTACGAAAGAGGCTATAACAATGAAACTTCATACACTTACTCACCATTAGTCAAGGATGAGCCCTATTGATTTTGGGGTCAAAAGGTCAAAGGTCAAGGTCACAGGACTCAGATGATTGAAAATGGTTTCCGGACCATATTTCGGCCTGTATTGCACCTATAATCATGAAACTTGCCAGAAATGTTTCCCTTGAATCAAGGATGAGGCCTATTGATTTTGGGGTCAAAAGGTCAAAGGTCAAGGTCACAGGACTCAGATGATTGAAAATGGTTTCCGGACCATATTTCAGCCTGTATTGCACCTATAATCATGAAACTTGCCAGAAATGTTTCCCTTGAATCAAGGATGAGGCCTATTGATTTTGGGGTCAAAAAGTCAAAGGTCAAGGTCACAGGACTCTGTTGATTGAAATTGGTTTTCGGACCATATTTCAGCCTGTATTGCACCTATAATCATGTAACTTGCCAGAAATGTTTCCTGTGAATAGAAAATGACCACTTTTGATTTTGGGGTCAAAAGGTCAAAGGTCAAGGTCACAGGACTCTGTTGATTGAAATTGGTTTTCGGACCATATTTCAGCCTGTATTGCACCTATAATCATGTAACTTGCCAGAAATGTTTCCTGTGAATAGAAAATGACCACTTTTGATTTTGGGGTCAAAAGGTCAAAGGTCAAGGTCACAGGACTCTGATGATTGAAAATGGTTTCCTGGCCATATTTTAGCCTGTATTGCACCTAAAGTCATGAAACTTGCCAATAATGATTCCCATGAATCAAGAATGACCCCTATTGATTTTGGGGTCAAAAGGTCAAAAGTCAAGGTCACATGACTCCGATGATTGAAAGTGGTTTCCGGACCATATTACAGAAATAGAAAAAAAAGGAAAGTAAGAAATTGCAAAAAAAAAAAAAACAGAAAGAAAAGAAAAAAATTACAAAGAAAAAATAATGAATATTTAAGATATGAATTGTACCTTATTCTTTATCTTTAGAGTATGCTTTGTTAAATCATATTGTACATACAAATACAGTTCAATATTTAAATCCAATTCTACATAAAAGTTCTTTGTTCTTTGTTTTATAGTAGTTCTCTTTTGCTTAAGGTTCCTGCACCCTAATAGACAACTTTCGGTTAAAATTTTCACAACATTTCGCCATTTCCAACAAGTACCGATGATTTTATCATCGCAAATGTTCGTACATAATAGCATGAGTTTACAAATGGTACCATGTAAACAAGAAAAATTAGGACATAAAGTATTCTGTATGATGAGATTGAAAATCTGTATCCTTGAAAATATATTACACGCTGATATAGAATAAAGAGAAGACCATTTCTTGATCCAGAAATTTTCATTTAGGACCACAAAATGTTGTTACAAACCATACACATTTCATGTTAGTCTGCATATTCATACTTACATTCCAGTTTTGCAACTCGGCATTTTGCATCTTTGATGCATTTTGAGCTTATTTTGAATTTGTTTCAATTTCAAAATATCTATTTTAAGATTCAATCAACTAGAATATTGCTCAATACTCAACTTTCATGTTAATTTCTCATTTTCTTTTTGTATTGTACAGACATCAATGAGTGCGACAGAAACCCTTGTTTCTATGGTGGAAGATGCATCAACACACCAGGGTCATACGTCTGTCAGTGTTTGCCTGGAAGAGAAGGAAAAGATTGTAGGAATGGTAAGAGGGCTGAGACATTAGAATTTGCTTCATTTGACATGTTTATCAACGTGCATGTGCTAGATTTGATGATTTTTTTCTTTACCTGACGTTTATTTTCATTATAGATACCAATGAGTGCCTACAGAACCCATGTTTGAACGGAGCAACATGCTTGAATACAGATGGATCTTATGAGTGCAAGTGTACCCCATTCTGGAAAGGCAAAATATGCGAATCAGGTGAATTGAAGAAAATTCTTTCACAGATGCTAGATATTAGTGATTTTGATAAAGATAAAGACTGCATTACAATTGAAATATGCATGTGTATCCTTCTCGTGAAAGAAATTCATTATAATTTGACCAGAAAATACTTTCACCATTTGATTTTGAAAATTTCATTAAAATAGTTATGAAAGCTGACACAATAGATATTGCATGTCGGTATTGTAGGATTGGGTTTCATCTAATGTATTTTTTATGTTTTCTCCGTTATGTAGATTTTAACGAGTGTGTGGAGCTTGGATACAGTATATGCGAGCACCAGGGTCAGTGTATCAATGCCATGGGCAACTACTCCTGCAACTGTGCTAGAGGCTGGGAGGGACCCAATTGTAGAATAGGTGAGGAATCTATGTGGAAAGAACGGACGGCAAATAATGCATTATTAAAAAGATTTGCCTCTAACATCAGTTATCTTGGAGATTTGCTACCTACTTTAATCTAGACCGAGAACAGGCCAAAATTTTGTTCTTAAGTTGGTAAATACCAACTCAAGAAAAAAAATTTTGGCCTGTTCTCGGTCTAAGTTTAATCATTTTCATATGTCTATTTAGAATAACTTAAACTTTTGTGTACTCACCACTTCAGAAAATGGAAAATCATCATTTTAATTGTCAACATTTTCTTAAGAATTTTTTATGTAAGGTGTACACCTTTTGGTAGATCTTCCTCTCTTAATATGTTTGATATTAGTTTGAACTTAATATGTTCCAGTATAAAATCACCAACATTGAAAGTCAGTTTACATTTGACTATTTTTATGTTTATTTTGTCCTGACCTTTAGTAAGTCTTTGCATAAAATTGCTAATGCGATTTAAAAAATTTTCATAGAAAATGCCATATCAAAATTGATTTCTGTTTCTTGATTGTAAGTAGCAGCATGTATTTTCATGGAACTTACATGTATGTGATAAGTTACATGGAATTTTAAAGTTTTAACTTGATCTATAACTGATTGTATAGTTAGTTACCAAATAGACTTGTTAGCTCGACTGCACTTTAGTGCAAAAGAGCTATTGCAATACCCCCGGCGTCGGCGTCCGCGTCGGCGTCGGCGTCGTCCGAACTAGATGATAAGGTAAATGTTAAGATTACACATTTACCTTTCCTATATTCATATTCTGTTGGTTTTTTTTGTTGCAAATGTTTAATTATACATCATTTAATATATCCAGATGAGGATATAGCCCCTGGGGTTGGGATTTTTAAAATTATTTCAAATGATAAGGCAAATGTTGAGATGATAAGGTAAATGTTAAGATAGCAATAAAGTCTTTAAAAGCCAATATTGAGCAAAGTATAAGTGCTACATGTACCAAACTTACATATTTGATGTATCTTTGATCAAACTTTCAAAAAATGACCTTGACCTACTTTTTTCCGCTTGAATGATTTTGCCTTTAAAAGCCAATATTGAGCAAAGTATAAGTGCTACATGTACCAAACTTGCATATTGGATGTATCTCTGATCAAACTTTCATAAAATGACCTTGACCTACTTTTTTCCGCTTGAATGATTTTACCTTTAAAAGCCAATATTGAGCAAAGTATAAGTGCTACATGTACCAAACTTGCATATTGGATGTATCTTTGATCAAACTTTCATAAAATGACCTTGACCTACTTTTTTCTGCTTGAATGATTTTGCCTTTAAAAGCCAATATTGAGCAAAGTATAAGTGCTACATGTACCAAACTTGCATATTGGATGTATCTTTGATCAAACTTTCATAAAATGACCTTGACCTACTTTTTTCCGCTTGAATGATTTTGCCTTTAAAAGCCAATATTGAGCAAAGTATAAGTGCTACATGAACCAAACTTACATATTTGATGTATCTTTGATCAAACTTTCAAAAAATGACCTTGACCTACTTTTTTCCGCTTGAATGATTTTGCCTTTAAAAGCCAATATTGAGCAAAGTATAAGTGCTACATGTACCAAACTTGCATATTGGATGTATCTCTGATCAAACTTTCATAAAATGACCTTGACCTACTTTTTCCGCTTGAATTATTTTACCTTTAAAAGCCAATATTGAGAAAAGTATAAGTGCTACATGCACCAGACTTGCATATTGGATGCATCTTGGGTTAGACTATATAAATATGACCTTGACCTACTTTTTCCGCTTCAGTGATTTTGCTTTAAATTGGCAATATTGAGCTAACTA
The DNA here is from genome assembly GCA_028142955.1 of Pinctada fucata. Classification (NCBI taxonomy): domain Eukaryota; kingdom Metazoa; phylum Mollusca; class Bivalvia; order Pterioida; family Pteriidae; genus Pinctada; species Pinctada fucata. The sequence goes on from AP027105.1 coordinate 18,515,016, forward strand.
TAAGTGCTACAAGCACCAGACTTGCATATTGGATGCATCTTGGGTTTGACTATTGAAATCTGACCTTGACCTACTTTTTCTGCTTCAGTGATTTATGATGAGATATATGTTGTTGCCTGAGAAAGGGAGTTTAAATAAATTGGCTGTCATGAGAGATATTATGCTATGCAGTCGAGCATTAGGTGACTCTGGCAACTATTTTTTTGATAATGTAAATATATGAAATTTCTTGTTTTTCAGATGTAAATGAATGTTTCCTTGACCTTTGTGAGAACAACTCTACGTGTAATAACTTGGACGGTTCGTACACGTGTACGTGTATGCCGGGTTGGACGGGCCAGAACTGTGACATAGACATCAATGAGTGTATCCGAATGCCGTGCCAGAACGGTGCCATATGCCGTAACACCATGGGATCTTACTACTGTACTTGTGCCGCAGGATGGACCGGCAAACATTGTGATGTCGGTAAGTCTGGGGGTCTAACGACATGTGCAAAGGGCATGAAATGGCTCGAATTATTTGAATTCAGTAGCGTAAGTAGAAAGAAATTACACACTTTAATTAGAATAACTTTTTTGTTGGAATTGGACGATTTAGGAATCGCAAACTGCCGGACATCGCACCTGTTGGCGGTCTAAACTCGTGAAAGCATTGTTTGAGAAAATGTAAAAGATATTTGACCATCCCTAAATTCTACTCGAGCTGTTTGATGTTCAGATGCTGTATGAGAATTACATAGAATTGTAGAATTGTAAATATCACTCTGTTTCAGTGCAGCAATAGTATTGTAGTATTAAAATAAAGTACATCGACAAATATTACAAACCATGACAAATATTACAAGCCATGACAAATATTACAAACCATGACAAATATTACAAACCATGACAAATATTACAAACCATGACAAATATTACAAACCATGACAAATATTACAAACCATGACAAATATTACAAACCGTGACAAATATTACAAACCATGACAAATATTACAAACCGTGACAAAAATTACAAACCAAAAAGAATAAATCCATTTTACTAAATATACTTGCCAAATTGTGTCCAGTCGCGATATACCAAAATAATAAAGACCAACTTTTAATATTACAGATATCAATGAATGTTTGGACAATCCATGTCAGAACGGAGCCACCTGTATAAACAGTGCTGCATCGTACGCTTGTCAATGTACGCCGGGATGGATGGGACAAAACTGCAGTATTGGTTAGTATTACAAACCTATATATGTTATACTGTATATAAATAAACAGGGCCGCATTGTATGCTTGTCAATTAATGTACACCGGGGTTGGATGGAACAAAACTTGGTTCATACATAGGATATTAAGAGTATAATATTGGATCATCTTTTGGAAAAATTCCAATATGTAGCCCATTAATCCATCAATCAAGCGTGGAGCTAGAAAAGGGAAGGGTCCAAAACACACCCTCTCCCTAAATAATGATAAAAACATAGTTACATTTATAGCATTGTTATATTCTTTCAGGAAAAAGAAAATATATTCAGGTTCTTTTCATTTCATATCGTAGAAAAGGATACTAGATAAAAATATAACTCGCATATTGCTTTAATCTTTGTAGATGTTAATGAATGTTTGACTCTGCCATGCCAGAATGGAGGTACCTGTGAGAACATGATGGGTTCATTCAAGTGTATCTGTCCACCTGGATTCTCAGGTCCTACCTGTACAGGAGGTAAGGAGTGTTAAAATAGTCAAAAAGATAAAGGAGTGTTCAAATAGTCACAAAGATAAAGTTAGAGAGTGTTTGAATAGTTACAAAGATAAAGGGAGTGTTTGAATTGTCATAACTATGAAGGGAGTGTTCAAATAGTCACAATGATAAAGGAAGTGTTTGAATTTCAAATAAATAAGATTCTCAGGTCCTACTAGTACAGGAGGTAAGGAATGTTTGAATAGTCACAAAGATAAAGAGAGTGTTTGAATAGTCACAAAGATCACTAGTAATTAGTGTTTGTATAGTCACAAATATAAAGGAAGTGTATGAGTATTCACTAGGATAAAGGAGTGTTCAATTTTCAATTGAATAAGTTTGGTTTTATTAAGAGTTTGTTTGAAATGTTTGAACATATTTTTTGGCAAATTAAGGGGAAATTATTCCTCTGTTGTTACCATCAATTAAAAGGCCCAATAAATAAAGTTGCCTGAGTTGAAAACACTGGGTAGTACCAGTGTTTAATATGACAATAGAAATACTTCAGAGTTAGAATTAAAATTCAGGTAAAATTTTCATATACAGATATGAAATTTGCAATGACAGAGTATCTCATGAATTTTTTAAATTATTGATCCTTATGTATTTTTTAGCTGTGAATGAGTGTTTGTCAGGACCATGTCTGAATGGCGCCCAGTGTATTGACACAACTGGATCATTCCAATGTATCTGCCCCCCTGGATGGGAGGGTCCATTATGCTCAAGAGGTATGAATACATTTTGTACATGTTAACTAATTTGTAAAGAAATGATACAAGCTCAGAAAGTCACATAAATTTCTTCTATGTTTTTAAAGATTTAAATTCCTTAAAAAACTTTATTTTATATTGTGCTTGTGTATTTATCAAAAATATCGTAATAGTAAAGATATTCAAACTAACTTTTTGTGTCGCCTGCGGAGCATAGCGACACTTAGGGATCACTTTGTCCGTTGTCCGTCTGTCCGTCCGTCCGTCCGTCTGTCTGTCTGTCACACTTTGGGTGTCACAGCCCATAACTTTTGATTGGTAAGTGATAGGGCTTTGATATTTCACATGTGTATTCCTTGTGACAAGACCTTCCTACACATACCATAATTTTTGACCTAGTGACCTTGACCTACATATTTGACCTACTTTTCAAAAAAATTACAAATGGATATATCTTTTGATTGGTAAGTGTTAGGACTTTAATATTTCACGTGTGCAATCCTTGTGGCAAGACCTTTCAACACATACCATAATTTTTTACCTTGTGACCTTGACCTCAATATTTGACCTACTTTTGAAAAAAAGATAAGATTCACTATAACTTTTGATTGGTAAGTGATAAGGCTTTGATATTTCACATGTGTATTCCTTGTGACAAGGCCTTCCTACACATACCATAATTTTTGACCTAGTGACCTTGACCTACATATTTGACCTACTTTTCAAAAAAATTAAGAATGGATATATCTTTTGATTGGTAAGTGAGAGGGCTTTGGTATTTCACGTGTGTATTCCTTGTGACAAGACCTTTCTACACAGACCATAATATTTGACCTTTTGACCTTTATCTAGATATTTGATCTACTTTTCAAGAAAAATAATATTGGCTATATCTTTTGATTGGTAGGTAATAGGGCTTTGATATTTCACATGTATTTTCCTTGTAACAATGCCATTCTACACATACTATATTTTTTTACCTTTTGACCTTGACCTAGCTATTTGACCTTCTTTTCTAAGGTTGTTTATATCTTTTAATTGGTAGGTGACAGGTCTTCAATATTTCTTATGATGAGACCTTTTTGTTACCAAGTTTTACGTAGTGACCTTGACCTAGATGATTGACACTCTGTTCTGAAAATTTGAGAATGACCATAACTTTTAATGTGTAATTAAGAGGTCTGATATTTCAAATGAATTTCATTTGACAAGACTTTTCTACTGATACCAATAATTTGATCAACTTTCTAGAATAATAATCAAACCGCTTCGCAGGCGACACAAGCATTCCTTGGATTGCTATTTTTTAGTATTTTACCATAATATTGTAGCGCAGGATGTTTGGAAAAGAGTACAGATGTTTTGATGAAATGATTTTGATTATCTTTCAGACCGTAATGAGTGCATCAATCCAAATCAATGTCTGAACGGAGCCCAGTGTGTCAACACTAATGGTAGTTTTGAGTGTATCTGTCTGCCGGGTTTCACAGGAGTCAAGTGTGGTTCAGGTATGACACAATGTCTTAAAAGTAGCTAATTAAGAGTAGTATGTTCCTGTGATAAAATCCAGATAAAGGGATGTTACTGTGAATACTAAATTTGCTAAATCATGAGAGTCCCTGAAAATAAGAAGATGGAAGAGGGATGCTCATTAACTGGCAAATTATTACAAAAGTTTTCATTTCTTTTCAAAATGTTGTCACAATATCCAAAATTTTCGATGTAAAACAAACTAAACTTTCTAGATTATATGTACTTTCCATTTGATGACAGATGTGAACGAGTGCTTACAGTTCCCCGGTATTTGTCAGAACGGAGGTTTCTGTATTAACACACTGGGAAGTTATACCTGTAGTTGTCCACCAGAATGGACAGGATTCAACTGTACAATAGGTAAACAAACAATCTGTTGTCTGTTTTGATTTGACATCTTACTGTATTTTCCACTTGATTTTACAATATCAGCATTGATAAAGGAATTTCAGCTTTTAAATGCTTACTACGTACAATATTGTAAGTGCATACGTAATGCAACATCTTGCATATATTGAAATCAAAAATTTTACATACAGTATGTGCAAAATATGTCTGTAATCAACAGGTATGAATTCCTTCTAGGAAATAAATTGTTGATATTACATAGTGACATTATTACATTGTGTTATTTCAAATATGACATTTGTTATAGATGTGGATGAATGCCTGATGAACTTGTGTAAGAACTTAGCTACCTGTATCAACCTTCAAGGATCCTTCCAGTGTGTCTGTCCCCCGGGCTGGTTTGGACCTACTTGTGAAAACGGTGTGTATAAATTAACCATTTTCTCATAGATAGGTTTGATCCAACATAACAATATTTTATTGCTTTTGCATCATGATGAAATAAGTAAAGTCATTGTTAAAGCAAGTTGCCTCCATAGTTGTTTTGTCATAGTTACATGTAAACTGTCGTGAAAAGGTGTGATGTAGGACTACTCTTTGAAGAAATATGAAAAACTCTTTATCTTTAAGAATTTACAAATGTTTCTCTTTTTGACTTGTTATCTGAAAAATCTTAAAAAAAAATCTTTTCATGTGAGAGAAAGTCTTCCCTATTCATTTTAAAATCAATGTCAAGTACAGTTTGACTGAGACATGGATTTTAGTGATTTATAAATACAGTCAATACTGTAGATTCAACCACTTGTATTAAGCGTCCATCTGCCCTCAGCGAACAGTCTAATATCCTCCCAACGTTTTTGCTATATAATTCCTCTGTATTAAACGGACATCTGTCCAACGCAACCAGTGTCCATCTTAATTGTTACCTATATGATCAATTCATTTGTATTAAGCGACCAATTAAGGTAATTACGTCGGTCTTTTGATCGCGTAATTGCCCTATCGCAATTGTTATCAAAACATAAGGGCACCGATTTAGACCAGCTGAAAGATATTTTGAATAGTTTTGTTGACATCAGTAATCATAATTCAAAGAGAAACTTAATTTGAAACTGAAGCGTTTGAACTCGGAGAAACGGAAGAAAATGCACCAACGGTATCGTTAAAAAAGAAAAAGAAAAGAAATAAATAAAAAAACGAAAGAAAAGAGAGGAAATGCATCAACAACCACAAAACAAACTCCAAGAATAAAGAATTTAAAGAAAGAAGAATAAAATAAAGTAAAACCCGAAGGTCTCACAACTTATATGGACGTAAAACCGAAATATCGGAAGATTTTTAAAAACGTAAACGGTGTAGATCAGGTAAAATGCCGCGAGAGAAAAGACTTTAAATGGATCCATGAAGACGAATCATAAAATGATGACATATAAGTAACAACAGCGGATTTTATCAATGGAATTATTTGACCGTGAATGTATTGACCTTGTATTTGTGAACGTCAAAACTCTTGTAATACAGATGCGAGAATTTATTTTAAATCAAAGTGCTATGAAAGTACCGCTTAATACAGTATTGACTGTAGAAAAATAAAAAAGATTAGTATGATCAGAGAATTACTGAGCTCGTCTTTTTATCATTCTGTTTGAAATATACATAATTGATGATATTCACCCTTGATGATATTCACCATACCAACATGTACATGTATCATTTGAAGATGTCAATGAATGTGCCAATTTGACGGTATGTCAGAACGGAGCGACCTGCATCAATTCCCAGGGATCGTTTACTTGTCAGTGTCCGCCGGGATGGACGGGAAAATACTGTAATATTGGTAAGCACACAACCGTGAAAGAATTTTTCTGCGACAGTAAAATAAAGGCCTAAATACAGAAATTAATTGTTCTCTCAGATGTTAAAATTTATACATACATGTACATATGTACATGTATATGAAGCACAGACCAAGTACAACTTTGTTAGCCCTGAATTTTGCCTGCAGCTTTATCTAAATTCAGCGTAACTTCCCATTTATGATGGTATATGAAGTAATCTAATTATGATGTCATCAAATTCTATTGAAATCAGTGTAAAAATGAAGGAAATCGTGCTGTATATGTAAGGTTTCTATAGGAATTTACTTATGTCACTATGCTATTATGTCAGGTACGATCACAAATTATATGAGAAATGCAAACCTTTCCTGAATACAGACTTGATTATATTGCATGTAGTGATTTTGAATACATGATTCTGTTTTGTAGATGTAAATGAATGCTTGGAGCCAAACAAATGTCTAAACAATGCGGAGTGTATAAACACTCTGGGATCGTTCCAGTGTATTTGTAAACCAGGATTCGAGGGAGAACTCTGTCAGAGAAGTAAGTACATTGACAATTCTTTATCTAATGTCTTATTGAAACGTGCATGTGAAATTTGCTTCAAACAATTTAATGAAAATAAAAGAACATTTATGTTGATTTAATTCTTTACTTATGAACTAAATTTTTTGAGCAAATTTGTTTGCAATGAATTATAAGCAGTATCAATGACGATGATTATCTTTGTATTTCAGATATAAATGAATGTGACAGTAATCCATGTCTATTCGGAGGGACATGTTTTGACACAGTGGGATCATACATTTGTAACTGTCCACCAGGCAGGGCCGGCAAGAACTGTAATAATGGTATGTACATGTATATGCTTACTTCATAATGGAAGAAATTTAAGGTTTAATTGATATGCTATTACATATATTAGGAAGTTAAAGGGCGGGTTCTTCAACCGAGTGGTATTTAATATGCACATCTGAGTGATCTTAAATTGGTAGCGTGATATAAGCAGCATCTACTCCAGTGATATTCCTAGAGACATGAGCAATGTGTGACATCAAAGACATACCGACAGGTATACTTGATTATGCTAATCAGATATACCTCAAATTTATCTATTTGAAGCTGTCAATCAAAAATTGAGGGGGTTATAAAGGATACATGGGACTAATCAGATTGCGATTAGAGATGTAAACCCTGCAGCGTTCAGTGAGGAAATGACAGGAAATATACCTGTCTTCTTTTATAGTTCCCACCCGGCCTTTAATACACACTATCATGTACTATGTAATAATTGTTGTTTGATATGACTTTTTAGAGGCAGATGATGATGCAAAAAATTAAGTCCAGAAATATTTTTTGTTGAGGGGGGGGGGGGGGGGGGGGGGGGAGGGGGGACGGAGGGCAGGATTGAACAAAGTGTTATCCATTATTATATGCCTATTCCATAGAAATGTAATATGGTAAGGGCACTCAATGAAAAAATGTTTGAAGGACTTCTGGAATCATTACCTTCCTTTGTTTCACCATTTCAGACACGGATGAATGTGTATCGGCACCGTGTTTGAACGGAGCTACGTGTCAGAATCTGGAGGGAACGTACAACTGTTTGTGTCCTTCTGGTTTTACTGGTAGTAGGTGTGAAGACAGTAAGTATCAACATTGTAGTATGTAGATTATGGTGAGTTTGTTCTGAATTGGACAGGTCATTTCCAGATTTCATGAACTTTTAAAATAAACAGAAGTAAGTTTAACATGTCTGAATATACATGTAGAAATATCTGGAAAAAAGAGTAATAATTTTTGTTCAATATTTTGCTTATATTGATTTTCATTCCCTACCTCCTCTATTTTTGAATTAATTATGAAAAGTTTTGTGTGAAATTCTTTCCGTGTTATGTTTATCTCAGCCCCAATATCTCTCCTGTATTTTAAGCTTACTCTACTTCAAAAATGATAATATACATGTATGTGTGAGAAAAACTCTTCATACATAGCATTTACCTTCCAGACATTAACGAGTGCTTATCACAGCCCTGTAAGAACGGAGCCTCATGTTACGACAGTTTTGGATCTTACTCCTGTAAATGTACCACAGGATGGAGAGGACCAACTTGTGAGATCGGTAAGCCTGGTATATTTCGAAAAAAAAAAGTTAAAAAATCATAGATCACATGATTACATATTTTTGTGATAAATCAATCATTGTAAAATAATCTGGTTTAAAATCAATCATTGTAAAATAATCTGGTTTAGAGGGCCCAAACACCTGAGATTGCTCCATCAAGTGATGCCTTTCATTGCCATGTCATATGTAAAGTTCTTCGTTACATGTACATCATTATTGCCACGGCTAAGTCAATACAACAGTCGAAATACATGTACGAAATGACCTTATATATGTACATTGAATATACATGTAGTAGAGTGGACCTTTTCTTTTGTATACAAAGTCAGAATCAAATTACTCATAATCAGAACTATGTATGAAGGTTTTGTTGTTTTACAGACATCAATGAGTGCTTTGAGTTTAGTCCATGTAAGAATCAAGCCACTTGTATCAACACTCTGGGATCTTATGAATGTGTATGTCCACCTGGATGGACTGGTCCAAACTGTGAAATAGGTAAGGACAGGTTCACAACTCCAGATTTTAGAGATCAGTAAAATTTGAATCACATGCTTTTTGTAAAAATGTGCTTTTGTGAAAATGAAAAATTGTCAGCCCAAAACAGCATCAACTATTAAGATGGAAAGGTATATTATTTACTTAAATTTAGGAAAAAAAATGTTTGAAATTTAATTTCATTAACACCTTTTTAGGAGAAAGGTTGCATCTATAAATATTAAAACATTTCTATGTTCTCCTGTCCTTTATTCATTCGTTTGAATAAATACATTGTATGATGCATAGATGAGTATTTGAATTCAAATTTTGAAAAAACGGTGAATCTTGTAATTTTCAGACATAAATGAGTGTCTACAGAATCCATGTCTAAATGGAGCACAGTGTATCAATAACCTAGGCTCTTTCTTCTGTGTGTGTATGCCTGACTTCACTGGACCTCTCTGTGAAATAGGTAGGAGAAACTTACAACTTTATGTGAAACATGTGCAGTGTCCAGAGAACTTAATGTTTCAGGGGGAATGGTGGGGTGGGTGGGTGGGTTCAGATATTGTAGAGCAGTATTGGTCTTGCCATTGATATTAAGTTAAAGTTGTGCACTAGGCATTTGTACCACATATAGTGATTAAACGAAGAGTAAAAAAAAAATTTGCACTGATGTGTGAGATTGATGGATCATATTTCTTGAAATTGATGAATTTTTGCAGCACTTCCCTTTCTAAAAAGTTGATAGATTGCAAAATTGATTCTATAAACTATTTCTTCTATGTTCAGGTATAGAAGAAAAGTACCGCTTTAATTTCATCACCCGTAATCTGACCTGGACACCTGGATTGATGGACAATAGAACGATAGAATTTAGATCACATGCTGATTTATTCTGTGCCGATGTGAGTACATGTACATGTATGATATTTTTAGTGAAAATTTCATTGATAGGAGAAAAAAATAATTACAGATAAATAAATGGAAGCGAATTACAGATAAATAAATGGAAGCAAAGCTATTAGTGAAAGACTGTGGTTACGATATTTTGGAGTTGAATTTTGCACCTTGGATTATAATTGGCATGGTATATTCTCTTTATTGTAATTTTTACAGATTGACAAGATTTTGAGGAAATATCCGAGCCTGTACAGTGATTACAAAGACTGTAATGTTGTGTCTTACGGGTAAGTACTTTAATCTCTCAACAGCAAAAATTAAAGTTCTTGAACAACTGAATTCTTCATGTAATTTTCCTGTTTTGATTGGAATTTATGAGTGCAGATACAGATTAATTGTAAAATTCACATTTTACATACAAAAATTTCATATTTTTCATGTAAAATTCACATTTTTCATGTAAATTCAAATGTCACATGTAAAATTGTCATGTTACATGGAAAATTCACATTGTTAAATTCACATTTGTATTTACATCTACAGTACAAAAAAAAATCTTACCATTCATGAACTTTCATTTCAGAAATAATCCTGTGTCTCTGAACTGGGAGATCTCCTTCCATGGCAGACAGCCAAACATTAATGAAGCCACTGTCAGAGAGACCATATTTAACGAGCTACCTCATGTTATTTATAATGATGCTGAGGGTGTGGTCATCGGAGATCTGTTCATATTCTTCAAGGACTATCAGACATCCAGATTGGAGCTTGACCTACAGATCCTGAACTTAACATGGTCCAATCAACTCCTGAATCCCAACTCTATGATGTATCTGACTTACGCACAGTCGTTCTGTAATGATGTAAGTACCAATGTATATCGGGAAGACCAATATTTTTAAATGTGTTGCATAACATACTTGTAAAATGCACAAAATATGTAGTAGGATAGATTGAGATATATCATAAAGATAATATTTAAATTCTTTTTATTAATTTTTATTTATTAAGATTTGAAAACAAATTTTATAATTTTCTTGATTTTGTATTTTTCTCACAGTTGGACAACTTAATGGCACGTCACAGATTTGATTTCCCTAACTATGTCAAGTGTGAAGTCAAACAGTTTGGGTGAGTTTAATGCAACTACCAGCTTCAATTTAAATTTTCAAAATGAATTACTAATGTATTGAAGAGTGTTTGTTTTAAAAATATAAAATACAAGAGCTCAGAAATTGATTTGATGTAATTCATGATAATTTTTTTTTTACAGAAACAACCCAACACGTATATACTTTGATCTGATATTCGAGGGTAACCAATTAAATCCCATGTACCAGCAGCGTTTCTTCGACATCATAAAAACAGAGATGCCTCTCCTACGGTATCAGAATTTCCTGGGCTACATGCTTGGTCAGTTCCTGATATACGCCGAAGACTACACAGATTTCACCAAAGTGCCGTTAACTTTCCGAGTCCTCAACTTGACTTGGACACCAGAGCTGAATAACAAATTTTCGTCAGTGTTCCAGGGACATGCTCGACTATTCTGTGCCGATGTAAGTTTGCTGTTAATTTGGTGAAATATTATTAAATTGAATGTTACCACTAATTTTTTTAGCAATTTAGTTTTTTGAGTGCCATGTTGTTACTAGAATATTACATGTATTTATCTAAAATAATGGAGACCCCGTTTCTGTACCTTTTCAGTCACTTTTGTCATAGATATACATGTATATGGAAGGATTTACTGTGTATTTGCAGATGTGTTTTACATGTTTTCCTTATTTAGTGCTACTAGAAAGAAATTTTAATTCAAATGTAAGATGAAAAATAATGAAATAATGAAAAACGTCAGTTGGAATTTAATATTCGACACTTTTTAGGGACCATATTGAAAATATTAGATTTAAGTATGTTCTCTATAAGTTATGCTCTGCAGTTAATGAAATATTGATTATCTTGATAGTATTGATTTTACACTCTTATCTCTCTACAGATTGACAGACTTATGGCATCTCATCCGTTATTGTTCCCAACATACAAGTCGTGTGAAGTCGTCCAGTTTGGGTATGTATTTGTATTAGATTTCAATTACTTACCATACCATTTATGTTTAAAAGATATTCCTATAGTTTACATACTCATAAATCATCAGAGTCCAGTATATATATTTTTTAAGATTACTACAGAATTATGTTTGATCTTAGAACCTCTCCTCCATATGTCAAAATAACAAATGACAATGTGCTAATTAAAAAAAATCATTCAAAGGAATGCATGTGTCGCCTGCAAAACATAGTGACACTCGGGAATCACTTTTATAGGGTATGACATCCAAGTGTGACAGACAGACAGACGGACGGACAAGGTGATCTCTAAGTGTCGCTATGCTTTGCAGGCATCACAAAAAAAAATCCCTGTTTTTAGCCTCACAATGATTACATAAATGGATGTTGTTCTCACTGAGAGAAACTTGAACTAATTTACCTTTTTTTTCGCTTTTAGGGAATTTCCAACCACCATATCTATAGAACTCCAATTCGATGGCCAGCTGAATATACCGGAGTACCAACAAAAGGTTGCAGGCATAATATTCGAGGATGCTCCCCGTTACCGCTACCTTAACAGCATAGGACACCTGGTGGGAGATTTATTGGTATTCTACGATACGTGGAAGTATATTCTTCATGGTGAGTTGTGATCAGAAGTGTCATTATGACAAAAATTCTATTAATAACTCAACACACTCTTTGACGTTAATGTCCGCTCAGTTCACTTTTGTCTCTTCGTAGGACAATTTTACCCACCAGAACAATCAAATGACTACCTCCTTGACAATTAATGTACGGTACTATTTCGAGCGGAGTGACAATCATTTTAGCAAATTGGTCCTATGAAGGAACAAAAATGAACCGAATGAACATTAGTGTGAAAGGGTCTATATTCAGAAAAAAGTACAATCATATTTTTCTTTAGATGACATCATTCAGAAATGGGAAACCTTGCCTATCAACAGAAATTTCTTGATTATATATTTACACATTGTTGATTGATCATACATGAACTTTCCTTTCAGATGGTTGGCTTTCTAATTTCACTTTCTACATACACGAGTTCCCGTATAACGACCAGTTTGCTGACTCCAATTCACAGTTCTTTACGGAATTCCAAGATCTTTTCTGTGGAGATGTACGTATTTATTTCTTAAGGGAATTAAAGGCTTTCAGAAAAATATTTCTTTTTCAATTTTATGTTTGTGATTGAGATATCATCAAAAGAGTTCGGTTACAATGAATTTGAAGAAATATGATGAATACAATAAAATATTTATTATAATTTGTCTTTATGTGTGATCAATTTATAATTTTCAGATTGAAGGTTATTATCGTAACAGTAATCTGTCAGAGAGATATTACAGATGCTTCTTTGAGAAAATAGGGTAAGAGTCTTGTAATCATGTTTTATGTAAATAGTTATAATTTTGTCTAGGCCTTTTGAAGTAATCAGATATGCTTGTTGAGAGTGTATGTAAGACATATTTTTATAATCTAAGCATTGGTACAAATGTGAAACTTCAAAGTTAATTGCAATCCTAAATGAATCAGCAACATTTTACCAATTTTTGATTGTACATTCAATAGCCCTCTTTATGTTGAGACTGCTAATTTTTGTTTTTATGACTTTTATAAATGTAACATGCACAATCTAAATTTACATTACAGTAATACACCTGTGCATACCTTGACCTTCAACGTTGTATTTAACTGGAGCGACCCAGAACCTCGACTAGAGCACGTCCTTGATGTCATCAGCTCACAAGCCAATCATTTCACAGTGGAGAACAAAGACATGATGTTCATTGGTCAACAGCTTGTTTATCTTTATCCGTTTGATGCCGTCAATAACATCGCTATAAATATGTCGGACTATATGATCAGTACGGTGCCGGCCACTACAGAGAGCCCAGGTTTGTTTCATTACAATTTTATTTTCTCCAAATATCTGTCCCCACTGTCCTGTTCACTAAATCCAGAGGACCCTGTTTTGAATAATATTCTTTAAAATATACTGTTGTCACCCTATTAAACAATAGTTAGAACTCATTTGGTTGTAACAGAAAGTGCTGCCATGTTGGATATGGGTAGATGAATTTGAAAATATTAAATTGCCTGAGGGGATTTTCTGTAGTAAAATGTAAGATATCAGACACCATGACATCAGGGCTTACTATTGTTGACAATCGAGAACAACATGGTGTATTCTCTTTGACTTTTAAATTTTTCACTTAAGAGGGGTAGATATGGGATATAACTTATTAGACAGAACTTGGGAAGTCAGTTCCATATGAATCCTTCTGTTATTTTCATTATGCCAACGTAAAAGTGGATGAATATAAGAATAGTTATTTAGTTAAGCTAATAATTTGTAAGCAGCATAACGTTACAAGTTTTCGTTATGTCATGAATTTTTATGTATTTACCGATTTTCTCTTATTTTGCAGTCAACACTGTGGTGAATGCCTCATTTGTTTTGATGAATCTAACATGGACACCAGACCTGATGAACAGGGAATCGGCAGCGTTTAAATCTCTGGCGGATCCATTCTGTGCTTATGTATGTAAAATTATTTAGTAGACAATATTCCGATCTTAATCATTATTGAGATGAAACTATGAATGTCCAAGTTGACATCTTTTGACATCGTTTTTAATAAGGCATTTTAATAATGATGTCATTGTTAAAAATTTCATTTTATTGTGATGTTACATTGAAAAGAATGTAGAAAGTTTCTGCCATGAACAATTTCCCGTCGTTTTGTCATCCATTATAAATTTAGTCAGATGGTATATGTACATCTACTACCAAGTTTCCATCCTGTTTCATTTAACTTCCGACAGAAAAATCACTGAAATTGTAAATGTATACAAGCAGAATTCAAGTATTATTTACTGTTTAAAAAAAATAACCAAGCCTAATGGTAATTTATAATTTGACCTATGTCTTACAGCTGAGGAACTTGTACACAAGCCGAGACAGATTCAAGGATATATATGATGAATGCAGGGTTATGTCCTTCACGTAAGTTTCAGAAATTAATTCAATAGAAAATAAAAGAAACTAGGAGTGGATTGTAATAAACTATGTCACTTATTTTGAGTTTATAATGAAATGTTTTCTCTCAAGTATGAAGAGGGTAAATTTGAATGGCAAAAAAGGAAATAACTATATTGTCATTGATATAACTTAACAAATTTCACGTTTTTGTATGTAATGATTGAATGGACATTATTTGTCAAGTATAAAATATATGATGTACCAAAATAAATATTTCAAATATCTTTTTTGTTGATATGGTAAATTTAACAGTAAGATCACTTTGTAGAAAAATGATTTAAATTGCATAATTCTTGCATCGTTTGAATTTCATGTCAGACTCAGTTTATTCAGGAACGGAAATGTGTTGTTGCATACAAAAATGTTCATGCAGTTTATTTTTATCAACTTCTAAATCAGATTGGATTTTTGTTTGTCAGAAGATAAAAGCAATTGTTTGTTTTCACAAAAATTATAACTTTCATACTTTCATTTATACAGGCGAGATGTCACAGGGAAAGAGAAAATAAATTTTGCACTGCTGTTTAACGGACAGCAGGACGAGACACTACAGGAGTACATTCTGGGTATACTGATAGAGAACGCACCTCGTACCACCGTGGACGGACAGATCTCTATCGTCGTTGGTCCATTAGCGGTATATGAACAGTCCCTAGCTGTGGACCAGCAGACTGTGTCAGTGATGACCACATTTTCCCCTGGGGGTGGGGGAGGGGGAGGAGGAGGGAGTAGCTCCGGGTCAGCTGCATCAAGTACACCAGCAAGTAAGTCCCTTCTACCTCTTTTATTTTGATCTATTTTCTATTTGAATGCCCCCGCCATGTAATGTATTTTTATTTTGGGTCAAAGGTCAAGGTCACTTTTAGTAGCCATAGACTTTAAATATAGATTTCAGATGATAACTCAACAATTTTTTATCACTTATTAAAACCAAACTTTGATGAATAGTGAGTGGGAGGGGAAGACAGCTATTCGTTTGAAACCAATTGATTTTATGGTCAACAGGTCAAGGTCACTCTCACAGATTGCTTTCATTAGAATTAAAACCTTTACAGCGGGGGCATATGTTTAATTTTACAAACATTTGCTTAGTCTTTGTAATATAATTTTTTTTGCAATTTTTCCGGATAATAATTCTGTGTTATGAATTGCTCAGACAAATACTCTAATTCGTTCGAAACCTATAATTTTTTTTTAGTCATCTTTAAATCTATTTTTAGTAGACATTGAAGTCAAAGTGATTTATGTATAATGCATCTAATAATACACCTTATTGATTTGCTCTGCCTCTATATTTCTTTGCAAAAATATGTAACCATACATGTATATGTACGCTTTTGTCACCGATGTGTATGTATGCTTAACATATTATGTATCTACATTTATGTATGCACAAATGTATGTATATCCATGTAGGTGAATGAATTCACTATGCATTCTAGAAATATATTAATGACATTTTGCTTGTTATACTATATCTTTAGATAATTAATTTTAAAGTTTCTTTGCTTCATTATACCATTGGCTGAAAAAAGCAAACAGTTTTCTGTGCCCCCAAATTGAATTACTCTTTTGAATTTTGAAATATAAAGAAGGATTTGAAAAAAAAACCCTTTTCTTTTAAAGAAGGGAAATTTCTAAATGATTGAGTCCATATAAAGTTTTTTTCCATAAATATTTTCCAAAGTCTCCATTTCAAAAACGTTTTATTTTCATTCGTTATCTGTGGATTTCATGCTGTTAATTTGTATTATCTGTAATCAGTGTACTCTATGCTCAGACATTAACGTTATAGTAAAGGAAGATAGAAAAATAGATTTAAGGAGAAATGTAGACTTTAAACTAAAAAAACGCTCCCTTTTATATAATATAACAGAATTTTAAAACCCCAACTTTAAATAAAAAAAAGAATATTAGATATCATTATTGATGACATTGAATAAAGCATATATAGTTTATAATCCACATGTTCATGAAACACCATGATATACAAATCATTTGTAAGATTAAAAGCATGTGAAAGAATGCAGAATGCTAATTAAAAAAAAAAAAAAAAGAAGAAATCATAAAACTCATATGGAAATAACATCATATACCAAGTTGTCACTAGCATGAAGTTTTAAGCTTGTACTTGAGATGCCTAACTGAATATGGAATATCATATGAGAAGTGTTCATGGAATGCAAATTGTCATATGAGAATCATCATGAAATGCAGACTGCAGTTATGTACATGAATACATTTGGAATGGTGATTGCTGTCCCAGTGGTGTAATTTGCTTAGAATGCAGAGATTTTGCATGGGAATGTCACAATGGAATGCAGAATGGCACTACAAAGGATTTTGATTTTCAAATAATCATATGAATGCAGAATGATATACATTAATAAGACTTACTCAACTGGAATGCTGAATGCCATATTTGGAATATTAGCAGAATGCTGTATGACGGAGACTGATTGGTCCCAAGGCATGTCAATCATATGAGTTTGATACCATAAGCTCCTCCCCTTCAGTATTTTGACCAATCACAACTGTTGTATCTAACAGATCCCTGCTCAGGTGTGAGGACCCAAGGGGAGGTGTACTACGCGGATCCAAAGAACTGCAAAAACTTCATAGTGTGTATGGGCAAGCAGCCCGTTACCATCAACTGCCCACCGGGCTTAGCCTTCAATCTAGCCCAGAAAAGCTGCATCCGTGATCCCAACTGTAAATAGAGCTGGACTCACATGGGATACGTGTAACGGATGAAAACCTGTCATGATTTTGTTTATTATTTGGAGATTTATTAGCTATATTCAACATTCATTCACAAACAATGGAATAGACAGAGAAAATGTATTATTCCTCCTAGTCAAGAATTATTATGTTGATAAATGTGACAGTAAAAGATTTAATATTATAATTATACTTAATAGTAAATATTTTTAGATATTATAATTAAACTTTATAGTTAAAGATTTAATATTATAATTATACTTTCCAATATGTAAATTATGATTCTACGACTTTGTTTTATGTGTTTATATTTTTGTATGGAGTATATTTTCTGTGAAAAATATGTTTATCTCAGTAAACATGTTATGTTGTAAGTTATTTTGATATTTGACAGCCTAAATAAAATCTGACATCTTCAATTAGTTGTTGTAAAATTGAATTGATGTAGATTATTTTTTTCTCATTTCATCGATTCATACATATGTATTTATCAATGAGCATATGTAATTGATTAATCTTTTCATTATACATTTTAATTAATGGTCTTGTGTGTCAAGTAATTTTGATTATGCTAAAAAATCCATGATTTTTTTGGTTGCTTTTTTGCAGTCATTGTGAAAGAATCCAGCAACAGCTTCTGAAATAGATTCATATTGGAATTATTTATCTTGCTTGCTTCTATATTGCACTTAAAATATTAGATACTTGTTCTTACGCCTCCAACATAATGAAAGACAGCTTCAGAACACAAGTGTATTATCCAAGCACTGCTTAGCTGGAGTTTGACAAGCAACAAACATACTCCACAAAATTATTCAAATACTGCTTAGCTGGAGTTTGACATGCTTCTGAGATATCCACCAAACTTATTATCCAAGCACTGCTCAGCTGGAGTTTGACAAGCAACAAACATACTCCACAAAATTATTCAAATACTGCTTAGCTGGAGTTTGACATGCTTTTGAGATATCCACCAAACTTATTATCCAATCACGACTTAGCTGGAGTTTGACATGCTTTTGAGATATCCACCAAACTTATTATCCAATCACTGCTTAGCTGGAGTTTGACATGCTTTTGAGATATCCACCAAACTTATTATCCAATCACTGCTTAGCTGGAGTTTGACATGTACCTGAGATATTCACCAAACTTATTATCCAATCACTGAGTTTGACATGCACCTGAGGTTTTTATCATCCAATCACTGCTTAGCTGGAGTTTCACTGGCACCTGATATACCAACCAAATTTATTATCCAATCACTGCTTAGTTTAAGCCAACCAATCACAATATTACAAGGATTATAATGTAACCAGCTTGAACGCCATTCACCAGCACTGACAGTCGTACCTGTCATTTTACTGAAGTCTGCATGGACCTTTACAGGTTTTGAGGGCTGTACAGAGATGGGTTTCTTCCCCGACCCCGTCTTTTGTTGGGGTTTCCTACTTTGTGATGGATCCTCGCCAAATCCTATACCGTTGAGATGTCCAGATGGCCAGTCCTTTGATCCGATATCAATGATGTGTCTTGATGATCCGTTGTGTGAAGTCTGAAGTAATAGTTAAAGCAGAGAAAATTCTGCTAAAATTAGTGAAATTTCCATGATATTAACATGAATAGTTCTTTCTTTTTTCTTGAAGATGAATTTTTTTTTATATAAGAATATTTTTTCTTCAGTATACAACTTGTACTGAATGTTACTTTATCTTTAAATGTGCTTCACTTGAAATTTTGAGTTATTTTTTTTTAGAAAAGTATGTACATGAATATTGAAATCCTGATGATGATGCATGTATGTCTTGTTTATGCTTCATAAAGTCAAATGCTCGAAACCATAGTTATACAAATCAAGATGAACAAATTTTTTTTTCACAATTTTTATGTGTACAATCCATCCAACTTAGCTAACTCATACATTATTAATCTTTTTCCTATATTGCAGTGACCACGCCCACAGTTTTCACTACCACTACAACCACGCCTACAACCACGCCCATTTCCACAGACCCATGTAAACCAGACAAACATAATGAATATTACCCCGTCCCTGGGGAGTGTCATAGTTTTTATGTCTGCTCTTTTGGAACTACTTACAAGTTCCAGTGTGCGGGAAGCACCGTGTTTTATCCAACCAAAAACGTTTGTGACAATAACGATGGATCTATACAATGTTAGCTGGACTGGAATTTTGTTAATTGCAATTCTACAAAATATTTTCTTTCTTGTTATTTTACATGTATACTCAAGTTGATGTTTTTTATTTGTAAATTTTCTATTGCACATTAGAACCAAAACTTATATACATACTTACATACCAAATGAAGTTGAATGAATTATATTGATTTTATAAATAATTATATGCATACATCCCATCATTTGTGTGTTTGTTTATAATGCCTAACATTTATATCTCTTTCCTTGAGTCACACTTTTCTGGCTGATAACTCAAGAACCTTTTTACTTATTCAAACCAAATTTTGATTTATGCTTACTGAAACCTTTTAGGTCAATAGGTCAAAGGTAAAGGTCACTGCAAGGAGAACATACATTCAAGATAATTTCTCAAGAGGCCTTTCAACTATTCAAATCAAATTTGGATTTATGCTTACTGAAACCTTTTAGGTCAATAGGTCAAAGGTCAAGGTCACTGCAAGGAAAACATACATTCAATACATGTACTAGTTTCAAGATAATTTCTCAAGAGGCTTTTCAACTATTCAAACCAAATTTGGATTTATGCTTATCAGGAGTCATTAGGACAAAGATGAAGGTCGTTGTTAGGAAAAAAAAAGAAAACACTTAAAATATTAGCTTCCAAATAATTGCTCAAGGACTCTTTCATCCATCAAAACCAAATTTAAATGTATGTTTACTTATCAAGAGGAGAGGCAGAGTACTTATTTGGGGTCAGTATATACAGGTTACTCTTAAAAATTGACTACCAACGGGAACTTTTGACTGCCGAGTCATACATGTTAGTGATGGGGCTTTGTTATATCACATGTATGATCTCATGGCCATGTCCTTTGACTTGCTTCAAAACAGAAAGTTTGATCCAGGCTTTATCTTCCAACCTTGATATTTCATTGTAAATTCCTCATAACCACTTTCTTGTGGATTTGATCCACTAGGTCCTTGCAGGCCGGGTAGTCATGTTGGATATCCTTTCCTTTTCTTTCAAATTAAATGACAAGACTCCAAAATAGCAAACATCAGTGATGGATGATTCCAACAAAAGTGTTTTTTCATACGCGACCAAAATTGATTTCAGTAGCGTCCTCTGGTTTTATTTCTTTAATTTGAATTTGTTCATTTACTCTACAGAGAATGCGTGCTCCAAATTTCCTGTAAGGTCGATTCAGTAGCATATTCAAATAAAATCTATGTTAAAAATAGCATTGGAGGGATGGTGCTAAGATGTTAACCTCCTCTAATTTGGATGAAATGACAAGTTTGCGAAATAGCGAAATAATATATACTAGTATGATGTCAAAATGATAAAGGGCCAAAGCAAAGCTTCTTTCAAGCGACAGAGCTGGAAAGAAGTAATCAATACATTTCAAAACATCAAGTCACGGGGCACGAGTTTAATTGCTCCACACTGCAACAAGAAAAAAGTGTTTATAATAGTAATTCGGAAGTGTTCCAACTCTATTCCTTCTTGAAGAAAATTTCTATGCACCAGACACGTGTTTCGGATATTAAATCCTCATCAGTGATGCTTCCAGCCAACGTGTTTTTCATACGCCGCCAAAAATTGGCTTGAAATTTTGTTTAAGAGGGTATAAGAGTTGAGATATCTTCTTTTACAATACTGAATTTTCAAAAGTAATGAAAATATCTCTAACATTTTGAACACACATTTGAACGAATAAACATGAAAGTGAACTTTCGTCTTTCGGTACATTTGTTTGAAATAATAATTTTTACACTTTTTGGCCTTATTACATTGTTTAGACCGACCGAAGATCACTGACGAGGATTAAGTAACCGAAACATGCATGTCTGGTCCATGCTGCAAATTTATCTGGTCTAAAATGATGCTATTGATCCTCATCAGAGGTACTTATTAAATTTCGAAGTGATTTTTTGATACAGCCACCGCGATGTAACTAGAAAATTGAGCCTCGAAAATATTGTGACTGCGTGAAATCAATCCAATCTAAAGGCTCTATCATATCAATGCAACATAACTGTGTATCCAGAGAAAAAGGTCAGAATTGAAGCTGGATATAGTCCTCTCTGCTGACTTGTGACACAAATAGTTTATGAGAATGAATATACTCTAAGATAAAGTAGCGTTGTAGGGATCTGGCTAAGGAATCAATCGGAGATAGTGTGGTGCCAATTATCGCCGACGTCGCCAGATCCTTTTGATTACGATTATCGATTAAGATATTAAAAATCAATTATACATGTGACATTCAAAACTTTTTGAGAATGATATACGTATAATCGTATTTGCATAAGGAAAAAAACCCATGGTTTTGCCCGAGAAACAGTTCTTAAGTTGTTGCAGTCGGTTGGTTTCATTGATTCGGATCAGTATGCATACTGAAGTGAAACATTTTACTGAGTTTCAGTGTGGTCAATGTTACGTTACTTAAGGACAAATCTTGAAATATTTTACAGTTTTGCAATATAATACAAGAGTCCGATTATAATCGATAATCAATCGAATTACATATCCGATTAATCGCTTTTGATTTTCCAACACTTATCCGAGACAACAAGAACAATAACACCACATAAATGAAGCATGAAGGATAACACTATACGTGCCATTTTGGTATATTAAGGACATAATTTTCACATATTTTGGTCATATTACATTGGTCATTATCCATATTTGTCATTGTTTAGATTGAGGATCACCGACGAGGGTTTATTACCAAAAACGTGCATGTCTGGTCCATGCTGTAAATTTATTTGCTCTAAAATGATGCTAATGAATTTGAGGACGTTTAAAACTCAAATGCACAGTATCATAGCGTTAAAAAACCCCCAAATTCATTATAGATGCGGCGTCGCACAAATTCAAAATATTTCAAGTAATTACACTCAAAACAAATGGGTTGTAGTATGGTAATCTAAGAAACGAAGCATAGGCTGAAACAAGAAAGACTACACATAAGAGGAGGGAAACCA
The DNA here is from genome assembly GCA_028142955.1 of Pinctada fucata. NCBI lineage: Eukaryota > Metazoa > Mollusca > Bivalvia > Pterioida > Pteriidae > Pinctada > Pinctada fucata. The sequence continues at coordinate 18,537,686 of AP027105.1, forward strand.
ATATGTACTTTGTACTGCTTAATTAGACTAATAGCAAATTATTTCGTTAATCTAATTAGGTGCGCATTACAATCTTATAAAATCCGTAAACATAGAGGATTATGTTGTGTTAACAGATCGTTTTGTCAATGTAACAAACCACAGAAATACATTTTCGCCAAAGGTAAGCACAAACAACCCCTTTATATATTAAATATAATTCAAAATCAGATTATTCAATATAAAAACCAATTATCTCCAATATCATTGTTTGAGGACTATTTCAAATTAAGTAAAAAACATCCAATATTGACATCTACGTTTTAAAAACTCCATGACTGTATAAGATATAGGATTGGCAGACTCTTTTGTTTATCACCTTACTTCTATATTTGCGTTTTTGAGGCATATGCTCTTGTGAGAGACAAATATGGATATGGATATCCCTGTATACAGCACAAAATCGATAATTCAGAAAATCAGAAACCGAAGGCATAAAAAATCAGGATAAAACAGAAACCAAAGTAAACAAACAACAACCTCCACCACATGAAAAGAAGCGGATTCCCGATATGGGAGTGAGACCAGGTGCCCAGAAAGAGCAAGCATCTCCTGCTTGCATGCAACATCCGGCGCTTCAATTCGGTAGAACTGTCACATCCGGTAACTTCCATTTCGGAAGACATAGAGTACAATCTTTGGTTGGATGGTTCAAATGGTCTATGACAGAATATCATCCACCATTCTGGAGAGTGGGACATCATAGTGTATGACGAGTTCCCCATATCGACCGTAGAACTTCCTCAGTGACGATGTAAGTCGGTCACAAACATATTCCTGACTGAGAAGCTTATCTGAAAGACGCCTAGCTCTCAGAACAAAATCCGTATATTTGGTACTTGCTCTGGCATAGCGTATTAACTGAGATATGAACACTCCATAAGCAGGGGATGAAGGGATTTTGCTACTCAGAAAAGGAAAGTTTGTAATACTGAAAATGAAGTCGTCACGTTTATCATAGAGTGAGGTGTTCATGTGAACATCAGTGTCGTAGGACAACATCATGTCCAAATAGGATGCTGAATAATTTGTCTCTGTAGTTTCTTTGACTTCAAGCTCCGAAGGATAGATACTGCTCAGGTAATCCGCGAAATTTGGATTATTGAGTGTGACGTTTGAGTAACAGCTTTCTTTATATTAAAACATGCATTATGACCCATAATGCATGTTTAAATGTTTTTATATTTCAAATACGTCATAAGGCATTAACATTATAAAAATGTTAAAATAAATGGATGCATGTATGGAATCTGACATGATATATAGAGACAAATTGCCATGCAGACCGAGTTTTTGTTCGTATTTTATCAAATCACATTTATTTTGCTATACAAAGGATACCTATTTATGTAGTGACGGCCATGACAAGAAAAGGTGAGAAATATTCCAATCTATTCAGTAATTTTTATCTATGTCTCTGAAGATTATAAGTCTGCACCGATTGCCCATTGGTCTCGTTTGTTTATTAATGTTTGTTGTTATTTATGCTTGATATTTCTATGTGATTTGGCGTTCATTGTACTATTTGCGTCTCATTCTGTGCGTATCTGCTCTGTGTTTTTGCAGTTGGTGTCTTGGAGTTTTGCTGTTGGTGCTGCAACTGAGTGTAGTTGGAGATTCCCTCCTTTTATTCAATCAAATAAATTCGATAACACTTTGATACCTATTCGGGGCAAGATGCATGATGACATCCCTCGCGTATAAAAAAAAATTATTTCACAGCGTAGAAAATTAATTGTTTTTGTATCAATGTTGCGCACCTTCTTTCGATATAATGCATTAAATTCTGCTATGCATCCATCAGAAAATGACTGAAAATAAAAAGATTTATGTTGATTTTGTGCTGTATACAGGGATATGGTCATTATCCATATTTGTCATTGTATAGGACAGTGCTTATCCTGAGCAAAAAGGACATCCTTTTCATATCATCTACAGAGCTTTTTTGTGAAACATAGGACCCCGGCATCTAATGGTTTGGAATGTGGTGTCGCCCGAGAACAAGTGTGTATCATTGGAGACCTCTGTGCGTCCTGACAAGTGGTTGCTTTGCGCAATCATCTTGACAAACCATGGCATATGTCAAATAAAGGGTTTCGTTCAAAGTCTTCTTTGTGTGAAAATCTATCTCCTTTCTTCAATGTGTTGTCACTCATATAGTGGTTCATCTGTAAGTTGATTTAAGAAATGAATCTTATATTTTTCTGTTGATGCAGGTATCACCCGAAAAATTGGACTGAAAACTGCATCAAGGCGCGTAGCGCGTTGATGCAAAAGTTTTCTGTCCAATTTTTCGGGTGATACCTGCATCAACAGAAAAAATATAAGATTCATTTCTTATCATTTAATTATGGAAAACAGACTGTTTTCTTGGATCTAAAAACAATCAATCACCGCACTATATTTCGTAAGTCGGAAGGTTTCGCAGTGAAACGTCTACCAAAACAAGTTATGGCAGCCGCCATGATTCAAACAGCGAACGATCGTCTCTCTATATCTTTGGAATAAGGACCAGTTTGAGCAAATTCTACATGCACTGTCAATTTTTAAGTAAGTAGAAAAGAAATGGTACCTTTGAAATGATAAGCAAACATCAACAAATTGTATTTTCAGCAAAGAGTTCATTCGTGTTTGAGGTAACCCCCAGTTCTAAAAATACTGCTATAAATAGACTTCCGTGAAAAATTGTGTTGATCGATGTATCAACAAAATTTCTCAGCCAATCACAATCTTCGTTTCTTGAAAATGACAATGGAAATTAAATGATAAGGGTAAACCTCTATGATTGCACGCAGGAAATTAAAGATGAAGAAATAGGACAGTTAATTTGTTAAGGAGGCGGGGAGAGATCGTTGGGTATCATCTAAGGGTGTGGTGGTTGCCTTTTTTCTTTCGGTTTTGCTTGTGTTTTTGATCATGTTTCAAACTATTGGAACATTGCTGTCACTAAAGCCGAGTTTCCACTGTTGCAAAAGCACAGACAATAGAGCTACTAGAGCTACGATTAGGTGATTTTGTTTAATCGTTGCGGATTCTCCTCTCAACCGCGAGCCTTCTTGTCTCATCATGTCATGATCATTTCATATTCTCCTGCATTTTCCCCTGCTCGCGGCACCGACGCGAATGTTCCAAACTGTTTAAAACATTCGCGTCTGAATTTTTATTCGACTCAAAATCGCAGCACATGCGCAGCACATTCAGTTTTATTCTCCTCCATTAGCAGCCCTTTATCCTCACATTCGCGCGCATTCTTGTTCCCAATGTGGAGGAAAATGAGCCACGATAGAGCCACGATAGAGCACCGACAAGAAAAAGAAGGGAGGAGATCTCCAACAAGACTCCGTTGCAGCAACAACAGTAAAACACCAAAACACCCGATGCAAAAACACAAAAGACGAGTACAGCACGAGACGGAAAAGAGACACACGACATGTAAACATCAAACACAAAAGACTACACATAAACCGACGAGACCAATGGGTAACCGGTGCCGACTTTGGACGGCCATTTGTCTCTGACACAAATGTCGCACATTCGTGTCGCATTCTTCTCTATTCTTATCACTATCGTAGCGGGCTCGTAGCATATTCTTGCTGCATTTGCTGCGCTATCGTGTGCATATCGCACAGAGAAATACCACACCAGAATATGACACAACTGTTTATTCGCCTCTTATCGTAGCTTATTATCCTCTACATTCGCAACAGTGGCAGCCCCGCGACAGTGTAAGCCCTGACGATACATGTCTGGTCCATGCTGCAAATTTACCTGTTCTTAAATAATGCTATTGAATTTGGAGACTTTTAATATTGATAAAATTTGGTGAGTGTCACTGCTGGTGGACCAGGAGTACCCGAGGGCACATTTAGCCAAGTTCAATCAACTTAGGTTGATCGTTTCTTCAACACATTCGAAAATTTTTGTGATAAAAATTTCTTGAAATTTTGAAAACGTGGGTCCTGTAGCATCATATCTCACCGATCCTGCTACTTCTTTCGGTACTTTTGGTCATAATAAGTTTGGCACTCTTTGGTCATTTTACATTGTTCAGATTGAGGATCACTGACGAGGATATATTACCCGAAACATGCATGTCTGGATCATGCTGCAAATTTATCTGTTCTTATATGATGCAATTGAATCTTAAAAGACGTTTAAAATTGATAGATTTATCAATTATTTTTCGTTTAGTATTTTTTGGCGATATTATTGAAAATCTGAGATCTAGGGGCGTTTTATCTTACAATGCTTCTACCATGAACACTACATCCTTATGACAAAAAAAGTTCGCTCATACAAAAAAAAAACTTTCAAAAATTGTTTTGATCGTCAGATAATAATGTCTTATACGCACGAGGGATTCTACATTATGGAATATAACGCATACTCTTACAGATTTGCTCACGATTGCGCAAGGATTTGTACCATTTGTCGACATCCACTTCAAGTAAGACGTTTTAGGAACTCTTAGTAGCTGGTTGTGTATATATCGCGAATTTTATCTTATTTCTTTAAATCATTTGTGTCACACTTATGCCCTTTATGGAGCTCCTAAAACGTTCCCTGCGAGGGGTTTGACAGGAAGTGTTTTGAATATTTATCCCTGACGTGGTAGCCATATCACTTCATATATAGACATAACCTAAAACCGTGCATGTATTCTATATATTGTTTTCATTTTCGTGTGTTAACATCGAGAACGGCTAGCCAAACAAGGTAAGCTTACTCCTCCTAGGCACCTGGTTCCACCTCTAGTGTGCTTGGGGTCCGTCGGTGCTAATTTTTGTGCTCTATTGTGAGTGATTTTGAGATTGTCGTCAGGATCTTATTTAACTCATTATATGATTGCTCAATTTTTTGCAGTGAAACCTTCAAGTGTTCGCACATTTTTTTTCAACTATAAACCCATGTTTTGGCAATGACGCAAAAAAAAAAAAATTAATGAAAAATCATGGTTGATTGACGTGAACTTCATCTTATTACGATCGCCGAGAAAAGAAGACAAGAGAAAAAGCTATCAATACATCTTCTGAAACATTGGACATTAATACAACGCAGTAATTAAAGAGATAAATTGGTGATTGTTGATTGTAAAGGTCTTATACCAGTTTATTTTATTCTCTTTACGTTCTGTAACATAATGAAGGCATAAAACTGTATAGGCTTCAATTGTTAAACGTCTTCAAATTCAATGGCTAACTTTGGACTCTAGAATTACTGATGATACATTGTTGCTGGTGGACTGTTTGTCCCCTAGTATTTTCTGATACTACATTTGATAGATAATTCTGAAACTAAGGTGTATCTTTCTCATGGTATAGCTTTGTTAAACGTCTTTAAATTCAATAGCATCATTTAAAACCTGATAAATTTACAGCATGGACCAGACATGCACGTTTTGTCCTTATCTAGCTCTTTGGCATACATTTTCAGTGATGTATAGAATTCATGCTCTCTTTTATTTACTATTTGATTTCCCTCTATTTTGGCATCGAGCATCTCTGATGATACAATTGCTTTTTAAGATGCGCATATGGTGCACTACTGTACGTGTACTTATTTCAGCGCAACCAAATTTTAGCGAAAACAGACCAAAATTGAGTAAATTGACATATAAGCGCTATCATGAATAAATGCTTTGGCTTATTTCCCACTTTAATCAGTAAGAGATTCATGATTTAGCATAGTCTTGAATTAGCGCAGTCTTATCAGCGCTCTCTAAAATAAGTACACATTAAGTATATTATTACGATAGTACACGATATATCATTTAAAGTAAATTGTCTTTCAGAATCTGGAGCCATGCTATTGTCAATAAATTCAGGAAGAAATGATATCAACATCATATTTCGGAAAAAGGTTTTCACCCGTAGACCAACATATTTTGAAAATCAATTTCGTGCCCTCGTAATACTTTTGGCACTTCTTTCTGTAGAAATGAATACGCATGCAGCAGGTATGTACCATTTTGGTCAATACGTTTTAAAATTGTGTGAATAATGAATCGAGATTTCAAAAACTGGATAACGTAACATAATATACATTAGATAAACAATTTTGAAAAAAAAGAAACACATCAAGAGAAAAATGATATGTTGAACACATGGTGCACTGAAATTTTACATCACATATATTTCAATATTGAAAATTTCAACCACTAGGTTGGCATCTGTTCTGGTTAATTGTTAATTTTAAATTCAAACTTTATTTATTTTACTTCGTTTAACAAACAAGTAACACAACTTATATTAATGTCTCACGTTGGTTGTCATGCTAATAGTCGGCCGGACTCCTCAGGTGATAACATGCATGCGCTCGCTTCAGCCGCAGATCAAGGAATGCCCGTTCGCCCCATCCCCTATTTATACATATTCATATTTATACTTTTATTTATACATCTGTGTTGCTTTGGCCTCTGCGTTGTGATGTCTCGTTTGTATGGTCATCTTACAGTGATGAGATTATTTTACACCACAATTGTGCTTTCATCTAGACCTTTGGATCACCGTAAAAGTAGGAAGGTTGTGCGTACGTACTCCGGATAACCACACCATCTGCTACTAACGAAGCAGAAGGCCGTTCTAAGTCGGCACCGATTGCTCGTGGATCTCGTTGGTTTATGTGTAATATTTTGTGTTTGATGTCGTATCTCCCTTGTGTCTCTTTCTGTGTGTGTCTTCTCTATGTTTTCACTTGGGGTGTTTTGGTGTGTACCTGTTGTTGCTGCAACCGAGTTTTGTTGGAGATCTCCTCTTTCTTAAGTCCCCGAGGATATCGTTCGCCTAGTTTCGCAATGTTTCGGGACTTGACTTGAAATGAATTCATAAAAAAAATCTCCGCCACACAATCAATGAAGATTTTCGAAATCTGAAGGGTATAACTCTGTTCTTAGCAGGTTCTTTGGCAGAAATTTTAGGTCAATATTACATTTTTGCTCTTCATAATTTTACATCATTTTGCTTTCCTCTTTTTTGACCTCGAGCATTGACGATAACTTGTTGAAATACGCATATGGTGCTCTGAAATTTTATAATAAATGATGTATTTCAATATTGACATGGGAATACTGTTTAAAACATAAATAAACTGCAAACACAATTTAAGACTACTTGTGATGCGTCTTTGTCAGCAAAATAGAAGGAGTCATAAGATATATCGAACAATCTGCCATGGAAATGATATACCGGTATTTTTTTGAAATTGGGAATTTCAGGAAAATTATTCTAAGATAACTTGTGCCTTTTCTAGATTTAATCACCTAAGACTTAAATTATACATTGACTCCTATTGTTGAATAATACCAAAAAATCCTTTTAACACTCCACAAGTTTTGAATCCTGTTAATTTCAGTCGTAAATAAATGCCTTCAGCGTCCTTGCCAGAATGGTGGTTCCTGTATCAGTTTAGAGAATGGCTTTAGATGTGCTTGTCCAATGGGCTTCACGGGTGACTTATGTCAGAATGACATCAATGAATGTGCCCAGTCCAACATCTGTCAGCATGGAGCAACGTGTATTAATACGCCAGGTTCATATTCATGTATGTGTCCTTCATCATGGACGGGGACGAACTGTGAAATGGGTAAGAATGCTGTCCTACATCCGTGTAAGAATTTACATGTCGGGATGAATTTTCGGATGAAATTCTTGTATTTCAATTTTTTCTGCTTTTAATTGGTTTTTGAACGACGTGTTAAAAGGATATTACCATTCTGATACCATATCTTCTTTGTCAGCAAAATATAAGGGGTCACTTGAAGATGGTACTTATCTTCGTTTTGTATTTTTAGTCCCAACGGCTCCCCGGAGGAAACTTATAGTTTCCATCCTGTCTGTCTGTCTGTCACACTTAAGACATCCAGACTTTTTCGCTGTTGTTGCATATATTGAACTTATGTTTGGTATATGAGTATATCTAAATGTGATACAGATCAAGTTTGAGTTGGTTTGAAATGATTTTACAAAAGTTATGACCCTTGGACTTAACATTTAGTATGAAGTGTTTAGTTTTCCGTGCTGTTTTTGCATGATATTGCAGATATTGTAATGCTTTTCCATATGTGAATACATCTTAGTATTCTACAGATCACGTTCGAGTTTGGTTTCGATTGACCCATTTTTTTTCAGGAGTTATGACCGCTGGACTGAGCACAGTTCATGAAATTCTCAGTTTTCCGGACTTTTCTTGGCAGTTGTTGTAGATGTTGAACTGATTTTTGGTATGTGGATACATTATAGTATGATACAGGTTTAGTTGAACTGCTGGTGGACCAGGAGTTCTCAGGACACATGTATAGCCGAGTTCTATCAAGTTCGAAAATTTCTGTTATAAAAATTTCTTTAAATTTCTAAAACGTGGGTCCTGTAGCATCATATCCCACCCATCCTGCTACGTTTTTCGGTACATTTTTTGACATAATTACTTTCACACTTTTTTGCTTTATTACATTGTTCAGATTGAGGATAACTGACGAGGGTTAGATATCCGAAACGTGCATGTCTGGTCCATGCTGCAAATTTATTGGTTATTTAATGATGATATTGAATTTTAGACGTTTAATAGTTGAAGTTGGGTTTTGATTGACTTGTTTTTACAAAAGGTATGGCCCCTTAGCAAATTTCATGAAATTTTCTGTTTTCAGACCTTTTCAAATACACATATTGAACTTATTTTCATGTGGGCATTAATCTTTTTGGTGTAAGTATAGATCAAGGCAGAGTTCTAGGACATGGATTAATGACGGTAGGGGACTCATATCGCTTTGCGATTCATTAAATCGAAGGTTGTTTATGTCAAACAAAGGAGGGGATCTCCAATTCACAATTATACTTGGATTCTGTATTTGTGTTTTATGTTTCAATTTCATTGGCAAACAATTTTACTTTCGTTTGCAAGGTGTACTATTTCAAATGCCTGAGAGAGGAACTTGGGTTACATTCAGCACCTGGAAATCCAACATACACACTTACAAATTTATTTGTATCCGAAATACTTGACAATCACAAATTCATTCTTGATACATTCGATGTCCGGTCTATTCTGTAAATTTATCAGGTTTTAAATTATGCTATTGAAATTAAAGACGTTTAACATTCACACCGATAACTCTGATCTTGAACTACCTTATATCTACTGGATTCCAAAAATCCTTACAAGCACCGCTTCATCGCCGGTTCGTCCATGTGGTCCACAAAACCTCTTTCCACTTTACTTACAAAAACATTAACTTGCATCAAGCAAGGTCTTCAAGCACACTGCGAGACGACTTATTCCAGAAATGGAATCAATCAGATGTTCTTTAGATGAAAAAAGTCTCAAGAACTTTTGGAAAATTTAAAAGCCACCAATTTTAATCTTATAACCAGCATAAAGTCGTTCGACTTCTCCACGCTCTATACTACCATGATCCCACACCAAAATCTCAAAAAACAGACTTGCCGATATTATTCGCAATACCTTTCTTTCAAAAAATGGTAATGGAGGATACAAATACCTCATCATAGGGCGTGAGGAAACTTATTTCGTGAAGGAACAATCTGATTCAAATAAAAAGTATACCGAAGACGATATCATCCGGATGCTTGAGTTTTTGATTGACAACATTTTTGTAGTGTATGGAGGAACCGTATTCCAGCAGATAGTCGGAATCTCCAATTGCGCCCCAAATACTGTAAATTTATCAGGTTTTAAATGATGCTATCGAATATAAAGACGTTTAACATTTGAACTACTTGGTGAATTTCACTGCTGGTGGACCAAGAGTCCCCGAGGGCACATGTAGCCAAGTTCGATCAACTTTGGTTGATCGTCTGTCTCTTCAATGCATTTGAAATTTTCTGTTTCAAAATTTCTTGAAATTTCTAAAACGTGGGTCCTGTAGCATCATATCCCACCCATTCTGCTACGTCTTTTGGTACATTTTTGGACATAACAATTTTCATACCTTTTGGCCATATTCCATTGTTTAGACTTAGGATCACTGACGAGGGTTTAGTACCCGAAACGTGCATGTCTGGTCCATGCTGTAAATTTATCAGGTTTTAAATGATGCTATCGAATAAAAAGACGTTTAACATTTGAACTACTTGGTGAGTGTCACTGCTGGTGGACCAAGAGTCCCCGAGGGCACATGTAGCCAAGTTCGATCAACTTTGGTTGATCGTCTGTCTCTTCAATGCATTTGAAATTTTCTGTTAAAATTTCTTGAAATTTCTAAAACGTGGGTCCTGTAGCATCATATCCCACCCATTCTGCTACGTCTTTTGGTACATTTTTGGACATAACAATTTTCATACCTTTTGGCCATATTCCATTGTTTAGACTTAGGGTCACTGACGAGGGTTTAGTACCCGAAACATGCATGTCTGGTCCATGCTGTAAATTTATCAGGTTTTAAATGATGCTATCGAATAAAAAGACGTTTAACATTTGAACTACTTGGTGAGTGTCACTGCTGGTGGACCAAGAGTCCCCGAGGGCACATGTAGCCAAGTTCGATCAACTTTGGTTGATCGTCTGTCTCTTCAACGCATTTGAAATTTTCTGTTTCAAAATTTCTTGAAATTTCTAAAACGTGGGTCCTGTAGCATCATATCCCACCCATTCTGCTACGTCTTTTGGTACATTTTTGGACATAACAATTTTCATACCTTTTGGCCATATTCCATTGTTTAGACTTAGGATCACTGACGAGGGTTTAGTACCCGAAACGTGCATTTCTGGTCCATGCTGTAAATTTATCAGGTTTTAAATGATGCTATCGAATAAAAAGACGTTTAACATACTTACCTGATCTGTACATCAAAATGTACATCGAGACAATCACCGAATTTGATAGGTTTTCATGGAGCTGTTGCGACGGGTGTTGCATGCAATCAGGAGACGCTGACTCTCCCCGGTCTCACTTTTGAATGTTGTTCATTCCGGGGTTCGCAACCGTTTTGATGGGAATTTTCACGCTTTTGCCTTGCCTTCTCGACTTTGAGACTGAGTAACTGTACTTCTTTGATGCTTATTCACTGGTTTTACATCTGTATATTTGTGCATTGATAGTAGATTTTGGTGTATATATCTATATATTTCAGACAATAATGAGTGCTTTGCATACAGACCATGTAGAAATGGTGCCACATGTCAGAACCTAGAGGGATCATATATTTGCCAGTGTGTGTCAGGATGGACCGGCAAAGATTGTGAAGATGGTAAGTACTTATGTCCTAGGCTTGGTATTTTGCATATGGGTCACAAGGCAGATGCATTGAACTAAAACGTAGGAATGTCAATCTGTGCAAATATATACTTGTATACTTCTGTGAGTGTATATGATCTCTGTAACAACAATAGAATAAAACAAGGGTCTCATAAAGAGAGGAATTCATGGTATAGTAATTCATCCTAACACAAGTATTCAATAAAATTCATTTGGGGAATTATTTAGAAATTTAATGAAAATTCTTTTAGCACTTTATTAGTGTACAAGCAAATACAAAATAAGAGATAATTAGAAAATGGTGATTTCTTTCATTTGAGATGGCGATATTTCACCAAGTGTCGCCTCGTGGCGAAATAACTTCTTGCTTTTTATACGCCCGTCTTAAGAGGGAACTTATTATGTTATGGCGCTTCCGTGAATAGGTGCGTCCGTCCATACGTCCAAGGTTATGTTTTTGGATTTTTTTTCTAAAGCTTTTCAAGATATTGGATTGAAACTTCACACATGCCTTGAACATTTGAGAATTTCGGATATTTGGAATCGTGCATTCTGTGTAAAGTAAATGCAAAAATTTAAATTCTAAAAATAAAACCAGAGGTGAAATGAATTTGAGCTGCGTATGAAAAACACTTTGGCTGGAAGCATAACTCATGGGAATTCAATATTCGAAACACGTGTCTGGTGCATAAGAAATTGGTTTTTCTCCATGAAGGTATAGAGTTAGAACACTTCCTTAGTATTAATATCAAGCGGCGTAAGGTCAAGTGTGAGTTTCGAGAAAAATGACCTATTCTTAGCAGAGTAATGATCCTTTAGCATAGACATTTTCAACAATTTTATAGTTTTCCGGACGTTTCTTCTTAGCCTTTGCAGCTATTGAATTGACACTTGATATTATGCCTTTATACGAAATAATTCATATCCAGTTCGAGTATCGAAAAATTGACCCATTTTTAGCAGAGTTATGACACTTGCTGTGCATGCATTTTATATATTTTCATTTTCGTGCATGAACATCGACGACGGGTGCGGCTAGCCAACAGGGGATGCTTACTCCTCCTGGGCACCTGGTCCCAACTCTAGCTTGCTAGCGGTCCGTCGATGCTCAATTTGGTGCTCTATTGTGAGTGCTGTTGAGGTTATGGTCAGGATCATCTTTAACTCATTTGAGAACAGAAGTTTTCAACAATTTTACTGTTTTCTGGCCTTTATTTTGCAGCCATTGCAGCTATAGAACTTAAATTTCATATGTGCCTTATAATATATAATTACAGATTCAGTTCGAGTTTCGGAAAAAATTGATTCATTTTTAGCAGAGTTCTGGCCCTTGATCATAGAAATTTTCAACAATTTAATAGTTTTCCAGACTTTTTTTTTCGCAGCCTTTGAAGTTACTGAATTGAAACTTAGTCAATTGAAATATCAATTTCAATTGAAATCTACTAAAATTGACTTTAAACAAGGCAAACGTTACAAACACAGAAACACCATTTTTTTTACCTCAATATCGAAATTGTTAATTGGGAGATGCATATGAGTGTGTATGACAAAAGAGATGATTTTGGATTCAACATAGTAAATTTCCTCTGGCTTGATGGTGATGTTCCTAGATTAAAGTAATAGGGCATCTACATTTCACAGCTCATCCGGTATGCTAGAGTTTGTACCGATGTTTTGGATTTTCAAAGTAGAAGTTTACAAATTACAAAGAAACTTTTAGGTCAAGGTTTTCCTCTTTATAAAATAGTAAAGACTTTCTGGAAATTTTACAAAAATTATTGTCAACATCTTTTGAAATTCGGAACCATACAAGCAACAGACTATATAATTTTGGGTATTTCACAACCTGTATTTTATGGTGACATAATTAACAAAATAAGAAGGATCAAAGGTAGACAGAATTGCCATCGAAATTGTGTTAGAATCATCAAACATCTTTTATACCGTAGATATACATGTAATCCTTCTGTCACCAGACGGACACTTGGCTTGGCATGGGGCCAATCTACAGCCTTGTGCCAGCGCATTTTTAAGAATTGCATTCTAACTGACTGTGACGACAGGACTCCATGACGGGCCCTTTCCAAACCTCTTTAGCGAAGACAAGACAGGACCTCGACCACCTGTCCTCTCTGAATCTCAGTCGGACTCCTCTGGTACGTTACAACACGTAAAAGCTCGCTACAGCCGGCAGAGCACGGACTGTAGTTCTTACATCTTCTGTTTTTATATCCATTTACATATCCATATATGTGTTTCTTGGGCCCCTGCGTCATGATGTCTGGTTGTATGGTCATCTTACTGGAGACCATACCCTTTTCTTTACAGTGAGGAGGTTGTTTTACACCACTATTATGCGTTTTTGGAGACCTCTGAGTGATCAGAAAAGTGCTAGGGTTGTGCTCACGTAATCAGGATAACCACATCGTCTAAGTCTGCACCGATTGCCCATTGGTTTCGAGGGCTTATTTTTAGTCATTTATGTTTCATGTTTCTATGTGATTTTGTGTTCATTGTACCTTTTGCATCTGGTACTGTGCGTGTCTGCTCTGTGTTTTGCATTGGGTGTTTTGGACTATTGCTGAGAGTGCTGCAATCGTGTGTTGTTGGAGATCCCCTTCTTTCTGATTATATATCTAATTGAAGTCTATGAACAGTTGACATTTTTAGCAGAGTTATGGCCCTTGAACTTAGAAAATTGTAACACTTTTACAGTTCCTAGATTTTTTTTCGCAGCCTTTTAAGCTATTGAATGGAAACTTGATATACACCTTCATGATAATGAATTACAGATCTAGTTTTAGTCTGTGATCAATTGCCTTTTTTTCAGACCTGGTCTTAGAACGGCTACCAGCTCTAGGATCTTCAAATCTACCATGTGGGTTGACTTTAGGAAGTCAAAGAACCTAATGTTTTTTTTCAGGTTAGGGGCAAAGGTCAATGTCATTTTGTGGCAGTAGTAACGGTTTTTTTTTTTAAATTTTTTTGTATTTTGACAATTTATTTAAAAACTATTTTGATTTAAACTTGTACATCCGAGGAACGTTCTTTCATATTTCTTACAAGGTTTTTTTTTGCTATCTTAATCATGGTAATTTAGAAACTATGTGTAAAAGTTAAGTAATTTTGAGACTAAGTCCTAAGTCGGCATCGGTTGCCCATTGGTCGCCTTGGTTTATGTGTTGTCTTTTATGTTTAATGTTTCTATGGCGTGAGTTGGTGTTCCTTGTCCCTTTTACCTCTCTTTCTGTGGGTGTCTGATCTATGTTTTTTGCATTGGGTGTTTTGGGGTTTTGCTGTGGGTGCTGCAATCTGGTGTTGTTGGAGATTACCTCCTTTCTTATAAAAGTGACATTATTGCATTCAGAGAATTATTGATGAGAAATTAATACCCCGACGGGCGCATCTTGCAGCGTGGGCGTTGCTATTTTTAATTTTGCCATTAGACCTATTCAAATAGTGAATCTACAAACTGAGCTAAGTGTTTTATTTACACTATAGATTAATCTATCCGTGTGAACTCGAGGTGAAAGAAATAGAAGATATTTTTAATAAGAACCATCCATAACAATTTGCCGGATATGACCTTTTTTCTGCACGGCTTAAGTGACTGGTTGCTAGTAAACAGGATATTCTTTTTTTCTCCCGGGGAGCCTTATCCCATCTCCATTAGGTATTAAACTGTGCTTCTTTGCAGAATGTTCAAGTTGATTGTATTATTTGTAGTGCAACTAATTTCTATGTTTCTTACTACAGTGTTATATATGTTCTATTTTGTCATAAAAGATGCAACAACTAATTATTATGTTTGCCAGGCTGTATGGGATCGATGCAATTTCATTTTTAGAATATAGCGTACATCTTATTTCTTCATTGCATAGATTCAAGGTATCGCCACTTACAGTGTTGAATTTTAAACTCTGACAACGAGGCCAATGAGCGAAGTTCCCCGTGTTTTGATTATTCATCGAGAGAGACTGAAATGAGATTTAAGCTTTCCTTTGTGTCCTCCCGGGCACCTGGTCCCACCTCTAGCTTGCTAGGGTCCATCGATGCTCATTTTGGTGCTCTATTGTGAGTGCTGTTGAGATTATCGTCACGATCTTCTTTAACTCATTTGTGTCACAGTTATGCCCTTTGCCGTGTGGAGCTCGTAAAAAAAGTTCCCCGCGAGGGGTTTGACAGTGTTTTGTGCGGCTAGGCAACAGGGGATGCTTACTCCTCCCGGGCACCTGGTCCCATCTCTAGCTTGCTAGGGGTCCGTCGATGCTTAATTTTGTACTCTATTGTGAGTGCTGTTGAGATTATCGTCAGGATCTTCTTTAACTCATTTGAATATTTTCCCTGACATGGTCGCCATAGCACTTTCTATATAGATATAACCGCAGACAGTGCAATGTATGTATTTTATATATTGTTTTTATTTCCGTGCATGATCATCGACGGCGGGTGCGGCTAGCCAACAGGGGATGCTTACTCCTCCCGGGCACCTGGTCCCACCTCTACCTTGCTAGGGGTCCGTCGATGCTCACTTTGGTGCTCTATTGTGAGTGCTGTTGAGATTATCGTCAGGATCTTCTTAATTCACTAGTTACTTAGATAATGAAGTTGCATAACATATGCAACATGAGTCCCCGAGGGCACATGTAGCCAAGTTCGATCTCAATGTATTCTAACATGTCTGATATAAAAAAATCTTGAAATTTCTAAGACGTGGGTCCTGTAGCATCATATCCCACCCATCCTGCTACATTTTTCGATGCATTTTTGGACATAAAAATTTTCACACTTCATGGTCATGTAACATAGTTTATTCAATTTGAAGACGTTTAACATTTATACCTCTTGGTGAGTGTCACTGCTGGTAGACCAGGAGTCCCCGAGGGCGCATGTAGCCAAGTTCGATCAATTTAGGTTGATCGTTTCTTCAACGTATTCTTAAATTTCTGATATCAAAATTTCTTGAAATAACTAAAACGTGGGCCATGTAGCATCATATCCCACCCATCCTGCTACGTATTTCGGTACACTTTTTCGACATAGTAAGTTTTACACTTGTTTTGGCATATAATATTGTTTAGATTTGAGGATCACTGACGAGGGTTAAGTACCCGAAACGTGCATGTCTTGTCTATGCTGCCAATTAACCTGTTTTAAATGATGCTATTCAATTTGAAGACGTTTAACAATTAGATTGAGGATCACTGAGAGGGTTGAGGACCCAAAACGTGCATGTCTGGTCCCTGCTGAAATGGATCTGTTCTTAAATGATGCTATTGAATTTGAAGATGTTTAACATTCATGTGATATTTGAATATGGTAAAATTTTGCAAATTAGCATAGTGCATTTTTAGAGAACCACCTTTTATGCATTCTGCAGGAAATTCGGAGCCGCGCATTCTAAAGTAACTGCACAAATTTAAATTCTATAAATAAAACCAGAGGGCGCTACTGAAATGAATTTTGGCGGCTTATAAAGAGCACTTTGGCTGGAAGCATCACTGATGATGATTTAATATCCCATACACGTGTCTGGTGCATGAAAATTGGTTTGAAATTTTTCTTCAAGAAGGTATAGAGTTTGTACATTTGGAACCGTATTATTGTATTTGACTCTGAGGAGTGTTCATAGGATAGAGTTGTCCTTTATATTCTATGGAGCTGTGTGGTTATCCGGTTTTATGGTGAGGAATTTCTTTTTATATTTTTGAAGAATATGCCAGATTGTGATTATTGGAATTTGATTCCGAGTTTGTTTTTCATTTACTGATTTCCTTACAGATATTGATGAATGTAAGGAGACTTTCCCGTGCATTAACGGAGGAACTTGCCGTAACACTATGGGGTCCTTTAAGTGTAATTGTCCGTCAGGTTTTACTGGTCTTGGCTGTGATGTTAGTAAGTGATGATTATAATTTGGATCCTCTTTCTATACACTGTAAATATAGGATCCCGTCTTTATAGATTTTGTATAAAAAGGCAGAGATGATCTTTGGTACAAGTGTTATAAATAATATATCCAAGGAATTCAATATATGTTATTATGTATCATTAGATTTGTTTTCTTGTATCTCGTTTTTACATAGGTTTTTGAATATCAATGTATTAGATATGTACACTGATAAATGCTGTTAACGAGGCTGTGTCTAATTAGAAAATGATGAACTTCTACCCAAGGAATTTTGACAAAATTCGGATCATATAATTGCAGTATTATAAAATTCATTTTATGGGAAAGAAAATAGAAGTTGACCGTTCAGTATTATGTAGAGGTCATCTCAAAGATAATGGCATCTTACAATGAGACCTTATGGGGTTTTACTGCAAAAAAAAAAAAAAATGATTTTTCTAAAAAATTTCATATTTCTGCGCAAGAGATTTTAATTAAATTCATCTTATTTATTTGTTGTACTTCAAATATCATTTTAAGAAAAAGAAATTGAAATTTCACCGTCGTCAAATTTTTCTAATTGTACTCAGCCTCGTTAAATTACAAATGTTATGTTACCAATATTATCTCAAAACCATCGAAGAAGTACCCATAACTTACTTACTTCCGTATTATTCAGTCTCAAAGGACAAAGAGTTAGACCTCGGTCATTTCGTTATCAAGACTTTTTCTTGAGACAGATAGATACGCACATATATAAGCATCTAAGAAAATTTTTGACACATCTCAGGCGTGGATGAATGTCTCCAGAGACCTTGCCAGAACGGTGGTTCCTGTGCTGATTTGAAGAAGGATTTCAGATGTGACTGCCCAGTTGGCTTTAATGGCGACTTATGTCAGAATGACATCAATGAATGTGCCCAGTCCAACATCTGTCAGCATGGAGCAACGTGTGTTAATACGTTAGGTTCATACTTATGTATGTGTCCTTCATCATGGACGGGAACGAACTGTGAAATGGGTAAGAATGCTGTTCTACATCCGTACAAGTATATATTGATGAGAAAGCGGATAAATCTCTTATGTGCTTAAATTTCCGTCGCATCATCGATGATTTTCATGTCGTAAATTGATGGGTATTTGTAACCTGTAATTACCAATTCGTCCTGAAAATTCTTAAACACAGGAATGGTATCACCATTCTAATGCAAACTGTTTTTTCTATAATTTTAATGAATAGGTAATTGAGCCTTTGAGCTTATCTACTCATGCGTAACATCGCGCAGAAACATTAAGTTCTTTTATTCAACTCTGAGAAGTAAGAAAATGGTGCAGACTGTTCCGTTTAAACGCAGTGTAAGAAAAGGGAAGGACCATCAATCACTGACCCAGTGGAACAAAACAATAAAAACGCGACACATAAATGACACCAGAAAAAAACTACAACCCGCCACAGGACACAACAATATGCACAAGAGCATTAACAGACGAAAAGAGTCGAAACAGATGTACAGAAACATCAAACATCTATGACAGCACATAAATGGAAGGAGACCAATGTGCACCCGGCGCTGAACTTGGACGGCCATCTGCATTAAGCAAATGATGTGGTTATTTGGATTATGTCCGCACAACCCTCTCACTTATCTGGAAAAACAAAGGTTTCCTTAGACACAAAATTGCTGTATAAATATAAAACGTCTCACTGTAAGGTAACATCACAAACAAGATAGTTGAACGCAGCGGCCTCAGGTAACACAGATTCTACGTAAATGGATATGAAATATTCTATGTGATGTGTATAACAGTCTGTGCTTTGCTGGCTGATGCAAGCTCAAGATCAATCACCTGAGAAGTCTGACCAACTTTCAGATAGGACAGAGGATCAGAACCCAGTCTCCTCTGCAAGATTTGGACAGGGCACGTAATGGAGTCCCGTCGTCACGGTTGTTCAGTGTGTAACGTAGGAAAAGACACTCGTACAAAACTGTAAATTGGTCCAGTACCATGTCCAATGTTCATTTGATGACTACAGGATCATATCCTCGGTAAAAAAAACGATCGACTATTTTCTTACATTTGTGGTTGGAGTTTGAGCTGCCTTTGATCCTTATAATTTTGTTTATCAATGGTCACCGTAAAATGAAGGCAATGAAATTCCCAATGATACATACTCTGATGCTGGAGTTGTCCCAAATTTTGAAAGAAGTGCAGAATACGATTTTTTGTAGTTGGTGTAAAATTTTCAAATAAATAAATAAATAAATTAGTAAATAAAATTATGATATGTAAATCCGTGGCTTAATAGTTTCATTTTAGTAATTTTTTCATTTTTATCATGGAAGTCCGAAGCAAGTTTTAAAGTATCTGATGAGTGTAGAGAAGTAAATGCCGTACGACAGCAATATTGAAACATCGTCTTCAAACCAAGGAAAATTAACTATGTTGAAGCCACAGCCTTCACTTTTGTCGTATATCTTTGAATTTCTCCGCTGTTGTTTTTGATATGCAGATCTCCCAAAATGGTGTAGCTATATCATCTGTGCTGTTAACTCTGGTAAATAAATTTGATTTTTGTATTGGTCAAAATGTGGGCTACATCGTTGAAAAAATCCATTTATGATCATGTCAAAGTCTTTGCTCGTTTTTCTGTTTTTAAATCCCCATTCCAAAGTTCATTTTTCTTGCTCTCACAATATTTGATTGTGCGTTTGTATCAAAGGCAGCAGACATTTAAGTGAGTTGTTTCAATATGAATGAGGATTTCATAGGGGTCACTATCTAATATATGAATGAAATATACATTCTTTAAGGTGTTGGGCAATGACCTTTTCAGTGGATTTCGGTGTTCGAGGGCAGCAGAACGAGTTTGCCTCGACAGAAAAGCTCAAATGCACAACAAAACGTCTTCAAATGCATAGCATCATTTAAGGACAGATACATTTGCAGGATATTGAATTTGAAGACGTTTAACACATGTACCAAACATGTACGTTTCGGGTACTTTAACGTACATATATGTTTAATTTGAGCAATAGATCATATCATGCTTTTAAGTTTACTTCAACCGTCTTATTTTCAGTATATTCCATTTTTTCTATGTTGTATATTGGAGCATTCACTGAAAAGATTGCCATTCTTGTTTCTCCGTGTTCTCATCATTCACTATAACAGGACAATCGGAGAAATGAGACGAATGAAATATATTGATATCTAAGACTTATACAGGAGTCTTGTAGTACGACGGTATTGGTCGTACATTTTTGATTGTCATCGCTGCGTCATAATTTGATTTTGGTCATTCCAATTTGAGATATGCAATTCAGCATTTACATACCTCAGGTTTTAACGGTTGATTCGATATGCTTATCCATTGAGTAAGAATGGTTTTACGTAATGCAGCCACGTAAGAAGTTATAGCGTTTTGTTTTTAATTTCTTATCATCTACTTGACATCTCACACTTTCATAATTAATCAGAGTTTGAGAAAAATTCCTTGTCAGAGCTATGTATGTCCAATATAATACATAAATATTGATTTATATACGATCAGATATTAATGAGTGCCTAGCCATGTTCCAGCCATGTCAAAACGGTGGTACGTGTGTCAATCTGTACGGAGGGTACGGTTGCAAGTGTCCACTCAACTGGAAAGGAACCAACTGTGAAAAGGCTCAGAGTTCAGTATATAATGTGATGCAGTAATAACATGTTGCATTTTTATGCTATAAACTAAGAAATATAAAACCTACATGTTTTATAAATAAAATACTGACAAAACAAAGTGAATTTCAAAGTGACTGACTATATATGGACAATTCAGAGCTATATCCGTCCCTATAGTGAAAAGTTGTCTACTATGTTCTTCATTACAATGTACTGTGAAACGCAAAGTCGTGGAAGGAAATTACGATGTTATTGTACAAGACGAGATGTTTTCCATCATCATGCAACATCGGGATGAGATCGTTTTGTAATATTGCACAGGGTTTTTTCATCGTTTATACAACAGTTGTGTGTCCTACAAGTTATTTAGACAGATTTGTTTCAATCACGGGTTGAAGAGATAGTGTGTACAAGTAACAAAACAAAACGCGTCAAGAATAGAGCGAATCAAAATACCCCCAAAATACAATATTTTAACACATTTAATGTTAATTAGGCATCGCTACCTTTCCATGATGTCAAATTTGATCATGGAAATAAAGGAGCTGTTAAGATAATACGTAAAATATGCCCTGAAAAGTCGAAATCTCGAAATGATGAAATTGAGAATTTTTTTCGGTAAAAATAAGAATTAACTTGGTCCAGAAATGAATCTTCTGTCTTCTGGTTGGATAAATTATTCAAAATAAGACCGATTTTTGGATGACAAATATGGAAAATGACCATATCCATTTATACAGCACAAAATCGATAATTCAGAAAATAAGAAACCGAAGGCATACAAAATCAGGATAAAACAGGAACCACAGCAAACAAACAAAAACCTCCACCATATGAAAAGAAGCGAACTCCCGATTTGTGTGTGAGACCAGGCCCGATTTGTGAGTGAGACCAGGTACCCAGGAAGAGTAAGCATCTCCTGCTAGCATGTAACACCCGCCGCTTCAATTCGGTAGAACTGTCACATCCGGTTACTTCCATTTCGGAAGACATAGAGTACAATCTTTGGTTGGATGGTTCAAATTGTCTATGACAGAATATCATCCACCATTCTGGAGAGTGGGACATCATAGTGTATGACAAGTTCCCCATATTGACCGTAGAACTTCCTCAGTGACGATGTTAGTCGATCACAAACATATCCCTGACTGAGAAGCTTATCTGAAAGACGCCTAGCTCTCAGAACAAAATCCGTATGTTTGGTACATGCTCTGGCATAGCGTATCAACTGAGATATGAACACGCCATAAGCAGGCGATGAAGGGATGTTGCTACTCAGAAAAGGAAAGTTTGTAATGCTGAAATTGAAGTCGTCACGTTTGTCACAGAGTGAGGTGTTCATGTGACCATCAGTGTCGTGGGACAACATTATGTCCAAATAGGATGCTGAATTATTTGTCTTTGTGGTTTCTTTGACTTCAAGCTCCGAAGGATAGATACTGCTCAGGAAATCCGCGAATTTTGGATTATTGATGGACAACACATCGTCTATGTAACTGTAAGTGAAGTTGAAGTCAGAAGCTAAGTATCTTTTCTCTTCAGAGACCAAAGATTGAATGAATTCAGCTTCGTACGAGTAAAGGAAAATGTCGGCAAGGAGTGGGGCAATATTGGTCCCCATTGGAATTCCGACAATTTGCTGGAAGACCTTTCCTCCAAACACCACATAAATGTTGTCGATCAGAAAGTTTAACATCTGAATAATATCTGTTTCAGTGTACAAGTTTATTTTCAGAATCGGACTTTTCTTTGACAAAGTAGGTTTTGTCATAGTTAACAACAATAAATTTGTATTTGCGATTACAGTTCTTACTTGTAAACGCATTACGTATAATTTTTGCGAGTCTTTCTTTCAATTTAGAATGTGGAATCGTAGTGTAAAGTGTAGCGGAAAATCAAAGGCTTTGATCGAATGGACTCTACTAAAATGAGTGGATTTCAGATGTTCTAAAAGTTCATTCGAATTCTTTAAAATCCACATCTGGTTGATACCACTGCGAGAATATACTGTCGAACAATATTTTTGAAGCCCAGATTTGATTTCAGATCAAACTTTGGTGAGTACGATCGATACAGATTTGGTAGAACATTTTGAGGAACCAGCGATGAAACGTTGTTTGTACGGATTCTTATGCGTTTTAGGTATGCAGTATAAGTATGGTAAATCTAAATCTAAATTGTTAGTGTCGAAGCCAAAGGTAGCAAGAGCTGATTTGTAGTTATCTATTATTTCAGAGGCAAAAAGGTTTATTGGGGTGTAAGTGGAATTTCCGGGTGTCGAATTTAAACCCAACTCTTTAACTAGACTGCCGAAATAGTACTTTTTGCAAGTAAATGTGTAATTATTTGAGGCTTTATCCGCTGGTGTGATGACATAATGTTCTTGGAGGTAGGTAAGCTTGGTGATAACATCAGGGTCTTTAAATATAGACTCGAATCTGGTATTCACAGTTGATTTTAATCGGTAAATTCTAGATAAAAGTAACCCTCTGATGGATTTTATCCATTCGGAAAGGGTGTCGAGCTGTACATCCTCTTTCTTTGCCCAACGTCTTGCATATTCCTCACAAGAGTCCATGATAATTTTGACATTTTGGTTCCATGTAAAGGACATACTTTCT
Organism: Pinctada fucata; assembly: GCA_028142955.1. Lineage (NCBI taxonomy): Eukaryota > Metazoa > Mollusca > Bivalvia > Pterioida > Pteriidae > Pinctada > Pinctada fucata. The sequence continues at coordinate 18,561,114 of AP027105.1, forward strand.
CTGTATTTGGGACCATTTTTGAACAATTCTCTCAACTTGTCGTTCTTGATTATACTAAGGTTACCAATAATAACGTGTCCACAAGGAGAGTAGTTGAAATCCGATGAAGAACATTCGCAAGGAAGTGGATGTAGTGAGGGATTACTTAAATCAATACACTGCAAGAATCGTTTGTAATTGTAAATTTTAGATGCAACTGTTGGTGTGTAGCTATAGGAAATACAAGGAGTTTCTTTTCTTTTGATATATGGTGGGATTTTTTCTGTGACAGTTTTGTGATTCAAAATTTGACCAAGATTCAATTTATCAATACCTTTATTTGCAAATCTTACTTTAATGAAAGGGCGGTTTGTTTTCTCCTCTGATTTATCTGATCTGACTGCTTGAAATAAAAGAAAACTAGAAATGTCCAAGATGACTCCTTGTAGTCTGTATTCTGGGGAACGTGTATCGGTAAATGTGCGATCCTTCGTATATTCGTAGATTTCGTGTAATGGAAAACGGAAAAGTTTTTTCTACAATATTGCCCCCCCCCCCCCCCTCGGTTCAAAATGCCACTTTCACCAATAAAACAAAAAATAAAAAAGGTAGACAGAATTTCCATCATAGATACCCAAGAACCATCTATCACCTCCTTTAATATCGTGGATATGATTGATGGGTACTTGACCAATCTTCAGTCCTGTTCCGGCGCGTTCGGACTGTGGCGACTGGACTCTATAACGGGTCATTTCTAACCTTAGATTGAGATAACCTGTCCTCTCTGAATGTCAGTCGGACAACTCGAGTAATGGTAAGCATAAGATTGCTCCAGCTGCCAGAGCACAGACTGTAAATCCATTTTTTATATTCCACATTTATATGCTTGTGGGCCCCTTGCGTTTGCTTGTCTTGTTTATGTGGTCATGTCATGATACACAATAAATGTATGTTCTTCTGACCAAGCGTGGGATTTAATAAAAAAAAAAAGATGCCATTTTTATAGAAATTTTAGCCATTAAGCAATAGAAATGAAATATTTTGTTTTACCAGGCATGAACACACACAAACACAACAGCAATATGAAGGAGATTAGAAAGGAAGATTGAAACATAAAAGAAAAATATATGAGATGGATAATTTTGATTTCAAATTTAGAAAAATCACCACAATCTCCTAATATCAATAATGGTATAGGCATTTTATGGCATTCAAGATGATTCTACTGATATTTCTTTACCTGAAAATGCGTGATTTTGTTTTTTTTTTCTGAGCAGTTCTCATAAAAGGTACCCTCCCTCTGACATAAAATAAGATGAAAAAACAAACATCAAAACGAGTACTCTCCGTCTTATCTAAAGGTTGTTGTACAATTATTAATATTACACATGATTACAAAATTGTATGTCAATATTAATCTGTAGATTCAAGTACAGACGTCACGGTACTTGTGAGGCAAAGCTTGTGGGGCTCAATGAACTGCAAGAACTGCATATTCTGTTTGGAGAAGCTGTCATTTACTAACAACCACCCGACAGGCTCGGTCTTCAACATGATGCAAAAAATCTGCATACGTGATAGCAAGTGTAAAAGGAGTCGAAAGCGCCGAAATGTAATACCATAGATACTCTGTCCAAAGTGCTTTATTTCACATGAAATAAAATGAAACACCTTTGTTATTTTCTGTTTTGCGTCCTCGTGCTGGTAGGTTTTGAGCCCATAGTCATAAAACAAAATAAAATTAAATTGATAAAATCTTTGTAAATTTAATGTACTTTTTACAAAAATTACAGAGAAATGGTTAAATTCTTTATATGACATGTAAAAATGCAAAAAATACTTCAATGATTCAAGACATTCATTCTTTTGTTGTCTAAAATTTGCTAATATTCACATGAAACAAGTTTCTTTCAGATTTCACATGGTACTTATAGTACTTCACATATTATGAAATTGCAACTTTGTTTTATATGCTTGTTTGTTTTTCTCCCTGGCTGGCTGGTAGGTTTTTCAATTTCAGAAGGACGCAAAACAAAATAAAAACAAGAAATGGCCTGATTATTCGATGTTAAATTTTTTTTGTCCCTGACATGATACCAATTTTATGTACTATACGAGAAAAAAGTAATCATCAACGAGGAACATTTTTTTTTTAATAATTTGTAAACGAGTTCTTTGGAGGGACGAATTATGACTCAACCATGTGAATTTCGTAAATAAGCTTAGAAGCAAATCACAGTTAGTGCAATGTACCCATGTGAATATCGGGTAAACCATGTGATTGGAAATCAGTGAATAAAAATGAAATTCAACTACAAAACAATATATAATATAAAAATCATAATAAATGGGCATAACTCATCATAAAATCGTGATCCCCCTCCCCCCTAAAAAAACCCCACTAGAATATGAACGTGTATCACCAATAAAAAAGACCAAGTGCCTCGGAAGAGTAAGCATCTCGTGTTTCCTAGCAACTTCCGTTCCTTTTACTTGCAGAAAAAGGTCAAAATCAGTAAATGTGTCCAACTCGATGACTTTTGAAGGTTCTTGCTTTAAATATATTTCAACAAATATTTTCATGGTATCGTGCAAACATTTTTACGGTGACAAATTCAGTCGCTTTCAAATATACCCTGACTGACTAGCTGAGCTGTAAGACGTAGTCCCTACAGAATAGAATTCCTGTAATCAACATCGAAGCAAAGAATCGGATGGGTTGTGCTTCAACATGTTCGAAGGGTGGAAACACAATGCAAGAATATGTCAGTGTAGAGTCACTTATTATGTTGATCGATGCTGCTTTTGTTTAGAAAAAAAGAAAAGAAAAGAGAACGGAGTTAAAAACATTAAAGCAGAAAAGAATTACAAATGCACATATTAATACACCATGAAACCCTTTCGTAGATAAACTTGAAAATTAATGGGCCATGACAAATTTACTGGAGGGTGCGTCCAATTTTGATTTCCCCTTTGATCATTACTGATGAGATAAGGGACATTCACACTATAAATATTCCCTTTTCTTCAGTGTAGAAATACGCATCTTAACTGAAATCCACAAGACCACGGCGGAACACACACGTTCAAACGAATTCTGTTTTCGAATCTTTAGGTACATCGTTCATTTAGTCCGCCAGCAGCGATAGGTAAACAAGAGTACGATTACAACGAATTTTATATACATAATCACAATATTCGAGTGATGCAGTGAACCAGTACAAGCATATTCTAAAAGGCTTCATCACCTCTAAGTGTGATTACAGAATGACCGGTCCTGTCAAAGACTATCAGAAAGTGTAGATTTGACAACCTGTCCATCTACCCAAAAGTAATCATTTTCAGGCGGTTGTATAGAACATGCATTGAACATTCTACAGGACATATTCTTTACTTTGATTTCTAATTATACAATAAATTATCTTGCATTTCTTAATCATAACTACATGGCTAATGTTTTAAAGTAAAGAGCTTTCTATATTTTTAAAATAACGTGTTTCCATTGAGACCTGCTTGCACTTATTTGTTGGTAGATGGGATCATTTTGATCCGGATAAACACATACAGTACTGTATGATATGAACATTATGATGCATTGAAATGTCCCAGATCACGGTGCTTACCTTCAGTATGTCTTTTGTGAATGTTTATGTGTACAATTATTTAGTGCATGTTTTCTTCTTCATGGCTGTTACCTGCTATTTTGTCATTTCAAAAACTTAAGGAGGTATTGAACACTTTGACGCCAAATTCAATTTTTCTAAAAATTTCTGAAATTATAAATTTCTTGTCTGTCCTTGACTTTACAAACTTACATTTGATTCTATCCACATGAAAATTTTCTACGAGACTTTGAAATATGCATTAATCGACGTTTCCGTGAATTTCTTGATGACGTCATAATATTGAAAGTGTCATTCCAGTTCTCGTAAAGCTATTGGAAATTAATTTTGATTTAACCTCCAAAATATCCATGAATATATTGCACTTACATATGGAAAAGATACAAGGTATTGTGTTTTAAACACAGGCAGGATACTTGAATAAAAGATGACACTGTCGCAAAAAAATTGCAATTTCGAGCCAATTTACTCTTTTTGCTAGTTAATAATTAGGAATCCTGTGGATGAATCTTTGTCAAAAACTATCAAAATTATCAAGAATGTCAAGAGATGATGAGAAAAATTGAATTTAGGATTAAAATATTATAAAGCTTTATATTTTCCAAATTTTTCTTCCAAAATCGTCCATTTTCAATGAAGTGACATCCGCTTTCCTGTTACGTAAATTTGTAAACTAATACACTGTGATGAAGATTTAATTTTCTTTTTTATATATACCAAGTTTAAATGCTATACGTGTAGTAATAATGTTTTTATTGCATTTTGAATGCGAAGGTTTGTGACGCCATTTTCCCCGATAAAGTCGAAATGACGTCGTGGTTTGCTCATGGATAAAACTCCCAAAGTCCTTTTCGAAAATCTCCATAATTTCCTCAAATGACGCCGGAAATTATTCAAACTTTATCAGGATACTCAAATGCGTATATCAATCAGAGTATCTAATGATTTAAGGGAGTTAAGACTGTACTTTTCCTAGGAAGTGAGAAAACAAATAATGTCGCCGCCATCTTGGTGTTCAAACCCTCCTTAAATACTAGTAGTCCGTGTCTTCTTTTGGTTGAAATTAAGTTGATGTTCAAAGGTTTCTGTTGGAATGCGTCGCCGACTCGCAAAATTTTAGTGTATCATATCCAATACCTGTTTTTAGATCCCATACTAAACATATATAAAGCAAGCTGAACCCTGGCAAAATAAGACACCATGTCAAAATATGCCAATTGAATATTGCATGTTTTAAATAACATGTATGTGTTTTACGTCCTCTTTTGTAGGAGTGTACGGAATATCTTTTGAATAGTAATTTAATTCATCAAACGACGAAATACGGGGTCAACCTAACCCTGTATAGAGAAAAAAAGGAATTTTAAAATACAAAGTTTGTAATGACACGTTAAGGCTGTAAAGGAGTCGTGCGTATTCCTATCACCTGTACTTCAATTTTACCTCCAAAGTTTGAACGAAATCAATTTATTACAGGTATTTGCCAAATGAATGCGCATACGGGTGTCACAATGAAAGGGAAACTTAAGTTGTGATAAAATATTTGCTTTTGTTCATTTCAATCTTAACCCGGATGAAACTTTAACGTGCCTCGTGGAATAACTAAACAAGGGACGGACAGATTTGGATAATGGTCTAAAGGATGACGGATACAAATAGAAAGGAAGAAGGGTAGGTCATTTTAACAGGGAGTCAATTCTCAATTGTGTGTAAAATTTTTATTACGCATTAAAAATATATAGCTTTTAAAGTACAAATGGATCGTTAATTGCTTCTTTCCCGTTTAGTAATAGCTATACCTACATCTATATACTATAGCGCCATTTTAAAGTTAGTTGATCCGTACATAATCCGTTGTAATACCGGTATGTTTTGTTGTATTTGTGTGATAGGTTAAAGTTTAAGAATACAATAGCATATTGTCATAAGGTCATGGAATCGTTATAGCATGGCATTCCTTCAGATTATTCCTATTGGTGGTATGATATGTCTCAAGTCAACTGTACAATGTAAATATTGCCCCTATTTGAAACCAGTTTTCCGTCGAACTTCTTTATTGTTAAATGAAAATACAATTTACAAACAGTTCGTAAATACGTAATGGAATGATCGAAATACATGGTATTAGATAAGTTTGGAGGAAGGGTCCTCTCAGCATAGATGATTAACACTTCGATGGAAGCAACTTCCTAAATTTCCTCCAAATCAGGAGTTGATTTAATGTAAAGGCTTCAGGCAGCACATTTTACCCCTATAAAAGTTTGGGACCGCTCATTTTAAAACCTTTTATGATTTCTCTTACTGATCTTGATCATTTTCCCTAAGATTGGCCCTGTGAAGCATCATTTTAGAATTAAAGAAAAGAAAGAAAGAAAAAAAAAACCCACGCAAGAGTATACCAAAATACGCAAAAAAGGCTTAAGGGGTTCTGATCTGGCTTTCAATCATACGACTAATTATCCGGTCGGTCATCATGCAAGATTATGTATTTCAGTTTAAAGATATCACTTTCGAAAATGGAACGTCTAAAACATATCATGTGTGGTGTTCTTGATTTGTGGTTATTTGATGTAGCCTTAGACTTACTTTGACACGTAAAAGGATGCGCTATCAGCCACTGTACCACTCTAAATATTGTCTGTTCTGACAGAATATTAAATTGACTCTCTGCCGTGATAAGTTATACCTATATTTTACTGTCGTATCTGTAAATGAGTTTATAGGCAATTTTTCATGCTAAATGTCAGATACGGTTGTTAAAGACCTAGATCTATATATTAGTACATGTATTATCCCGCTCGCTATTCAGATTGTGCATTTAACGCGTAATTGCACATGCTTCCAATAATTTGATACATCCTGATTGCATTTCACAATTCATGTTTAGATTATGAGATTACGAATAATAATTTACTTCTGTGTTAAATGAACAAGCTTGGCGAAATATTTTCGACTGTAAACCCCGGCGCCTTGCATCGCTACGTCATAGGTTCACTCCACTACGTACTAGACTCTCAATATTACACTCAACTTTTTTCCACCTTGGAATTTGCTAACCCGTGCCATCTCGCCGAAGCTTCATCGAAGGACACTTCTGATTGGGTGTCAATTTAAATCCCACCTACTTGCGTGACGTGATAATAACAACATCAGACCGACGGGTGAACTCAACTCAGTTAAAATCAAAAACACAACCACGTGTCGGTGTCGTGTGCGCAAAGTCTACCTAATATTACTTATGATTTTTTGAATTTGATATCGCGAAAATATTTTGATTGAGAAGAGTATTTTAATCCACGTTCAGATATTGGACATGACAACCCTGCATCCTGCCTTCCCAAACGATCGTTTAGTTGCACTTTGTCAGAAATCGTTGTGTGTACAAATTCGAATTTAGAACTACACCTGATAAAATAAAAACATATATTCACATCTGCGGTTTTTGAAGAGTATTTCGGTTATTACTCATTATTGTCACGAATCAGTAGTTTGCTTTTAAAGCATGTCATAAGTCCCCCACCCCTCACCTTTTATTCGGGCACTGCTCAAGACTGTAAAGAGACAGGGATTTGAGATAGCTGATATGGACTCTAGGCAATCCGGAAGCAAATTTTCGGCATTCTGGGACTCCGTTTTTACATTTTTTTCAAATATTTTTTTTTTTCTTTTCAGACGACTAGACAAATTCACTTTTAAATCTCCATCGTTCAAAGTAAGAAGATCTGAATATTTGTCCCATATTTGAAGCTAAATTTTGTTGATGATATTGTGTATCTTGATTCAGAGTTTCCGGAGACCAACACTTTGTATAAAGAACAATATTCTCTCTCTCTCTCTGTGTTTTTTTTTAATTTGTGTCATTTTATTTCGAAAACAATGTGGATACAGATGTAGGCCTGACTACGCCCATGTATAAACCATCGGGAGGCACGAAGCCCCCCCCCTCCTCCCGATCGATTTATGCGTACCTTCTTTTATCTCATAGTGAGAAAAAAAATCACAAACAAAAATCACTCCACAATCACTTTATGAGGTCTGTCATAAAATAAATATAATATTTCAACAACAAGCATGCGATTCAACAGTTTTCTTATCGTTTTAAAAGCCTTTCGCCTTTAAAAATGAATTTCAAATTGATACAAATGATAGTTTAATCGTTGGATTTGATCATTATTGCCTACGGTATTCATTAGATTAGGAATACCCGATATAAATAGTAAACAATACAACTTTGCCACTTGACCAATCAGGATGACGGATACAAAGCGTTCGTGAGTACATTTAAATTACCGTACGCATTGACCTGGCAAATTCCAAGGTGGAAAAAAGTTGAGTGTATGACCTTGTCCGAAGGGTAATGTTTGGAACTCGCAACCTTTTCCCTCCTTCTCGTGATTTTAGAGGGGCTTTGAAAGTTAACATTGTAATTCCTACACTCGTTAAACAATATGACTATCCGTTTTATCTCCATTTTATACGTTTCATGTCCGGTAGATGGTCAGCTATACAGATCGAAACCTACCGCACAGCTACTACTCCCTTCACTCTCAGCCCGTCCTGTCACCTCCAATTAGGGCTGAGTGTCGCGGGTCGAATTTGTATTGCGATATATTGCGATATTTGGGAAAATATTGCGATATATTGCAATAGTTTATGGCATCGAGATTCCGCATGATTTTCATTTTCTTACCTCAATTTTTCTTTCAAAATTTTATTAAAAATCTGAAAATGTCATTATGATATAATGATGCACAAGTGCAGACAAATCTGAGAGTCCTTCTAAAGATATCCGGTTCAAAGAAATCAAAATCTATCCAAGTATTAAAGTGATAATTCTGCTATAGGACATCGTCAAACACTCGTGCAAAAAGTCACTGGGAAACTTAATCTTCTTTTAAAGTGCTCTTATCAAGTAAATGACAGGAAATAAAGGAGAACTTCCTTTAATTTCAGCATAACAATGATTATTTACTTTTGTCCTTGACATGTACAGTGTTTTGACGTACAATAAAGGCCGAACAAGCATTGTTTATTTCTCGGAATCTATTAGGCTGTGTAGCATAGTAGTACGGACACTTCGTCGTGTTTAAAACGTGGCAAGTCAGAAAATATTAGAACTGCATGCTCATAATTTTATCACTGCTGTTATCGGACGCAACATAAAAAAAGTTGGAGTGACCAGGAGATTAGCTTTAGATGCAAAAGCGATGTATTAAATATCATCGCTTTGGTGAAAACGGTAATGTTCACGGGAAGGTGAGCGCAGACATGTATGCGCGCAAATTATTTCCTATAAGAAAAATACTATACATCCCATTTGTTTCAAGACGACTCTCTTGTGGTCTAAGCATATCCTAGGCATGGATAATTTTACCTGTTAATGTCTTAAAACTTGTTAATCCACATACATTTATTTTAGACCCAGTTCTAAACATAAATGACTGCCATTTTACCGGATGTACAATATCTAGTCAATTCGACCTACCCATATTTCAATCGGAAAGCACCTCTCCTTTGTAGGAGCACTCACCTCAATGGATCAAGGTCAAACCAAGACAACGTATACAAAATCATTCCTTCAAATGTTCCAAGTTCTTTCTTGTTAATTTTCAGGTTTATAATGTCAGTACATGCGAAATACATGACCCCATAGAGTGAGAGCACCAACAAAGGAGAGGTTCATACAGATTGAAATGCGCAAAGGTCGAATTGATCGGATATTGTACATCCGGAAAAATGGCAGACATTTCTGTATAGAACTGAGACAAAAACAAATGTTCGTGAATTTACAAGTTTTAAAACATTAACAGTTAAAATTATCCATGCCTAGGAAAAGTTGAGTAAATTGATGAGCTGATTTGAAAAATGCAGGGCACAATATTCCTCTAAAACTAATCTTCCAACCAAACGAACCTGTTGCACTAACGCTCTGTATATAACATAACATACAGTAGCGTTTATCTAGCGCTACCAGGAGATAAGAATCCACCTTTGACAATTCAAACTGTTAAATGACCCTTTTTGTTGTATTTTGAGTAGTACTTCGTGTTCGCTTATAGTTTTCAAATGAGTTAAAGAAGATCCTGACGATATCCTCAACAGCACTCACAATAGAGCACCAAATTGAGCATCGACGGACCCCCAGCAGGTCAGAGGTGGGACCAGGTTCCCGGGAGGAGCAAGCATCAACTGTTGGCTAGCCGCACCCGCCTTCGATATTCAAAGAATCAACATAAAAATATAAAGATAAAAAATATATCGTCATAAGCCTGTTTTTGAAAACAAATACCGTGGTACGTATTGCAAAGCCTCGTATCGCAATATACCGGTACCGCAATAAAACCGCTCAGCCCTACCTCCAATGCCCTTACACTTTCCAAGACCCCCACCCTAGAACCCCCGGATCTCCCTTCCATATCCAACCCAGAACCCCTCCCAATCCTTTCCCCTCCCATCCTTCCCCCTCTCGTGCCCCCTTCCTGTACCCCCAATCATCCCACGTCACTCCCGACACCCACACAGACCCTCTTCCCTATACCCCTCCATGCCCCACACCCAGCCCTCCCATGTCCCCAACCCTCTTCATTCCCCTCCCAGCACCCTCACAAACCCTCCCAGCCCCTCCCTGGTTCCTTCTCGGACTTACCTTCCTACCTAGCCCCCAACCTTATCAATCCCTCCGATCTACCCATTTATCCCCTCTCACCAAACACGAAGTTTCGGAAATCTCCCAACTGCCGGACGGGAGAGAAGAGTAGATAATTTCCCCTCCCCCTACCTTGCCATGATCCCTCGGTCTATATACAGCCTCCTTCATTTCAAGAGATGGATTAGCCTGGGCTTATTTATTACACTGAATAGAAAGAACATGGAGGGTGAGGGGTTTGTCAAGAACTGTTTCCCTTAATTGAAACTGGCATGAAATGATTTTTGTTCAGAAAATATAGGCTTGACCCCCGCCCCATCTCCCCCCCCCTTCCTGACGGTTTTTTCTCCCCTCCTAACATAAAAATTCTAGATCTGTCCAGAACTTTTTTTTAATGTTAACAGCTTATCGAAGGTGGCGCCACTAAACTATATGAACTGGACTATCAGGATGTGGCAATTACTGTTCTGTGAATACAACAGTTGTTTGGGGGAACTCTGCTAAGTGGGGACATAGTGGAATCAATTGCAAAACTTGGGCGGGAGTCAACAATTGGTTTCCGGACAACTGATCTGCATTTTTAACGCTAAGATGCACTAGTGTGGGGAGACCCTGTTTTAATATTTTAACACAGGTAGTCTATGTTATTTTCCCAATTTTTCAATACTTAACAAAAGCGCCAAAATCTATACACATGCTGTATCGCTTTACCTTCCTTTATTTTATGATCTTTACACCTCAGTTTGGTATTTAAAATAAAGTTTATAAACAGCTATCCTGATATCCTTGCATGACAGAAAACAGGTGCGGGTCTAAACAAGGCCTCAATTGACCCAAAATCAGGATTTGGATGCAGGTCGAAGGCCAATTTATGAAATGAAATTTCCGTAAAATATTTACTTAACTATTTTAAAACTTCTTTGCATATGTACATTCTTTCCGGAAAATTTAATTTTTAACTTGCATTTTACAATTTCAGCACAAGTGCGGATCTAGAAAGGGGGGGGGGGGGGGGGGGGGGTCATGAACTCCTCTTGAATTTCCTAAAATCTAGATTTTCCCCTCAGTTACGTATAATTTGTTTCAAAATTATGAACACCTCCCCCCTGGAAAAATATCTAAATCTGCCTATGAAACAACATTCTAGCAACCAGATGAAAGCTATAGCGATCCATCCCTGCATTCCCTCATTTTAAACACACTTTTGTTATACTATTTTATGGTCTCTGTTGCTATCTTTAAGGCTATCAGCTGAATTATAAAGCATACAAAAGTACAAATTGACCTTTGTGTGTTATCATCGAATCAATCCCTCTTTTTTGTTCTTACAGAGCCAACGGAGGACCAGAGAGACTCGAGTTACTGTCACCACCCAAACAAAATCTACGGAGATCAGTAAGGGTCTTAATTTGAGGTTATTGCTTTAAAGATGGATAAAATCATAGATCTACAGTTTACTAGTATATAATCTGAAATCATGTAAAATTGACATGTATATAAAATTGAGTGAAAAAAGTCCACTAAGAATAAGAAATCCAATGAAACTTACGAGTGTTTTAGATGCTACCCATCATACAGGAGCTGCAATGTTAAAACATGTCCAATTTGGGTAAATGAAAACGGTAGACAATGATCCGAATTAAAAAAAAAAAATGAAATTGCATATACTCACATTTTGATCGATTTTCAGAGAGAATTTGACCATTCAACGTTGTCCAGTTATGTTTCGGACGGCGATGAATATTACAGGAACTGTCCAAAGATTGTAAAATTCGTACACAAACGGACGTTTCCGGAGAGATGTCTGTTCCTTTTCTGTATAGCATTCCTTCTCGCAATCGTTTTCCTCTCCTTAGCTCTGTCCAAAAAGGAGATCCAAAAAGGTAACGAGAAAAAAATATGTTTTCGTTATAATCCCAGAAAGGATTAATGATTCATTTGTTATTGGGTAGATACCTCGAAAAAAAAAACCAAAAAAAAAAAAAAAAAAAAAAAAACCATATTGTATTGAAAGTACATGTGCATTTTTACGAAAGCCTATTGAGCTCAAGTGGTAGCTGAGAAATTTATTTTTTCGCGTTATAACGCGAAACTTACGCGTTATAACGCGATACTTTCGCGTTATATCGCGAAACTTTCGCGTTATTACGCGAAACTTTCGCGTTATTACGCGAAACTTTCGCGTTATTACGCGAAACTTTCGCGTTATTACGCGAAACTTTCGCGTTATTACGCGAAACTTACGCGTTGCGATATTACGCGAAACTTACGCGTTATATCGCGAAACTTTCGCGTTAATACGCGAAACTTACGCGAAACTTACGCGTTATTACGCGAAACTTTCGCGTTATTACGCGAAACTTACGCGTTATATCGTGAAACTTTCGCGTTAATACGCGAAACTTTCGCGTTATTACGCGAAACTTTCGCGTTATTACGCGAAACTTTCGCGTTATTACGCGAAACTTTCGCGTTATTACGCGAAACTTTCGCGTTATTACGCGAAACTTTCGCGTTACAACGCGAAAATTCGCGAAAATTTTCGCGTTATAACGCGAAAATTTGTATGTATGCAGTATGTAAAAGATTTCAAATCGGAGCCCTTGTAGGAGCTTCAGGATACCCCCAGCCCAGAGTAGTTTCATAGCAATAACAACATATAAGATTATTATGAAATACATGTACATATATATATATACGACGAAATTTCAATCAGATTTCCAACTACATTCCATGTGATACATATGTATCTGAATCTGATATAAAGTATATAAAAGTGATGAACGAACGCCCTGCCAGACAAATCAGTATGAAATGTAATTTTAATACGTCAATCATTGCTGTCTCCCAGTAAGCACTTTTAAATACTAAGATTTTTAATTGCGACAAGATTTTGGGACGAATCGAACATCATTGCACTTTGGTACGAAAGCTTATATTGAGTTCCATGGTCCAAGCAAGATTCACCTCGACGTAGAAGAGGGAGGGGGAGGGGGGTTTGCGGCAATGGTGTCCGCACCCAAGAAAATGGGACCTATATTTCACGCTTGAGCAACCAGGTTAAGTGAAACAGGACATGTCCTTTATCAGCATATCTTTTAAAAGTCCTAAATCAACCAAACTTGTATGTGTGATGCATCTACTCTAGTAAGGATGCATATTGTAATGTACGGTACGTATGCTGCATTAGACCTATATTGCATGCCTGAAAAACCAGTTTAAGTAAAATTGGACAGGTCAATTTCCAGTCTATTAAAAGTCCTAGATCATTCAAATTTGTGTGAATGATGAATCTGAGGATCCTTCCTGCAATGCATGGTAGGGAAGCTGAATTTGACCTATATTTTACACTTGATCGACAATATTAAGTAAAACAGGACAGATCCAGCTTATCACGAGTCTTAGATCAACCAAACTCGTATGTATCCGAGGATGGCATGCTTACTGCAATTCTGGTGTGGATGATCTGAATCATACTTTATACTCTAGTGACCAGGTCAGATAACTCCAAAATACTTTAACCATGTTTACCATACTTTTAAATTGCACTCAGTCTGACATTAACTTTTGGCCTATATTTCATTTAAAGTCGAGAAAATTGAACGCAGATAACTTTTATACTATCAATGGAAGGGCATTGATATTTCATACATATATTCATCGTACATAACCTGCTTATTGGTTTTGCGATATAACGCGAAAGTTTCGCGTTATAACGCGTAAAATTCGCGTTATAACACGTAAAGTTCGCGTTACAACCCGTAAAGTTCGCGTAATAACGCGTAAGTTTCGCGTTATAACGCGAAAGTTTCGCGTAATAACACGTAAGTTTCGCGATATAACGCGTAAGTTTCGCGTTATAACGCGAAAGTTTCGCGATATAACGCGTAAGTTTCGCGTTATGACGCGTAAGTTTCGCGTTATAACGCGAAAGTTTATAACGCGAAAGTTTCGCGATATAACGCGTAAGTTTCGCGTAATAACGCGTAAAGTTCGCGTTAAAACGCGAAAGTTTCGCGATATAAAGCGCTAGTTTCGCGTTATAACGCGAAACTTTCGCGATAAAACGCGTAAAATTCGCGTTATTACGCGTAAAGTTCGCGTTATAACGCGTAAAGTTCGCGTAATAACGCGTAAGTTTCGCGTTATAACGCGAAAGTTTCGCGTTATAACGCGTAAGTTTCGCGTTATAACGCGTAAGTTTCGCGTTATAACGCGTAAGTTTCGCGTTATTACGCGAAAGTTTCGCGTTTGAATGCGAAAGTTTCGCGTTATAACGCGTAAAGTTCGCGTTATATCGCGAAGTTTCGCGATATAACGCGAAAGCTTCTACACGTTTATTTTCGCGATATTACGCGAAAGTTTCGCGATATAACGCGTAAAGTTCGCGTTATAACGAAACGCGTTTTAACGCGAAAGATTCGCATTATTACGCGTTAGTTTCGCGTTATAACGCGTAAGTTTCGCGATATATCGCGAAAGTTTCGCGTTATAACGCGAAAAAATAATTTTCTCAGCTACCATTTGAGCTCAATAGGCTTTCGTACATTTTAATACGGGGTTGAAACCCTATGATTAAGTCCTGGGTTAAATTTTCGAAATACGAAGTACTGGTCACATCCACTGCAAGCAGGTTTGTCAATTTGTCTATTTCTGTGCCAGTCGCAAATTCTCGGTGACTTTACGTCGCACGCTCGGAAATTCCGAGCATGTGCGTTTTTTCTGTTCGATCATTTATTTAGTAGATATTAAAACAACATTTTATTCCTCCCAACAAGTGACCTCTAACTGTGACTCCGAGGCGTGTGTGAGAGTAGCCAGTAGTATACTGAACACTATGGACCAGAAGGCGGATCCTTGTAATAACTTCTATCAGTATGCCTGCGGGGGATGGCTCAAGGACACGCCCATACCCACGGGGTATGCAAAGTGGAACCGCTTCCAGGAACTTTCAGGCAAAAATTTACAACAGCTCAAAGAACTTTTAGGTAATTGACCCTTCCGAACGCGGGAAAAATTTGAGAAATTCCATGACGTCACAATGCAATTTCGATGTTTGACCGAGGTTCGAAGCTTGTTTGTCCGAGGTAAAAGCATTGTGATGTCACGAAATTTTGCATTTTTTTCCCGCAATCGGAAGGGTCAATTGTATAATATCTATTGCATTGGAATAAGGAAATCAACAACAATTCATAAAATAATATTCTACAGTTAAAAATTTTTGTCTCTTGAAAATTCAGAGATGGAAATAAGAGAAGACTTGTTCATGATTTTGTGTTTCAGTATTTTTGCCGTGTGCTGTAACCAGGTCGTAGCGGAGAGCCCCTCCATTCATGAATATTTGATCTTGATATTTTTATAACCTTTCCTTTTTTTTTAACTTTCCTATTCTGGTATATACAGATTCCATAAAACCAGAGCATTCGTCCGTGAACAAGACTCTACGTTTCTACAAGAGTTGTATGAGAGAGGGTAAAGGAATTTATGCCGAAACATTACGGAGATTTTACGATTTGTTACGAACGTTTCCATCCAGTATGTCGTTCACCAAAACATTAGAAAAAGTACAGATGCTGAACGCATGGCCTGTATTCAAAGTGACCGTCGGACCAAACGAAAATCATTATGAAAGCAATAACATCAAGGTAAGCTTGTTTTGGAATCCCGTATGAAATGTTTAGACGGACTCCAGCAGGAATTCAAGCGGACTTTGAGCGAAATTAGGAGGAATCCGCTTAATTTGAGGCGAACTTTAGGCGAACTATACTTTCCGCCTAACCATTAAGAGGAATTCGCCTAAATTCTTAAGCGTATTTCTGCTAATGCTTAGACAGAATTCTGAAAGTCATTTCTGAGAAATTTCTTAAGCGTATTCTTGCTAATGCTTAGACGGAATTCTAAAAGCTCATGACTAAGCTATTGCATCTTGGGAAATCAATTTAAACTTGGCTCCAAGTTAAAAACTAAGACACTAAAGAAATTTACAATGATATAGGCCAAGATGTGTTTGGAATCATAATTTTATTGAACAAAACTGTCAAAAGTAAGTAATTTTGTTTCACTATCATCTCAATCTGTCCTTTGACATATGAATGATATCTAAATTGATATTTATTGTAGAATTGTTAGATTTAGTCTGAATGTGTTCTGACCAACTGAAATTTGAGTGATTCAGGCACTATAATCCAAGACTACACTGCAGCAATGTACAGCCTTAAATGTACACTAAAAAGATGAATATGTCTTGTTATAAAGAAAAGTTAAGACATTTATACATTCATCATGTTCATGTTACAAGTTAATTTTTTTTCATACATGTAATTGTTGAAATTAGACTTGGGTGCATGGGAGTTTAAGAGGATCTTTAAGCGGATTCTTTAAGCGGGTTTAATGCAGGATTTTAGGCGGAATATTTTTAGGCGGATTCTTTAAGCGGGTTTTCAGCAGGATTTTAGGCGGAATATTTTTAGACGTAAAAAATTTGCATATTAACTTTGCTATTTTCCGTCTAAATACCGCCTAATTTCCTCCTAAGTTCCGTCTAAGTTCCATCTAAGCAATATTTTAGAATAAGATAAAATTCCACTTGAAATCCCCCTAAAAATTACGCTTGTGTTCCGTCTAAAGTACGCCTGAATTTTTTCGTACAGGGTGTGCTCTTCGACAGGCCGTAGACGATTACGTCGCGCGCATGGGTACAAACATTCGGCAACATTGGGGAAGTTTCCGACAAATGAAGAAAGATAAAATTTATGAAATGCATGTACATGTATGTAAAGCCATATGATGAAATGCTTTTATTATCATAAACAAGAAAGAATGGAGAAATAAAGCTCTGAAATATGGAAAATAACTGTAGCATTGTTACATTTTTGGTTAAGCCCCTAGATGTATAAAAAATGTAATCATGATATACATGTAATACTAATTTTAATAATAAGACCTTTTTAGAGACAAAGTGTTCGGATTTATTATTATTTCAGAGGGTCATTCATACACGTCAACTAAAAAGGGGGAAATCAGGTGGCAATCAGAAAGGGGGGCGCGCTTTAGAGGATACCCTACGAAAGAGTATCACTGATAAGATCCATTTATTATTAACTTCTATACTCATTCTCTGTTTTCAGATAGACTATGGCGAACAACGCTATCCATTTTCTAATGTTTATTCAAATAAAAGTAGGAGTACGGGATCCGGTAATACAAGGCGTAAGAGACAAGCGTCTACAAAATACGTTAAATGGCACGAAGACGAAGTAAGTTTGTAATGTTTAGTATTCATTTCTTATAAATCTATGAAATGATGAATTAACTGACGTTTCCATTTACCTCTGAGATTATTTTGTTTTATATTAGGAATACACGATTTGAACGTTTATAGCATTAATTTAACAATTTCAGGTCGAGGAAATGTACATGAAAGATACATCGAAACTTTTGGAATTATTATGGAACAAGACAAAATCAGAAGCAGCGCAACTTGCCACGAAACTGATGGATTTGGAGAAACTAATAATTAAAGTACGTTTCTGTTGGCTGACCAAAATCATATAGATCATATGCATGATTAAAATCGGATTTTTTTGGGGGCATCATGAATTTCACCTCTTCAAGTTACGCAAGTCAAGATGTTCAACCTTTCAAGGAAACATACACCCATAAGAGAAAGGCTTAAAAGCAGTCAAAACCCAAAGAAAGGCTAAAAAGCAGACTAAAAGCAGTCAAAACCCAAAGAAAGGCTAAAAAGCAGACTAAAAGCAGTCAAAACCCAAAGAAAGGCTAAAAAGCGGGCTAAAAGCAGTCAAACCCCCATAAGAGAAAGTCTTAAAAGCAGTCAAAGCTTTTTAAAGAAATAAACACAGCAGTGAAAACTTCTGATGAGGGTTGTTTAAGTGTTTCATATTTTCTTTCTTTTTTTTTTTTTAGATTTGACTCTTACACATTATAAATTCTCAAGTCATCACATTTCTAATATAAACATAAACATATTTAATTATTATAGATTAATTACTATCATTGATTTTTCTCAGACTGGCCGTCAGCATCTTTCTCATAACGGAACTATTGAATATGACGTCATGAATATAAGTTCTCTGCAGGACGGATGCCCAATGGTATGTATTTTGTACTTCTTTTTTTTTTTTTTTTTTTTTTTTCAAATTATTGACTTTCGTTATGTGTGATAATTAATACGAGGTTATCAAATACATGTGTGGTCATCG
Organism: Pinctada fucata; assembly: GCA_028142955.1. Classification (NCBI taxonomy): domain Eukaryota; kingdom Metazoa; phylum Mollusca; class Bivalvia; order Pterioida; family Pteriidae; genus Pinctada; species Pinctada fucata. Next base: position 18,579,584 of record AP027105.1, read on the forward strand.
AGATATCATCGATATACAGTAATACTCGTAATTGATGCTCTGAGTGACTATCCGCTCATCACTTTCGATACTCTTCTGAGAAAACACACAATTTCGATTAAATACGAAAACAAGTCTCTGATACAACAATGAACAAATTTTCTAGTGTTCGGAGAGTAGTCATGTTCAATGAAATGTTCCCATTCAGACAATGGGAAATACTCTATGTTAATTTCTATGGTATATGGAATAAAAGAAGCAAAATATATATAAACACTCCCAATGTCAACGGCAAGACAGAAACACTAAAACACGACGTGTGAGACATTTTGTATTTCATATTACTTGTAAACTGAAAAGACCCATGGGCTACATGTAAAAAAGCAATTATGGACTTCTATTCACAGTAGGAATGGAAAGTTGTGTGGATAAACAGAATATCTATCCAAAACTCTCCCACTGACTGCAAAACTGGAAGTTTTGCAATATTTCTAGAGTATCGTACGAATATCTAGACAAATTATCATTGCATTTTCAGATAAAATGGACATCCCATTTGAGTACTGTATTAGGACGTACTATTGACAATAATGATGAGGTGACGGTTCTTCATAAGGAGGGACTATACAGTATATGTAGAATTATCAGGGATTATGAGAACAGGTTCCCGGGCTTGTTGAAGATGTACGTAATAATGGACTTGGTACGATCTCTGGCGCCAATGTTTGACTTGGATAATGTAGAAGGTAAAACAAAGTTTGCATTAATTTTCCTTCTTTAATAATGTATATACATGTAGAGACAATTTAACCGTAAAAATTCCCCGATTCATGATTGAATATCTTGGTTTCATTCCCACTGGAACAAACGCAGTTTCTTTTCCAAAATACCACGATAATCAATGCATCTTATTTGGTTATCAAAAGATGATTTGACTACAATTTATTTAATTTATGTCACAAAACGTGTCATCAGTTGGGTTTGGCTAATGGTAGAATTGTTGCGCCATCTATATATACATTCAAAATCACCGAGTATCTCAGAACGTGTTTGCTGGAATGCCTGGAACTTTTGCTTTCATGACACTTTTAAAAGATGTAGTTATACGAAGGAATAAAGGATGATATGGATTATTATTTTTTCAAACTTTTTTTAAAGGTGAAAATGGACATTGGCGTCGTTGTGTATTCTATACAAATAAAGCATTTGGATTGGTTGTCGGGGCAAAGTACATCACTCAAGAGGAAAACAAAGAATCTTTTGAAAAGGTAGGATGGAAAACATTGAAGAAAGCCCCCCCCCCCCCCAGTGAAAAAGCTTCAAAATATTGGCATTCAACGACTATTGATAGCAAAATATAGTTCAAACTTTTGTCTGTAATATCCTTATTCTTTCGAACTAAATCCTGACTGAACCTAGAAATCAATACTTGGGAAAAAATTAAATTTTAGATCAAAGCAATTGTGGACGTTGTGAAGGGCGCATTTCATGATTTTATCCTGAATAAGCACTGGCTGAAAGAAAGTTCTCAAAACAGGGCTAAGAAGAAGGTATGTATTTTTGTAGATTGATATTAATCCTTGTAAATTTTCAACTTTCTTATAATTCAGTAACAAATTTCCGTACATTCTTATTTTTTGAAGACTTAAAAAGAACATTAATAAATGACTGTAAAGGATTTTGATTTAATTAATAAACAGATGCAGGCAATGTTAGACCAATTAAGCTATCCTGACAGAGTACTACAACCTCGGACGTTGGACTATTATTATGGACAGGTTAGTAACATTCAATCCGCTCAGCACGTTTCTTTCGATCATATGTTGTGTTTTTTCTTGGTATCTAAATTTCTTGAAATCATATAGAATGTTGATTTCATTATCAATTATTTTTAAGTTTGTTGTGGGAGACGATTGGTTTACAAATGTTCAACATACAAAAAAGTTCATACTGAAGAAGATGTCGGATTTGATAGGTAAACCTGTGGACAAAGACAGGTAAGTTTGATTCATTTATTGGCTAATTTTATTCATGAATAATATTCAAAATCTGAGTATGTACAGTACTTTGATATATGTATGACTGATGATTAACGTGCAACATTATTCTCAAAATCTGTTGTGTGTACAGTACTTTGATAGATTTAAGACTGTGCTTCATTATTCTCAATTTTTGTGTCGCCTGCGAAGCACAGCGACACTTAGGGATAACTTTGTCCGTTGTCCGTCTGTCTGTCCGTCCGTCCGTCTGTCAGTCCGTCTGTCTATCTGTCACACTTTGGGTGTCACAGTCCATAACTTTTGATTGTTAAGTGATAGGGCTTTGATATTTCACATGTGTATTCCTTGTGACAAGACCTTCCTACGCATACCATAATTTTTGACCTAGTGACCTTGACCTACATATTTGACCTACTTTTCAAAAAAATTAAGAATGGATATATCTTTTTATTGGTAAGTGTTACGACTTTGATCTTTCACATGTGCCTAGATATTTGACCTACTTTTGAAAAAAGATAAGATTCGCTATATCTTTTGATTGATAAGCGATAGGGCTTTGATATTTCACATGTGTATTCCTTGTGACAAGACCTTTCTACACAGATCATAAAATTTTACCTTTTGACCTTGATCTAGATATTTGACCTACCTTTCAAGAAAAGTAATATTGGCTTTATCTTTTGATTGGTAGGTGATAGGACTTTGATATTTCACATGTATTTTCCTTGCAACAATGCCATTCTATACATACCAAATTTTTTTACCTTTTGACCTTGACCTACATGTAGCTATTTGACCTTCTTTTCTAAGGTTGTATATATCTTTAAATTGGTAGGTGATAGGCCTTTAATATTTCTTATGATGAGACCTTTTTGTTACTAGTTTTTACGTAGTGACCTTGACCTAGATGATTGACACTCTTTTCTGAAAATTTGAGAATGACCATATCTTTTAATTTGTAATTAAGAGGTCTGATATGTTAAATGAATTTCATTTGACAAGACTTTTCTACTGATACCAATAATTTTGATCCACTTTCTAGAATAATAATCAAACCGCTTCGCAGGCGACACAAGCATTCCTTGGATTGCTATTTTTCATAATTATCACGCTTAATTTTTTTTTCGAAGATGGGTAAAGTACAGAGTGTTCGGGGAAAGGGAGTACTCTCCTTTTAGGAATGACGTCATGTTCCCCATATCGCTGTTTCACCTTCCTTTCTACGCCCCTGATGGCCCTCAGTAAGTCATTGTGTTTTATGCAAAACAAATAAAAACATCACATAGTCATTATTACATCAAGCAATATTGTTGGCTGATTTTGCCCCGAAATGATAATTCATTTACTTTTTGTTTTCACTTTTAGTTATTCACCATTACTTTGCATTTGTATTATCTGTTTACAGAGCCTTTAATTTTGGTGCTCTTGGCGCGATAGTAGGTCATGAAATAACCCAAGTATTTGACATTTCTGGTAAGTATGCTGTTTTACGCTTTTATATTTTGCCCAATTACATTGCCATCAGCATATGGATCATTGCTTACTCTTAGAAGATTTTAATCTTGCTTTTTTCTCCAGTTGAAGAAATGATCGAAATGACAATGTAAACGGCTTCCAAATTTGCTGAACCTTTACTTCATTGCACTCATGCATTATTTACATGTAGTCACCCAGAGTCAAATCCTGGTGCTCATTTAGTCTTTAAAAGCGATGGCATATGTAATATATGTACTTAGTATTACAAATATGACATTTGAATTCTTTTTGTTTGGCACTTGTCTTGTTTTTTTGTGATCAGTAACACTACAGCGTTCTACATAGCATGTGGCCACGTATGGAACACGCTGTCGACCGCTGGGGTCGGTTACGGCCCTGTCACATTTCAGCGTTCTGGACAGCATGTGGTCACATATGGAACACGCTGTCGAACGCTGGGGTCGGTTACGGCCCTGTCACACTACAGCGCTTCTGGACAGTGTGTGGCGACGTATGGAAAAAAAAATTATTGTGAGATGAAATAAATGTTGATATCTTACAGCGTTCTGGAAAGCGTGTGGCAACGTATGAAAAAATCATTGCGACATTAAATAAATGTTGATATCGACCAAGTTTTTTAGTTCCCTACCGGCAACGCCGAAGGGGACTCTTAGTTTCCTCTCGGTCTGTCTGTCTGTCTGTCTGTCTGTCTGTCTGTCTGTCTGTCCGTCTGTCCCATTTTCAGTTTTCCGGACTTTTTTTCGCTGTTGTTGCATATATTGAACTCATTTTTGGTATGTGGATATATCTCAACGTGATACAGATCAAGTTTGAGTTTGCTTTCGATTGAGTCTGTCTGTCTGTCCGTCTGTCCCATTTTCAGTTTTCCGGACTTTTTTTCGCTGTTGTTGCATATATTGAACTCATTTTTGGTATGTGGATATATCTCAATGTGATACAGATCAAGTTTGAGTTTGTTTTCGATTGACCTTATTTTACAAGAGTTATGGCCCTTGGACATAGCAAATTTTAAGAAAAATTCAGTTTTCCGGATTTTTTTCCGCTGTTGTTGCATATATTGAACTCATTTTTGGTATGTGGATATATCTCAATGTGATACAGATCAAGATTGAGTTTGCTTTCGATTGACCTAATTTTACAAGAGTTATGGCCCTTGGACATAGCAAATTTTAAGAAAAATTCAGTTTTCCGGACTTTTTTCCGCTGTTGTTGCATATATTGAACTCATTTTTGGTATATGGATATATCTAAATGTGATACCGATCAAGTTTGAGTTTGCTTTTGATTGACCTTATTTTACAAGAGTTATGGCCCTTGGACATAACAAATTTTAAGAAAAATTCAGTTTTCCGGACTTTTTTCCGCTGTTGTTGCATATATTGAACTCATTTTTGGTATGTGGATATATCTCAATGTGATACAGATCAAGTTTGAGTTTGCTTTTGATTGACCTTATTTTACAAGAGTTATGGCCCTTGGACATAGCAAATTTTAAGAAAAATTCAGTTTTCCGGACTTTTTTCCGCTGTTGTTGCATATATTGAACTCATTTTTGGTATATGGATATATCTCAATGTGATACCGATCAAGTTTGAGTTTGCTTATGATTGACCTTATTTTACAAGAGTTATGGCCCTTGGACATAACAAATTTTAAGAAAAATTCAGTTTTCCGGACTTTTTTCCGCTGTTGTTGCATATATTGAACTCATTTTTGGTATGTGGATATATCTCAATGTGATACCGATCAAGTTTGAGTTTGCTTTTGATTGACCTAATTTTACAAGAGTTATGGCCCTTGGACTTAGCAAATTTTATGAAAATTTCAGTTTTCAGGACTTTTTTCCGCTGTTGTTGCATATATTGAACTCATTTTTGGTATGTGGATATATCTCAATGTGATACAGATCAAGTTTGAGTTTGCTTATGATTGACCTTATTTTACAAGAGTTATGGCCCCTGGATTTAGCAAATTTTATGAAAATTTCAGTTTTCCGGACTTTTCTTCAGTTCTATTGCAAATAATGCACTGATTTTTGGTAAATGAATACATCTCAGTGTGATACATACCAAGTGTGAGTTTAGTTTCCATTGGCCTATTTTTACAAGAGTTATGACCCTTGGACTTAGCAAATTTCATGACTTTTTCTTGCCTGTTATTGCAGATAAAGAACTGATTTTTTGTATGTGAATACATTATAGTGTACGTGATGCAGATTTGAGTTTAATTTAGATTGACTAATTTTCACAAGAGTTATGGTCTTGGACTTAGCAAATTTCATGAATTCAGTTTCCCAGACTTTTCTTGGCTGTTGTTGCAGATGATTAACTGATGAACAGAGATGCAAGTCATAAATTTATGCCGCCGGTAGGGGACTTATATCGCACAGCGATCATTGCATTTTTTGGAAACTTTTAAGGTAATACTTGTTTTTTTCTAAGCTTCACTAGATACCACAATTTCTTCACATTGTAGGCCGTGCGTATGATCTGAAGGATCTATGGGGAGATGAGGCTCTCGGTATGTTTGAAAGGAAAATAAACTGTATGCAGAAACAATACGATCAGTACAGTTACAACGGGTATCAGGTTCGTATAGAAATACTTCATTGACGGATCTACACAGCCAATTGTGTCTCATATGAAATTCATGCGAAATTTACATAAACTTTACATAAAAGTTCACATGACATTTATGTGAATCGAGCACGAACATGAAATTTACATGATGCTCATTATATATGAATTTCATGTGAGGCACAATTGGCTGTGTATAGGGGAGGGGGTCTATGCTGTTGCTGTCAGAGAATTCAGCCTATGGTTTTAAAAAAAAAAATGTATGTAAAAACGGGAAAATCAGCACATTTTTTTGCAAATTGCAGGGGGAGAGTGGTCCTGATCCCCCCTCTAAATCTGCACTTGTATATTCTCTCGTGCCTTAGGCACGTTGGTATTTTTAAATATTTACCATGGCATGTTAATTTGTAAATTTCTAGATCAAATGGCATATTGTCTTTGAAAAGAGTTTCAATGTATCTCGTCCTGTGGTATTTATTGTGACCCAAAACATTTTCAGATCAATGGGGACTTCACTCTTGCCGAAAATATCGCCGACAACGGAGGTTTGAGGGCTGCATACATTGTAAGTGATTTATTTAAAAAAAATGTTAAAAAGATATCAGTGTTTGCTTTGCATTTTTCTCTGAAGCATGTTTTAATGTATAAATAATCAAATAATATGAACTACATGAATACAAGATACTTATCGTCTATTTCACAGGCATACCAGCTATGGGAGCGGAAGCACGAAGAGTCGCCACCGCTACCGGGGCTCAAATTTTCAAACAAACAATTATTCTTCTTGGGATTTGCTCAGGTAATCTTATGACCAGGAATTGCTCTCATTTGTTTGTCGTTGCATTGAGGTTACACCACAAGAAAAGGGACAAAAATGTTTTATTTCGCGTGATAAAGAGGTTTTTCCATATTTTTTTGGCGATATTTCTCCATGCAAAGACAAAATTGGTCCTTAATTATCATATATTTCATATCAACGATGATCGAATAATCTGCAATTCATCCGTGAATCCTGTACTACTCAATGGAGAATTCAGTTTGAATATAAATAAACCAATTATTGCAGTGAAAACAAATTGAAGTCGATTATCCATCAATTAGCTGCCTCTGAATATCTGATTTAAAACATGATAACGTATTGTTCAGAATGGTAAACGATATATATTATGTCTTAGACCATTGGAACCATCCATCCACAGAACATACTTTCCTTAGTGGAAGTAACCGGATGTGACATGTCTGCCGAATCGAAGAAACGCAACACACGCAAGCTGGGGATGCTGACTCTTCCTGGGCACCTGGTCTCACTCCCTTATTGGGAGTTCGCTTCTCTTCATATGGTGAAATTTTTTGTTTGTTTGCTGTGGTTACTGTTTTATCATGATTTTGTATGCCTTCGGTTAGTTTCAACTGTGTTTTTCAGATGTACTGTTCAAAGTGGAATCCAAAAGGCTTAAAATATCAATTAATAGAAGATGACCATGGTGTGGAGCCTATAAGGTAGATATCAAATCCAGATACAGCCATTTTCATAATTTCAAAATGTAGAAAAAAAGCGGAAACATAAATTTTACGCATGCGTAGTCCTGATATTGTTGGTTTCGTTTTAGTTTAATATTTTGAAAGCGAGTATCATCTTTATGAATTCATCTTTTCTTTTTGCAGGGTTCGAGGAGTTATATCAAACTTCAATGTATTCGCAGATTTGTTTTCTTGCCCGTTTGTTTGCAATTATAACCCGGTTACAAAATGTGAAGTTTGGTAGCAAAACGTGACGATTATCGACGTCGGACATAGTTCTGCAGCTTCTAGGATACGTGACGGCACCGTATTCAGTGAAATACCTCAAAGTTGCCTTTCAAAATCACAAGAATGGACTTCTCGTAGCATGGGGTATATCGTATTCAATCTGTGACAGTCCATTTGTTATCTATAGCAAAAGCTCAGTACATGGTGCAGACAAGAGGAAAATACTTTCAAATAGTTAACCTATGATAAAGTATGAATTCGCGAATGTTGGAGAAAGTGCTTGCTTGAATGTTATACGAGTTCCACTTCCGCATGTATAAATTTAGACTTCCTTTTTGTTGTGTTTTAAAGGGCAAAGTGCAATAACCAAGGTGAATCTACAATTTTGTACTATCAGTATCATTGAACGTTGAATGTATTGTAAATTGTATTCCAATCGAAGTGGTATTTTTACAATTTCAAGCCTGGATAAGCGTTTCCTTATGATATAATTTTGTTTTTCATTTCAGTCCTGGTTTTGTATATTTTGACTTTATGGCTTACATTTACGCAAAGATCAAGTCTTTTTTACAATAAAAAAAGAAAAAGATTCTTTTTAATGCTTTTTGTGTCGCCTGCAAAACATAGCGACACTTAGGGATCACTTTTTGTGTCGCCTGCGAAGCATAGCGACACTTAGGGATCACTTTGTCCGTTGTCCGTCAGTCTGTCTGTCTGTCACACTTTGGGTGTCACAGCCCATAACTTTTGATTGGCAAGTGATAGGGCTTTGATATTTCACATGTGTATTCCTTGTGACAAGACCTTCCTACACATACCATAATTTTTGACCTAGTGACCTTGACCTACATATTTGACCTACTTTTCAAAAAAATTTAGAATTGATATATCTTTTGATTGGTAGGTGATAGGGCTTTGATATTTCACATGTGCAATCCTTGTGGCAAGACCTTTCAACACATACCATAATTTTTGACCTTGTGACTTTGACCTAGATATTTGACCTACTTTTGAAAAAAAGATAAGATTCGCTATATCTTTTGATTGGTAAGTGATAGGGCTTTATATTTCACATGTGTATTCCTTGTGACAAGACCTTCCTACACATACAATAATTTTTGACCTAGTGACCTTGACCTACATATTTGACCTACTTTTCAAAAAAATTAAGAATAGATATATCTTTTTATTGGTAAGTGATAGGGCTTTGATATTTCACATGTGTATTCCTTGTGACAAGACCTTTCTACACAGACCATAAATTTTGACCTTTTGACCTTGATATAGATATTTGACCTACTTTTCAAGAAAAGTAATATTGGCTATATCTTTTGATTGGTAGGTGATAGGACTTTGATATTTCACATGTATTTTCCTTGTAACAATGCCATTCTACACATACCATAATTTTTTTTAACTTTTGACCTTGACCTACATATTTGACCTACTTTTCAAAAGAATTAAGAATGGATATATCTTTTGATTGGTAAGTGATAGGGCTTTGGTATTTCAGATGTGTATTCCTTGTGACAAGACCTTTCTACACAGACCATAAAATTTGACCTTTTGACCTTGATCTAGATATTTGACCTACTTTTCAAGAAAAGTAATATTGGCTATATCTTTTGATTGGTAGGTGATAGGGCTTTGATATTTCACATGTATTTCCCTTGTAACAATGCCATTCTAAACATACCATAATTTTTTACATTTTGACCTTGACCTACTTATTTGACCTTCTTTTCTAAGGTTGTATATATCTTTTAATTGGTAGGTGATAGGTCTTTAATATTTCTTATGATGAGACCTTTTTGTTACCAATTTTTACGTAGTGACCTTCACCTAGATGATTGACACTCTTTTCTGAAAATTTGAGAATGACCATATCTTTTAATTTGTAATTAAGAGGTCTGATATTTCAAATGAATTTCATATGACAAGACTTTTCTACTGATACCAATAATTTTGATCCACTTTCTAGAATAATAATCAAACCGCTTCGCAGGTGACACAAGCATTCCTTGGATTGCTATTTTTCACAATCACAACTACTAGAAACAAAATACTCCCTCCATGCCTTGAGACATATAAGATTTGAATTAAAAAGAACATGACAACATGATTAACACGACATTTGATGAAGCAGTGTCATGAAAACCAAAACTTGGTATTGCGCGCCTTTCTTTGATGAAATTCGTTGGAGCTGAAGCAATCAGTCGAAAGTTTTTAGATAAACAGATCTATCAATAGCTAGCTTATTTGAAAATAGAAGCTTGGTAGATACGGCGAGTCCTTATTTCCTACGATCAAAGATTTGTAAAATTCCGTGCAATGGGTTGCGGAGGACAAGCAATCCGTTGGCATTCATCTTGTTGAACAGATTGGGACTCGATACCTTGTTTACTTGGTTCTTGATGGTTGACTTCATTAAAAACCAACCCTGGTGCATTTTGTACTGTTCCTCTCACTGAGAACACTGTTTTGGAAAGGGGAAGGGATTAAACGGCGACCCGTATTGAAAGACACAACCTTAAGGTAGAGTATCCCTCAGGTCAGAATTGCTAGAAATTTTTGCCTGGATACGTACCCTATTTTTTTCTCTTCAGATTATTGTTCAGAATATCAAACTAATATGGTTTTGGGAAAAGAAAACTTCTATAGTTACATTTTATCACCTCTAAAAAGGGATTTTAATTACTTTTCCCATAGGGTCCAATGTTAAAGTTCCAACGGCTTTAGGTCTCGGTATAATCATGAAACCACGTATTATATTTTGTTTGGATATCATATTGTAAAAGTTATTATTTATGAAATATGAGCATCTGAGACCTGAGGGATGCTCTACCTTAAAGTCTTTATAAATGCATGTGAACTCTATGTTTCGCAGCTTTTTGTCGAGCATTCTTATTTCAATTTCTTCAAATCTTTATTTTCAGCATAGTTTTTTTTTACCATAAAAGCTAAAAATTAGAAGCCTATTTAGTCTCACCCCATTACTTTTAAAGACAAAAAAATGTGTTTCAAAAGGCATTAACTTGAACTTCGCGTCATTCTTATACGAGTGGCTCATAATTATTGTCCTACACCGTATTTTTATGCCATTGTTCTATTTGAATGGACTCAATAGTTGAAAATCTATTCTCATTTCCACAAAATATCCATGAAGAATTTACGATAAACTATATAGGTGACTGTCAGACTGGGTTAAAACTTCCAGAAATCAGATATACGATAAAACTTAATCTTTCTGCAAACTATTTAAATCCAGTTTCTCGCAAGAATCCAACTTTATGTTTTCACTTTGCTCAGGTTCTTCTTCATCCTTCGTTATCTCAATACTAAAAGCAAATAGTTGATAATCATCTTCTGTGCCACGTGACGCATAATCATCCAAGATGGCTGAATAGGTTAAGCTGTGGTGAGGGGAATCCTCCAAAATCTTGACGTCAGTCTCGTCAATATCGGACATTATATCCCCTGATGTTATCTCCGATACCTTGCAAACTGTATTTTCAAAATCACTTTCTGTTTCCGTTCTATCTTTATCTTCGTGTTCTAAAGGAATTTCATGAACTTTTTCATCCATACGTCCAGATTTATTTTCAATTTTAATGTCATTGTATTTTCTCGATGATTCATCGACGTTTGAAAGTTCAGCAGTTGACCGTAGTGCTAAAGCAGTTTCTGGCTCTTTTGGTAGAGTGATTTCTATCCGACACATCGATTTGATGACCGATGCAAAACTTTGAATATTGAAGAGTTCTTTGAAATGTCCTTTCACTGCGAAATTTTCTGCTTTTTCGATGCTTTCATAGCACTCCTTAACTTCATTCTCTAGTTGGTAATACCGTGCTTTTGCGACCCAGTAAAACATTTCTCTTCTTGTTTCGATTCCTTCCAACTTGATTGCATCAAGCAATTTTCCGGCTTCCAAGATATTTTCAGTCGGAACTGAATATGAATTTATAATGTTTGCCTTATTTCCGATGCCGAGGAGGCAAAAAATCATTCGTAACAAAAACATTCTTGTCCATAAGTTTCTGGTATCTTCATCTTCTTCCGAAAGAGCCCAAAGTCCTTTGTTACCTGCAAAAATAAGCTCTCTCTGAATTTGCTGACTTGGCGAGTGTTCGAATTGCCAGAGCTTAAAGTAAACATCAATGTAGATCATATTTGCAATTTCTAGGCATGGACCTGCAAAATTGGCACAACAATGTGCGCCTGTCACCATGGTTTCTCCCTCGTCAAATTTCCCAGCTATTGCTAGAGCATTTGCACGGCGCCCGAAATAAACAATGTCCGAAATCAAAGGCTTAGAAGATTCGTCCGACAAACATTTCAAATCTCTAAAAATTTCGGCATCAGGGAGGGTTTTGTCAAAAGTAATTGCCATAGCATCAATCTCTGCTCCGAGATGGGCCACGTACTTATCGGCGTAATATTGCCGTTTTTGCGGATCCCTTTCTCTCTCCATTCTTACCTTAAGTTCCCTCGCAAGTTTCCGGAGCCATTTAAATGGTTCCTCTAATTTTCCGTTGTGAACCACTCTTTTCAGAGACCGAAAGTAGACTTCTATACTTTGTTTATTCCTTGTATCCAGTCTTTTCACAACGATCACACAACCCTGGTTCTGAGCCAAGAGCGATTTTCGAAACAGATCTTGTGCAATATTTGCATGTCCTGTGAAATATAGTGCTTGGATTAGCTCCTCTAACCGAAGGTTATCGCATACGATCTCAACAAATTTACTGATATATTCAATCGTCCAAAGCGACTGACATTGGGACTCTAAGAGGCCCTCATGTTGCCTTGCGCATCCCGTACTTCTTTGAGATTCTAAAAATATCTCCGAGTTTACTCGGTTTGACCTATCTGCACTAGAGGGCGCAAGTCTCTCATATAGTATCCTATATGATCTTCGACGGAAAGATACGGTTAATTCCTCAAAATGTCTGTGGCCCAAAAGTCCTTGCTCCCAAAGATACCGTGCGGTCAGTTGCAAGTCAACATCATTGTATGAAGGTGATGAAAACACAGCACTGACTATCTGCTTTTCTCTATCGTCCATAGAAGAACGACATCTCCTTGATATGTGTATAAAATCAGGAGAAATAAGTTCCACCGCCATTCTGATCAATGTATAGATATAGAATGAATGAAAAGAAAGCGGTGTAAATAAGTTAAAATTAGAAAATGCATGTATAATGAACCAAATGCCACGTGATCGATATACGACGTCTGCAAGGTGATAGGGAAATATGATATGCTTTTGGGTGATTTAATTGCGTGAGGAATATTTTAAATCGATTATATAACATGCATTTCTTTATAGAGCAAAACAAGGATATGAATATTTATTGTCTTAGTGTAATAAAACGTAAAACAAACATGTGATTTGTAGGAGGACATATTTTACAAAAAAAGTATGAAGATTACGAGGAATCTAAACATATGAAGTATACTAAATCACCTCTTTTCCTATATATTAAGCCAGAGTAATTAAATATTGTGTTTGTTGTCATGAACTTTTTCTGAAAGGTAGCCTCACACCAGGTACGAAACACACAAACACATGGCAAATTTGAAGATATTTGGGATTGAAGACTAGAACAAAAAAGAAAAATGTTTTTTCATGTGATGTGGAAAAGTCACTATCATCTCCTGATTGTGTAGGAAATTTTATGGTATTCCAATACCATTTACTGATATTTTTACCTGAAATAAAAAGTATGTTTGTGTGTGTGTGTTTTTTTTTTCTGAGAAAATCACCTAAAAGGTACCCGCCCGCGGACGTAAAACAAAGTATTTAATTGATACGGCCTAATGGGGAAAAATGTTTCAAATTTAAAGCGACCGAAATGTTTGGACATTGCTTCTTCTGACTTTAAACTATACAATTTGAAAAAAAAAATCTTTATCAATAAATTAGAATAAAAGGGAAAAGAAAAAGATAAAAAGAAAGAAAATCCAGATTTAGAGAATTCTAAAGATACTTTGTAGATTAAGAGACCAGTCATATATAAACTTTACATTCCCACACGAGTATTATACATTATACATGTACAGTAAGCATGTTTAATGTTTGAATAAAATATAAAAAAAAAAAAAAACTCGCTGGTCATAATGTTTTTTTTAAACAGTATCATTGGGTCTTTTTGTGTCTTTGAATTGAAAGTTAATTTATTTTTTGTTCAGAAAATTCGATTTTTTGCAGAAGTACCATATGGATCCACCGGAACTACTTTTAAAGACATTTACAACATTGCCAAGATCGTCTTGTATGAATATGCAATACAATTTTAGACCACGATTATCTAAATCTTGAAATACGTGAATTTGAAGATGACACCGTGTATTTTCGACATTAATGCGTCATGATTTCCAAAACAATTTGGCAAATTAAAAGGCGAAGTGCTTCTATTCGATTTCATGTGAAAAAAGTCAACGCAAAATATTGTCGCATCATTCAATATTAAGAAACATTTCTAGTCTACTGTATTTTCTTTCAAAATTCAGAAACCATTTCTAGTTACCGGCAGTCAATTACCGGCAGTCATGACTGCCGGTATACTGTAATCAGTCGTGACATACTTGCACGGATAAAATAATTCTTGGCAATATGATTGGTGGAGAACTACAAAAAATGCAAATATTCGTCAAGGTTATTAAGAATCTGTGCATAAGATACTTTTATCAGGTTTTTGTTTTCTCTTCTCTTTTCTGCAAAAAAGGTCGATTTAGTAAGTAAATTGAAAAAAAGAGCAAGAAGAGTTATGTTTTATATGAGAATACTTTGCACTTTTGTTTGTATAATCAGACTAAAATTTCAAGTACATGTATTTTGGAATATCAAAAGTCGGAAAATGCAAATCCGTGTTCAGTTCGTAACGTTTGCTTTTACACATTACGCCCCTCTTGTGACGTCATAGAAGTCTTTGCGCCTTCTTCCTTCACGACGTTTTGTGAAGAAGAATTTTCTCGACAAAGTATTATTATTAACATCCAGATAAGATGGAAGAATTATTTATACCAGATTTAACATCTTTGCGACGTGCGACTAAAGATTGGTAAGTTATATTTAAAAAAATATACTTTGCAATTAGAATTATTGAAAAGTCTTCCAAAATAGCGCCTATAGGGAAAAATGGAAATTGTGACTATGAATAATCAAATAAAAAATTCACTTTTATTTTTTCTCTCGAGTCTGATTAAGTTTTTTTTTAAATTAATTCTATAAAAATACTATATGTATTGAGGTTGCACAGCAAATTCCATTGTGATATATATGCGTCTATTATTCCCATATCAAAGTTAGGGGGGGGGGGGGGGGGTTGATACAGACCGCGCTATGCAAGGCATTCACAATTTTTAAATTGAATAAGTCCATGTCCATGTAGCTCATATTTTCCCCATAAAATCTCTTTTGTTGTTTAAGATTTACGCGTACGTTAATAATCAATCATTGAAAAAGCAGATTTACAATTCTATATTCTCTATATATGCTTTTTCAGAACGTTGCAAACGTATGAATACCATATTTATTACCACAATAAATAAATAAATAATCAAATAAAATGAAATAGATAAATAAATAAGACATATTGTACCAAAACAAATAAAGTCCGCTGATGAAGGCCTAACATGGCCGAAACTTACGGCAAAAAGAAACCAAGTGTTTTATTCAAATAAATAGATAAAAAAGAATAAAATAAAAATAAATACATGTTTAAAACCTGATCAATAAATGAATAAACGATTATGTAATTCGATTGCAACCAATGAAATGCAAGTATTCTTATTCATCTTAGGTAAAACTTGTCAATTTTTCTGTGGTATGATGTGAATTTTCTTTTTCAAATTGAAAAAAAAGCACAAGTCTAAATGTACACAAAAGGTTTTTCCACTTTGTTTTATTGAAGCATTGATCGTCCAGCGACCATTTCTGAAGTGCTGCGCTTAAGATGCTCACCACAGGACCCGAAAAAGACATTAAAAGTCCTGAACGAAGCAATGGGCAAATTATCAAGACATGACGACAGACACAACAGCAAGTTATTTATAATTTTATTTTATATTCTATCGTTATCTGTATGTTTGTCGTCATTAACACTGCCAAATTGCATTTCTTTTTGTGCGTTTTACACCGTTAAATGGACATTTTGCTTTGCATTTTGTCTGTTGTGGTTACTTGGGTAGGTGTTTGTGTGTCTTGATGAGGCCATATATATAAGATACAATGGACATTTTCAAATAAACAATATGTGCAAAAGCAAACAAACATATAGAAAAAAAAACAAACACAAAAACAAACTAAGCAAAAGCAAAATTAGTGACAAATGTTTTAAAAGATATTTATATCCTTAACTTCAGTTCCTACAAATCTGACCACCTTATCCTCCATAGTAAGGGAGATAAACGATGAACTGACAGCGGTTGTAACCTTAAATGGACTTAAACCCCAGAGTAGATGGCTTTCCTCAATTCTTCGTCATCAAAGAAACAGATACCTACGTACGATAGAAACGTAAGTATGGACAACAACAACAACAACAACAACAACAACAACAACAACAACAACAACAACAACAACAACAACAACAACAACAACAACAACAACAACAACAACAACAACAACAACAACAACAACGACAACGTAATAAACAAACAAACTAACAACAAACAAATAGACAAACAGACAGACAAACAACAAAAGAATCTACAACAGTGGATGACGAGAAAGGAAGACAAGCGTGAAGAAGACGAATCGGATGATTTCGACAACATACACAATAAAAGAAAACATACAACAACAACGACAACAACAAAAGTTCAGGAAGACAAGATAATTTTATATCAAAAAATATTTTAAGAAGAACACTTTAGGTTTTATGTCTTTCATCATATAAATTTTGCAAACCTTGCAAACCCAAATTAAATTTCGACTATATCAAGATTTTTTTTCAGTTTGAACATGGAGTTCTCAAAGGAGTTGGTTAAAGACACTAGAGAGTTAATGGATCTAGTGACACAACACCAGGACGTTATCCGCTCATTCAGAAAGGCACACAGGGTAATATATAGGATTGTGATTTTAAAAGTGTCAAGTGTCGTATCTGTTGAAAAAAAAAAACTATGCAATGTTCTATAGCCAACATCAGCTGAACGTAACAAGTGATTAGAATTCATAAGAACACATTCACAGCTTCAAAATTATTTTCTAACTTTTTTTGACTGACGATTTTCTATTAAAGAAACTTAACTTAAAACCGTATGAACAGAAATCGCGAAAGTCAAATTTCGCGAGTTTAACGGAACGTGAAAAAAGATAAGAGTTGAATGTGAGATATTGCATATTTTTATCAGTCTTTGTAAATACGATTATTAATGTATTGACATGAATTTGATTAATTATTTTAAAAGAAAAAGCGAGTGAGGTATTGTGAATCGTCTTCAATAAGCAACTGGACATATCCTTTATGACAAATCTTGCAGGTTCACCTTTTGCGAAAACTTATTTTTACGCTTTACTATTACTGTCGAAAATATCTCAGTCTGCTTATACAGTAGGCTATTATAAACATTTAAAGGGGGTTGTTATAATGTAAAGTTCTACCGTCTGACTCATATCGAATAATTTTGGTTAACATCACAAAATTTGTTACTCATATACAAAAATGTAATATGTCTTCTTTCAATAGAAATGCTGGATTAGTCTCAAGAAAGCTTCAGACCACAATATAATGCTGACATCAATGATGTCGTCTGTTACTTCGTCTCAAGGGACGCTTACAACAAGACAAGAGCAAACGAGACAGAGGACCATAGAAAACATGAAAAACAAAACGATGGCAAAGAGAGAAAAACACAAAGACAACATGCATTCTTTATGGATGTTCAGCAGTGAAGAGAAAGCGATTAGATTGCAGATGATCAAGGTACAAATAGTGTTGTCTTTCCTTTCTATCATATCAAACAGAAACCACGATCATTATTATCACCATGAATGTCGTAGACAGATTTGGGAATAAACTTAAAATACCCAGTCTGCTTTCATGAATCACAATTACATTTTCTAAATTGTATATACTTATATTGGTAAGTTTAAATTCTCCTCACACCCCCCCCCCCTCTTTAGTGTACTGATTGAAAAAAAAAAAACTATCTAAAAGGATAGGAGGGCAAAAGGAAGATAGAGTCGTGATTGAAAAATGTGGTTTGACATACGATTTATATGTCTATTCTAGAAAAAGATTGAAAAAATCATATTCTAATTTGAACAGCTCAGGGACAGTATAGAGAATACTATAAAGATAGAGCTTGTCGATAGACTAAAGACTGCCATTTCATCACTTAAGGAACTTTGTCAAGCTTTTCTTCCAGAAGAGAGGTGAGAGCATTTATTTCTAATAAAAACATGATCTAAATACATTCTATCGAGTTTCTGAATGACTAGTGACACGTATATAAAGTTGAGAGTTTTGAGCTAAAAATATATGCACAGCCACTGTAATTGCCTGAGATAAAGCTTTCAGGACGATTGTTATTGATTTCCGTATAAATGACAGTGTGACGTCATAACGCCCGACATAGCGGATTAATTTGAATTGAATATCAACAAGTTTAAAATCCTTTCCTATGCAATGAAGAAAGAAGGAATAACATTTTATAAAAAGACGAATTCAATACTAAAATCATCCCCACGAAGTCCTTACCTCTTTCAGCAACTGTGTCTTGACGATTACAGAATACATCAACAACAAGCGACAGAGGCAGGTGCAGCTACAATAGCTCTCTGTCGATTGATGTCACATCCTACACTCAACGGAATATTTCGAATGAAGATTTCTTGTCACATTCAGCGTTGTTTTTGATAATTTCAAAATAGACCACACATAAACAGTACACAGTATAAGAAAAATCCATAAACTAACGCTGTCAACATTTCATGATCTCACCGCGCTGCAACTGACTCAAACGGATAACAGAAATGGGAAATACATTCCGCAAACAAAATTAGTTCCAAACAGTCTACATCTAGAGAGTAATAAATAACTTGTTTGGTCATATTTGGTCATTATTCCATTGTTAAAATTCTAATTTGTTATACTTGATATATCACAATGCATTAACTTATTACATTTCAGTCTCACTGAATAAGCGTGACGTTGCCATGGGGACACTCCCGCTGTTCCTTTCTAAAATTAACTCCCCTCCACATTGTTGGACAGATTCGCTTTAAAAATAGAATTGGGAGCTTTCTTAATTTGTTCTATTTTTTGGGTTTGAAAGCGCATATATATATAGAATAAGCGTCTAATTTTGTGTGTTTATGCAGAAATAAATTACAATGGCTGATGCATTTATTTGATAAAATGCGCTAACGCGCATTATATCAAAATAAATGCATCAGCCATTGTAATTTATTTCTGCATAAACACACAAAATAAGACATTTATTATATAAATGACACTAGTCAGTGGCAAGCATAAGAAAAATAAGAAAATAGCAATAACAATGATTTAAAAATAAAGAAATATATATAATTTTGGTAATTGACTTATTCTGCAGGTTAAGGGATTTGTCACAGAAGTTTGCAAACTTCGATGCAAGAGGACTGGTCAAAGCAATTATGTCCAATGGTCGGTCAGAATACACATTCCCCATCCCTTACGTAAGTATATAAAGCCAAAAATTTGAATAAGAAATCGATATCTCTGAAAAGATCTTTTGACACTATATAATGTGCAACGAAAATGACTTGCTGATTAAAGTTTTAATAAAGAATTTCAGTCCATAAAATATGTCAGAAAATTATCCTAATGGTGCATAACATTCGACTGAACTGGTTCTATATACATATAACAATATTTGAAACTCCGTAGCGTTCTACAGTTTTATCTTTGTAATTGTTCTCCGAGATATAAAAACATTTTAAAATTTCCCCACGACTGAGTGTTTTAAAATAATCTATGTCTGATGTATGCATGTACCTTTTAAAGTTCACTATTAGCAGTACTTTTTCTACATGTGTTTTGCTTCCTTGCAGGATCATATTAGAATGCATGGATTCAATAAGGGAATTCCAACGGGGGTGCTGACAAGACACTGAAGAAGTGGATCATGATACACGTAAAACAATTGTGTAGTCGACTTGAGAGTAGTGAAGCTGATTACTGTTTATCGGAGGTGTCAGCCCAGATCCCTTTCTTCGACGTACTCCTAAAGTAAATACAAATGTTGTGGACGAAACTTGCCTTGTCCTTTTTATCCTTAAAATTATAAATTTTGTTAATTAAATCGTGCAATACCTTAATAATATTCCTTGTCATGTTTTCTTTCAAACTGCTAATAAAGCAGTGCAATGTCTTATATATTTTCAATAAACTTTGATTTAGATAAAATGAAGTTCCTTTTCATTTCTTTTCAATTTAATAAAGTGGTTCAATGCTTTATATATTCTAGATAAACATGGAATGATATAGAATAGAGTGTCGAATAACTATTCAAGATCATGCATGATGGACCATTTTTTATGTCAAAAGACAAGGAAAAACAAAACAAGCAAGGCACACAAATGAACTTTTTTGATATAAAACACACATACATGTAAACTTAACGAGGCTGGGTCTAATTAGAAAATTATGAACTTCTACCCAAGGTATTTTGACTAAATTCGGATCATATCATTGCAGTATTATAAAATTCATTTTATGGAAAAGAAAATAGAAGTTGACCGTTCAGTATTATGTAGGGGTAATCTAAAAAATAATGGCATCTTACAATGAGACCTTATGGAGTTTTACTGCAAAATAACGATTTTTCTCAAATTTTTAATATTTCTGCGCAAGAGATTTTAATTAAATTCATGTTATTTATTTGTTGCACTTCAAATATCATTTTAAGAAAAAGAAATTGAAATTTTACCGTCATCAAATTTTTCTAATTGTACTCAGCCTCGTTAAGTTATGATGATCACTTGTGACTTTGACAACAAAGAACAAAGTTATTCTGATGCACACACCGATACACAAATATCTGCTCAAAAACTTTAGAATCACAATGGTATTTCCCAATACCTTCTAGTCAAATCCCACCATTTCAGTAGAACATGTCTATTAGATAATCCATTGGTTAAGAATTCTACGAATCTGACCTGGTAGGCAAAATGTATTCTATCGAATCAGTCTAGGATTTAGATATCATAAACTTGTAATTCTGAACTCCTTTCAAAATTTGGGACGACTCCAGCATCAAAGTATGAATCTCTCTTCATTTTACGATGACCTTATAAACCCGAAACGTGCATGTCTGGTCCATGCTGTAAATTTATCAGGTTTTAAATGATGCTATTGAATTTAAAGACGTTTAACATCAGAAGGATCAAAGGCAGATCAAATTTCAACCACAAATGTAAAAAAAAAAATAGTCGGTCACCAGCTTTAACGATGATATGATCCTAAAGTCATCACAGAAACACTGGGCATGGTACTGGACAAATCTACAGTTCTGTACCACCAGTGTCTTTCCCAACGTTGCACACTAGTCAACCGTGACGACGGAACTCCATGTTGATCCTTGTTGAAATCTCGTCAGAGAAGACTGGGTCTTGATTCTCTGTCCTATCTGAAAGTTGGTCAGACTTATCAGGTGACTGATCTTGAGATCGCTACATCCAGCAGAGCACAGACTGTTATACGCATGCCATAGAATTTTTTAGATCCATTTACGTAGAATCTGTGTTACAATAGGCCGCTGCGTTTAACTATCTTGATTGTGATGTCACTTACAGTTAGAAGTTTTATGTTTATACAACAAATGTATTTCTATGGAGACCTCTGTGTATCCGGATAAGTGGGAGGATTGTGCGCACGTAATCGGGATAAGCACACCATTTGCTAATAGCAGATGACCGTCCAAAGTCGGCACTGGGTGCACATTGGTCTCCTTCCTTTTATGTGTTGTCATCAATGTTTGATGTTTCTGTACGTGTCTGTTACGATTGTTTTGTATGGTGTTCTAGTAAATATTGTTGTGTCTTTTTGCGATTTGTAGTTTTGTATGAATTCATTTATGTGTCACTTTCTTGTATGTTTGTTCCGCTGGGTGAGTGCAGGGTGGTTTTGCCGGAGATCCTTCCCTTTCCTTTTCTATCGTGAAAACAAAAGAGTATGGTTATCCGGATAACGTGAACATAACTCTCAGATTTACTTTAATACACAGATAAATTTTTAAGGTTGCCACTTGTTGTGTGAACAGAAGTTACTGTCTTTTGTGCACCACTCCATTTTCTACCTTGATAACAAAGAGTATGGTTATCCGGAGAACATGCAGATAATTATCCTATTAACATTTTTTTCGATGGGGGAAAATTTCGGGATTATAAAATCAAGACGTTACGCTAGGAGGAACTACTCGCGATATAAATGTCTCTGCCATTGTGAGGATGCATTAGGGTTATTTTCGCGTAATATCCAAGACGATCATAGCTAGTCGTCATGGATATTTGAATACATGACGAACACTGCGAACCTTAATTAAGGTATCAGGGGTATAATAACAATATCATCGAAAATGTTAAACGTCTTTAAATTCAATAGCTTCATTTATAAAGGATAAATTTGCAGCATGGACCAGACATGCACGTTTCGGGTACTCAACCCTCGTCAGTGATCCTCAATCTAAACAATGTAATATAGCAAAAGAGGGTGAAAATTATTATGTCAAAAATGTACCGAAAAATGTAGCAGGATGGGTGGGATATGATGCTACAGGACCCACGTTTTAGAAATTTAAAGAATTTTAGTACCAGAAAATTTTGCAGCGTTGAAGAGACAGACGATCAACCTAAGTTGATCGAAATTGGCTACATGTGCCCTCGGGGACTCTTGGTCCACCAGCAGTGACACTCACAAAGTAGTTCAAATGTTAAACGTCTTTAAATTCAATGTTAAACGTCTTTAAATTCAATGTTAAACGTTCAAACAATAAATGTCTTTAAATTCAAAAGCTAGAAACTATGTACTTCCATATCTTACATATTTTCAGATATTTGATATTATCTTTAATGTTTTATTCAACTGGCCATGAAAATGTATGTTACCGAAAATTGCCGAAGTCGTGCGTCTTCGTCCAACTTCGTGGTATTTAATCTATAAGCTGATAAAGATTTGCAAATCCGTTTGTTGTTTTGCTATTTGGTTTGTCATTATGTGCTGTTTATTTGCACTAAAACATCGCCAGAATCGCAGTACTCAAAATCGCAAAGTTCCATTTTCTTCTTTCAGTAAGTCATTGCAAACTCACCAAAATAAACAAGAAAGGAATAACCATGCAGATTTAATATTATTCAATATGAGGAATTACCAGCACCTGTACATTCTGATGAAAGTGTCGACAATGTTGGAATAGAGTTGAACAAAATATTTGCTCCTTATTTTCATTGAAAACATATGTAATAGGTATGATCATGCCGTGTTATTCGTCTCCCTGTCTGTTGATCAGTTAATGAAAGGCAGACACTAAACCCGTAGTCAGAAACCCAAAAGTTACAATATCAAAAGGTTAACAGAGTCTTGTTTGTTGATGTCAAAGGGACTTGGATCGCTATTTAAAATGAGCTTTTATCATTTTATCAGTAATATTCCCCTTGTGAAAAGGGAATATCATAACAATTATAAATTCTTATGTTATTATAAATTCTTATAGAGAATCCCTCATCATATATGTGATTGTTTCGATGTTTTCACTGAAATATAGATGTTGTTTTTCTTATTCTTAGAACGTGTTTAATTAAACGTGTATTTACGAATGAACATATCATGTTTAATTGAACGTGAATTGACATATGTACATATCGTGTTTAATCAAACATGTGTTGACAAATGTACATGTCGCATTTAATTAAACGTGTATTTACAAATGTACATGTCGCATTTAATTAAACGTGTATTTACAAATGTACATGTCGCATTTAATTAAACGGGTATTTACAAATGTACATGTCGCATTTAATTAAACGGGTATATACAAATGTACATGTACATTTTATATTTACAAATGTACATTTCCAATTTTATTAAACGTGTATTTACAAATGTACCTGCCGCGTTTAATTGAAAAAACGTGTATTTACAAATGTACATATCTCGCGTTAAATTTAACGTCTATTTACAAATGTACATGTCGCGTTTAATTAAACGTTTTATTACAAATGTACATGTCGCATTTAATTCAACGTGTATTTACAAATGTACATGTCGCATTTAATTAAACGTGCATTTACAAATGTACATGTCGCATTTAAGTAAACGTGTATTTACTTTTTATTCTATACGGTAGACTCTTTCACATGCTTTATTTTGTGTTGTCGGAGTCCCGGTATTGTTATTCCCTTTTGCATATTATCTACAACCATAAATTATCACAAATTCATGAGACGTCTTTGGTTCTGTTTAACCATTTTATTCAAAAAGTTTAACAAAGCATAGATTCAATAAGGTAAGAAATGCTCATTTGTATCAATCGTACGAACAATTATTCTTCAAAGGCTTATAATCTACATCTAATATGCGTTAATTCAATGAGAAATCTAGATTGCTATCGTTAAAGCCTACATGGGCAACCTGTTACAAGAGAAAGAAATCCGCAAAGAGAATATGAATAAGACAGAGGAAATTAAATAATTTATAATTATTATAATTTGTTATCAAAAATTAAATTAAACCAGGAAATGATACACTGTATCCCTTAATTAAATAAATCATTATATTCAAACTAATAAAAATCTCAAATATTAAATAAATTAAAAATAAATATATATCAAAAATAATAAAAATATTCAACAAGTATAACAAAACACAAGAAAATGAAATAAATAATCCTTATACAAGAAGTAAAAAAGACAACAGCTCTACATCCTGAATGAACATTTCTTTATCATCAATATGACCGAGAAATTTTGACAGTAGTAGCACAGAAAAAGTCTCAATTTCTCTGAGAGTATAGATACGGTGAGCTTATAATAATAGTAAAAACCTTCATTAAAAATAGATGAAAAATAGGTATTGGAATATAAGTGCATAGTAACTAGGGGCAAAGGAATTATGGCATCTAAATCTTCTTTATTGGTATTTATTGGACATTTTTCAAGTTGACGCACTTCGGACTTCGTAATACGGACTTCGCATTTTAAGGGACCATGTCAAAAAAATAAGGAGTGATTAGAAAAGTAAAATCGGAATTCAATAGGGTCAAAATGATACTGGGGAGCTTTGAATATGCATATCAACTCATGGAAACTATGAATTCTTCACACAAAGTATTCTAGCCTCATCGAGATAACATCAGCATTTTACTTTTGTGACAAAGTCCCTACGAAATGCAATGTCCTAAGTGCGAAGTCCGCGAACATGAATAATGTCCATTTAGAATCAATAACGGCAAGTAAAGATAAATTTAAGCTTGATTTAAGTATAATTAATCATTTGGCACGCTAATTTTGACTAACATACATAATTCACCCACAAACTTAGAAATCTAAATACAAATAAATCACAGAAAACATTTTGCATATACACAATGAACACATCTAAGCCATTTACTCCTTTAAAGAAAAACATATAATGCATATAAAGCAAGATAACCCTTTAAAGCAAAACAACACATCGTAAAAATCTATTTAAAAATTTGCACCTTATAGGATTATAATTCAACATAATAATTGGGAGCAAAACTCTATGTTAAACATTATATAAATGCCAACCTACATTTATACATTAAGTATGTAACCCAAGATTTAGAAGGTAAAGACCAACATCATCGAGCAAAGATGGGAAGTGAAAATAATTGTAATCACTGGATTATTTGAATAAAAAAGTATCCCAATATTGAATAAGTCTGTTACTGGGATTACAACTAGAAATACCCTTTTGAGATTCGCCTTCCAACGAATATACCAAAGGACAATCAAAGATTTATGTACAGACCGACAGATGAAACAAAGAATTAATGCTCAGGTAAAAATGCATTGTTCATTAGGCTACAATAAAAAATCGTGTTTTCCACAATAAGAGAGAACACAATGGCAACGGAAAATTTACTGTACTTATGTAATCGACATGAGGTAATTCCATGGTTTTACTTCATAGGCACACCTGATTACTTTAAGGTGTATTTCAAAGAGAAGTGTCACATGAAAAATAGACGACTACATAAGAAAAGGGTACTCTTTTTTAAAATGAATTAAGAGACTAATATTATTTCACAATTAATCCCTAAAATGTACTTTGTCGGCGTCCATTATCCTTGTCCCTCTGAACCACAACATCCCCTCACTCTTTTGACTTAATGACCGGGACGTAAAATAAAATACATTGTACAATACCCTAGCTTATATGGAAGACAACAGTGGAATGTGCTGTAAGAATGATATGTCGTAAGGCACGAAAGACATGGTAGGATTTCATTTTAAGTCACGTGACCTAGCATATAAAGTCATGTGATAAATATTTAGTCATGTGACTAGATACTTGTAGCAATTTTGTTTAGCAAAAGCGTGTTCATTTGAGCTACCAGACTTCACATTTCGTCTGTGGGTTATATTCGCTGATAAAAGGACACGAGAATAAATCTGCAAAGGCATTAGAGTTGGAAATCACTCCTCTGACCCTGAAAATATAATCAAGATAAGATAAAAATGTTGCCCATAATATAACATTGCTTATCATATTGTGTAAATAGATATTTATAGAAATTCTATTCAAAAAGGGATTAAAATCCTTGTACTTGTACTTGCGCTTTAGAGTATAGAAGGATAAAAGTGATCTCTGTAACTGTCCAAGATTGATGCATTTATAATTACATTGTCAAATACTTTTTGAAAAAAGAAAGACCATGTTCCCACTCTTTAAGCAAAGATCTCCCCTATGACAAACATAAATATCTCGTACATATATCACTCGATTATTCAAATTTGATCAGAGATACTCATAGCAATTATATGAAATTAAAAACAGACACGAGAACAAAACATAAAAGGAAAAGGCGTCACCTTATTGGACCAGGACTGTGTTTATCGTCTATAATATGACTTTTTAATCCATTTCCCTTCCACTTGGAACAAAACATCTGCAGAGTCATGAAAAACGTAAATATATATATATACTCAATCTCTCTTGAAACCTGATTTAAATTTCTTTAATTCGAAAATTCAGTATTATTCACAAAAGACATCAGAATTCCATTGACACATGTTCATTGCTTTGTCCCTAAGGAGCATTGTAACGCTTTAATAAATAAACATCACCAAGTTCTTGCCCCAAATAGTCTTTAAAGATAGTTAAGGTATCAAACAGCAAATTTAAGTATTTCCCCTTTGAATTATTCTAAGTCATGGGGAGTAGCACTACCTGTGCATAGCTGACGAAAAATAGTTGCTTATTTGTAAGCTTGATCCCTGGAAGAGGAGGTGACTCTCCATGTTTGCGTTCCCATAATTGGTACGCCTGAAATTTAATAATGAACATGCATTTATCATTGCTAATTCATTTTCTATGGAATATTGTTGTCGTATGTTTTGTGAGCTAAGGATTACATTTTTATAAGTCACTTGAACTAACTACCGATAGGCTCGCTTTATCGGGAAAGCGGTCAAAGAAGCTTGGCTTCAGATCCTTAGATAAAAGTCCTCCATTGCTTCACATTATAATTTGGTGGCAGCAATGGGATTCGAACACATGCCTCTATGTTACTGTATTATATTTTGAGGTAGATTCTAGTATCAGACTTTGAACTATTTACGAAGTACTTACGATGTATGATGCTCGAAGACCCCCGTTATCGGCTATATTTTCATCTAATGTTTTATCACCATTTATCTGAAGAAAAGTATAATTGAACAACTTTTGATTGTCTCCTCTATTTTGACTAATTCATACATGCTTCATTACATAGATTGTGAAAAAAAACTCGAAAATTAAAAATATTCTTTTTATTTCGTAGAGTACATTTCTAATGTTAAACGTCTTCAAATTCAATAGCATCATTTAAGAACAGTTCATGCGACATAACTTGATAATATTATGGTATCCATCTAATGCATCTTTTGATTCCTTGATGAGCTTTTTGGCTCACCTGAAAACTGTCTAAAGAGTATTTGTCGTACTGATCTTTCATACATCGAGTTGTTTTCTCAAAGTCTCTAGCAGAAAATTTCCCCCACCATTCCTTCAGCTGACCCTTTCCGTCATACTGTCGTCCTTTAAAATACAATATAACCTATTCATAACATTACTTTATTCGATCAGCCATATTTTTCTGCTTTGCTATTTTATTAACTTTGTATTTTTTTCAGTAGCACACCAAGAATGATTGAAAGTCAATCACAAAATCCAATAAGCATTAAAAAAAAACTAGGATTTTGAAAGGGCGTATGAAACATGCCAAACGTTACAAAATATACGCTCCTGAATACAACCTACACAAAATTTGGAGCCGCTTATTTTTGACAAGAGGAAATTAAAAGTCTATATTGTAGACGGTGCCAGGAAAATTCAATTTGGCCTTATTCAAACTGTTTGACATTAAGTACTACTGACAAGGATTCATTATCGGAAACAAGTGGTACAATAAAATTGGTAATATAGAACATATATTTCAATACTGACAATGACGTCAATTTTTTTCCCCACAAAATGAAGAAAATTGTTTCAAAGCTGCAGAAAAAGTGGAAATGATCGAGTAAGTGTTTGTACTATATTTTGGAATTAGGAATCCATTTATTTGTTTCTCTGAACTAAAAAAATTCGATCATAATTTCTTGTTCTAAAACCTTGTGAAAAAAGTTTTATTTACCTGTAATATCAAAAGCGTGGGTAATCTCATGACCAATTATCGTTCCCATGGCCCCAAAATTCAAAGCTCTGAAGAATAATCAAAATGTTCTTAAGCAAAATTGTGCGTTTTCGGAAACATTGATTTTCAAAATTCAAATATGCAACATTGAATATTTAACCAAATAAATGAAGATAGAAAGAATTGAAAATAACACAAAATACAAAACACCTTAACATCTTATTTACATTACAATGTAAAATTATTGAGTTGAACATACTGTGGACCGCCCTCTGTGTAGAATGGTAGATGAAACATGGCTATAGGGAACATGATGTCATTCCTCACGGGAGAGTAGTCCGACTCCACAGTCACCGGGGGACGGATCCACCTAGAGACAAAGTAAGGCGTGACTAGTCGCGATCAGGTAATGAAAAGCTTACAATTCAATTACGTATTGGAAAATATGCACTTCTGAATCGTTTGCTTTTGTTGTCAACGGCTGCATTTTGAGTTTTTTAAATTTTCCTGCAAATTGTATTTTAACGTATCGAACAGTCTGCAGGTCTTACAACTTTTTTCAAATGCTCAGACTGATGAAGAAACGAAAGAAGACTTTGGCGCATGCACTCTTTACAATTTACCTTTTCCGGTCGACCGGATTCCCAAGGACTTCTGTCATCTTTTTCATCTTGAATTTGTTCATGTTATTAATATTCGTGAACCAATCATCTCCGACTTCAAACTTGAAAGACACAATGAAATCGTCAGTATTCATTTTTGACGGTGGCCCGCTTATGAAAAATAAATTCTACAGCGAATGTGTAAATATTTTTTTTCTTTATTTCTATATTTTATCCCACTCCGAGTATAGAACAAAGACATATGAAACAAAGAAAGATCTGTTGAAAAGAGTTGCTATGAAACTTACATCGTTGTATAAATCGTCAAGAAAATGGGATTTCAGGATATCATCTGGATAACTTATCTTCTCAAGCATTTCATCAACCTGCATTTGATAATAAAATTACTTCGTCAAATATATTCATGGGTTTTAACCTTTTATTTATAACAAATATGACAGGCGTTTCTTGCAAGCACGAGATGAAATTTGATGAAATGTATTTTTTTAAAGAAATTTTTGACCAATCGATATTTGATGCCCCATCGTTCTGTTGAAAATTTTAGAAAAAATTAACTTTTTCCCATAGAGTTTCATGTAATCTGCAAGGGCCCGTAACTCTTAAAATAAACGATTTTTTTCAATATTTAAATTGGTAATAATTATGTTGTGATTTTAGGTCTCAAGATTCCATAAATGGGTGCCCCAATTACCTCTCATTACCTATTGAATAGCTTAACAAAGTAAACCTTACAAAGTAAGACTGGCCAAGTTTAGAACTTTCAAAATTTTGTTGGAAAATGGTTTATACAATACATTTAGTTCAAAAATTTTAACTTCAACATTCTACCGGGTGGCCCACAATGAGAGAGTGCGTAACCTAAGGTACACTGTTATTTTCACTCTCTATGTATATGATGTCCTTATTATAAAACAGTGTTCTGGTATAATGTCATATCTCGTTCATTTTCATTTTACGCTGTTTGCGTAAAATGCGTAAGAAAGCGCTTTTACGCTGTTTGCTTTCAAGAGAGGACAATTTGTGGACATTGAGTGTTGTAATTTGTCACAGTGCACCAGCTTTAATCTAAGTAATCCATCTTTACATCCACTTCCTTGCGAATGTTCTTCATCGGATTTCAACTACTCTCCTTGTGGACACGTTATTACTGGTGACCTTAGTATAGTCAAGAACGACAGGTTGAGATATATCTTAAAAAAGGGCCCCAAATACAGAGAAAGTATGTCCTTTACATGGAACCAAAATGTTAAAATTATCATGGACTCTTGTGAGGAATATGCAAGACGTTTGGCAAAGAAAGAGGATGTACAGCTCGATACCCTTTCCGAATGAATAAAATCCATCAGAGGGTTACTTTTATCTAGAATTTACCGATGGAAATCAACTGTGAACACCAGATTTGAGTCTATCTTTAAAGACCCTGATGTTATCACAGTGCTTGCCTACCTCCAAGAACATTATGTCATCACACCAGCAGACAAAGCCTCAAATAATTACACATTTACTTGCAAAAAGTAATATTTCGACAGTCTAGTTAAAGAGTTGGGTTTAAATTCGACACCTGGAAATCCCACTTACACCCCAAGAAACCTTTCTGCCTCTGAAATAATACATGACCACAAATCAGCTCTTGCTTCCTTTGGCTTTAGATTTAGATTTACCATACTTATACTGGATACCTAAAATGCATAAGAATCCGTACAAACAACGTTTCATCGCTGGTTCCTTAAAATGTTCTACCAAATCTGTATCTACCTTACTCACCAAAGTTTTATCTGAAATCAAATCTGGGCTTCAAAAATATTGTTCGACAGTATACCAGTATTCTCGCAGTCGTATCAACCAGATGTGGATTTTAAAGAATTCGAAGGAACTTTTAGAACATCTGAAATCCACTCATTTTAGTAGAGTCCATTCGATCAAAGCCTTTGATTTTTCGACACTTTACACTACAATCCCACATTGCAAGTTTGGTACATGTATCACTTATACTTTGCTCAATATTGGCTTTTACAGGCAAAATCACTCAAGCGGGAAAAGTAGGTCGAGGTCATTTTATGAAAGTTTGATCAAAGATACATCTAATATGCAAGTTTGGAACATCTAGCACTTATACTTTGCTCAATATTGGCTTTTAAAGGCAAAATCACTCAAGCGGAAAAAGTAGGTCAAGGTCATTTTATGAAAGATTGATCAAAGATACATCCAATATGTAAGTTTGGTACAGGTATCACTTATACTTTGCTCAATATTGGCTTTTACAGGCAAAATCACTCAAGCGGAAAAAGTAGGTCGAGGTCATTTTATGAAAGTTTGATCAAAGATACATCTAATATGCAAGTTTGGAACATCTAGCACTTATACTTTGCTCAATATTGGCTTTTAAAGGCAAAATCACCCCATAATTGAAAGAAAGACTCGAAAAAATTACAAGTAATCGCAAATACAGATTTATTGTTGTTAAAAGAAGGGAGGAGATCTCCAACAAGACCCCGTTGCAGCATCAACAGCAAAACAGCAAAACATCCGATGCAAAAACACAAAACACGAGTACAGCATGAGACGGAAGAAAGGCGTTTGATGATTCTTACACATTTTCGATGGTTATGCTGCCTACCTTTGATCCTTCTAATTTTGTTTATCTAATCACCATAAAAGACAAGTTGTGTAATACCCAAAGTAATGTACTCTGTTGCGTGTATAGATCCGATTTTTAAAAGAAGTTGATTGTGATTTTTGTAAAATTTCCAGAAAGTCTTAACTAGTTCATGAAAGCGGAAACCTTGACCTAAAAGTACTATGACAAAACCTACTTTGTAAAAGAAAAGTCCGATTCTTAAAATAAGTACACTGAAACAGATATTATTCAGATGTTAAACTTCCTGATCGACAACATTTTTGTGGTGTTTGGAGGAAAGGTCATCCGGCAAATTGTCGGAATTCCAATGGGGACCAATTGGAACCCTTGCCGACATTTTTCTTTACTCGTGCGAAGCTGAATTCATTCAATCATTGGTCTCTGAAGGGAAAAGATATTTAGCTTCTGACTTCAACTTCACTTACAGATACATAGACGACGTGTTGTCCATCAATATCCAAAATCCAAAATTCGCTGATTACCTCAGTAATATCTATCCTTCGGAGCTTGAAGTCAAAGAAACTACATAGACAAATAATTCAGCATCCTATTTGGACATAATGTTGTCCTACGACACTGATTGTCACATGATTAGCTCACTCTATGACAAACGTGACGACTTCAATTTCAGCAGTACAAACTTTCCTTTTGTGAGTAGCAACATCCCTTCATCGCCTGCTTATTGCGTGTTCATATCTCGGTTGATACGCTATGCCAGAGCAAGTACCAAATAAAAGGATTTTGTTCTGAGAGCTAGGCGTCTTTCAGATAAGCTTCTCAGTCAGGGATATGTTTGTGACCGACTAACATCGTCACTGAGGAAGTTCTACGGTCGATATGGGGAACTCGTCATACGTTATGATGTCCCACTCTCCAGAATGTTGAAGGATATTCTGTCATAGACCATTTGAACCATCCAACCAAAGATTGTACTCTATGTCTTCCGAAATGGAAGTAACCGGATGTGACAGTTCTACCGAATTGAAGCGGCGGGTGTTGCATGCAAGCAGGAGATGCTTACTCTTCCTGGGCATCTGGTCTCACTCCCATATCGGGAGTTCGCTTCTTTTCATATGGTGGAAGTTTTTGTTTATTTGCGTTGGTTCCTGTTTTATCCTGATTTTGTATGCCTTCGGTTTCTGATTTTCTGATTTATCGATTTTGTGCTGTATACATGGATATGGTCGACGTCATTATCGATAATTGTCATTTACATCAAATGCAGAATTCGTATTACACATCTGATGAATTTTGCAATGCAGTTTCATGCTAAATCTTTTTGTTTTTAACAAAACAACAATACTTTAGATACCTTTTCCTCTGCTCTTTTTCTTGTATTGGAATCCAACCAGTGCTTTTGAAGTAGATAATCTTTAAAGGTTTCTTTTACTTCACTAACAAGATTTTTTATCTGAAAATATGCATGAAATCAAATTCTAATAATAAATTCGACAAAATATATGTTTTCAGTCGTAAATACAAAAATCTATAGTCTTCTGTCAGATCAATTAGAAATCTATGATCATAATAATTGACATCCCTTCGATTCTTTATTTACATATTTTAATTCAATCTCGAGATGGGCATTGGACCGATAATGATTCTAGTGATTACAAAACACATTACTGGCATTAATTTGGTGAGTCTGATTACATTTCACCTTTAAAAGAGATATTGATTAGATTTATTGATTTATTTATCTATCAATCTTTATCTCATTCATCATATCCATCGATGATCTATAAATGAATATTAAGTTTACCTTTGGCAAAATTAATGCAATTCACAAATCAGATTGATTAACTTTTCAAGATAATTCAGTCAGGATACGTGTGCTGTCATGTCAATGGACTACATGTAAACTTTGTAATCAAAATTAAAATGTATTTCCTATATTCAAAAGATAAAAAGATGAAAAAAAATGGTTGTCTACTAAAATAGAATTTATTTGATTTTAAACACTTTGCGGAGAAAACTATGATAAAGGAAAGGAAGGGATCTCCAACAACACTATTTTGCAGCACCCACAGCAATCACCAAAACATCCCATGCAAGAACACAGAGTAGACATGCACAGGAACATAAAAACAACACTGTTCAAAACATCAAACACGAAAGGTAACAAATAAACAAACGAGACTAACTGACAACCGGTGTCGACTTAGGACGGCCATCTGCTACGCCAGTTGCAAATGGTGCAGTTATCCGGATTTCGTGTGCACAACCATTCCACTTTTCCTGTCACTATGAGGTCTCGAACGCACAATAGCGGTGTCATGTTACCATACAAACAAGACAGTATGACGCAGGGGCCCGAGCAACACACAGATGGATATGTAAATGGATATAAAAATAGAGGGCGTACGAAATATATTCCGTAATCTGCCGGCTGTAGTGAGCTTATGCATGTTATCACCCGAGGAGACCGACCGACAATCAGAAGGGACAAGTGGTCTGGGTTCTGTCTTCTCTTAAGAAGTTTGGGCAGGGCCCTTCATTGAGTCCCGTCGACACTGTCAGTAGGAGTGCAATTCTTCAGAATGCGCTGAGACAAGACTAGATTGGTCAGGTACCGATCATATCCACGGTATAAAAGGTGTTAGATTATTCTGACGCAATTTCAATTGTAATTCTGTCTGCATTTGTTCTTTCTTATTTCGTTAATAATGTCACCATAAAAGACAGGTTGTGAAATACACATAGTAATACACTATGTTGCTCGTATTGGCCCGAATTTCAAAAGAAGTCTACAATAATTTTCATGAAAATTCCAGAAAGTCTTACTTTGCTTGTGAAAGCGAAAGCCTTGACCGAAATGTTTCTTGGTAATTTGTAAATTTGTATTATGAAAATCCAAAACATTTGTACATGCTCTAGCATACCGGATGAGCTGTGAAATGTAGATACCGTATGACGGTAATCTAGGAGCATCACAGTCAAACCAGTGGAAAATTACTATGTTGAATCCAAAATCATCTCTTTTGTCATACACACTCATATGAATCTCTCCATTTACAATTTGGATATTTAGGTCCAAAAATAGTGTTTCTGTGTTTGTAACGTTTTCCCTGTTAAATGTCATTTTTTGTGGATAAATAACATTCTTATATTTTTCAAAACAGGGTTGTCGTCTTGTCGATATTGAGAAAATCATCCAGGTACCTAGAAGTACCACTGAAACATTTCAAATTATCATGTTTTCTTTACTTTCGACGGTTTTGAATAAATTCTTATTCAAAAGTGTATGAAAATAAATCTGCGCACAGTAAGTACCCATAGGGATCCCTACAACCCGATTATAGAGAATCTCACCAAATCTAACATAAATCTTGACACGCATTCCTTTATCGCCGTGAATGCCGACGTCAAATTTCTAGATAGAATTAAAGTGGAGCAGTTGCTAGAGTTAGCAATGGATCGAAATTTGTAAGGAGACGGGTGCAGTTTTGGTATGCAATATATTGTAGGGAGATCCAATTTAGAAATAGAGATGTTTAATGAAGGAAGTTCACTGTTGTGTTTGTTCAAAATGTAAGGGGACACTTTCTTTGCTTTTGATGTAAGTATTTGTAGACGCAAGTTCCGAAAATAAAGCTGATATATAGTAACATTTTCATATGATTGATATGATGTTGTTGGTTGCTTTATCTGCAGGTGCGAAGAAATATATTTCATGTAAATTTCGTAACTTGGATTTGATATATCTTTCAGATTTGGAACGTCGATTTTCAAAAAAAAAAAAAAAAGATATTGTGGAAGTTAAAATGAAGTTATCCAGTCATTAAGAGCATGCTATTCGACTCTTTCCGATTTACACCATCTCTAAGGTTATGCCACACTTGATGAAATCTATCTTGGATGGGATTCTATACTTTGGCTTTTTTTTTAAAGACTGCCATTCACGCTAGAAGTTATTGAGGAATCGTAATTGAAAAGTGCATCTTTTTCCATTGCCCTTGCCAATGGTTGAGAACCCTATATTAATTTGAGTTAATTTGATAAGAGGCGACCTTGAAATGTCATAATGAAATGATTGAAGAAAGGTGAATTAAGGTTCTTGCGTAGAAGACAATACAAATTTAGTCAAGTTAGAAAACAAAATGGAATTTAAATTCTTTAAACATCGGGTCGCAGGGACTTGTATTACCATCTCCACACTTCAACATGATATAAGTGCAGATATAAAAAAAAGGATGGGATCGATCTCCAACAACACTCGGTTGCAGCAGGACGGCCATCTGCTAAGCCAGTAGCAAATGGTGTGGTTATCCGAATTACGTACGCATAACCCTCCCGCTTTTCTGGTTACAAAGAAAACTCGAAGAACGCACAATAGTGGTGTAAACTAACCTCACAGTAAAATGGCCATACATGACGCAGAGGCCTGAGCAACACACGGATGAATATGTAATAGGATATGAAAATAGAGGACCTACGGGATACAGTCCGTGCTCTGTCGGCTGTAGCGAGCTCATGCATATTATCACCCTATAAAGTTGACATGTGCAGCCCAAGTAGAAAATTTTACCTTTTTGATTGTGTTTTCTTTAGATGTTCCATTGACGTACATTGCTCCAGTGACAAATCCGAAGGCTCTGTTTGTATAGAATACACACCTCCTCCAGTGTTCTCCCTCCGTCTCTATTTCTGCATTAAAAAATGCATTGTAATAAGAGAAAACGAAATAGAGAAGTCACTTTTTGAACAGGAATGGTTTATTTTCGGAAGGAAGGTTTATTCTGCAACTTTCCGTCGTTTACCGAACTGAATCCCTTATCAAATTTGGTCTTCAGTATTTTAAATGAAGTACGATTATTAAGACCATTCAAATTCCTGTTAAGTAAAAATCTCACTCTACAATGTTTGAGGATGTGTTTTAATTTTGCTTATACAATAGTTGTGCCTCTGTAAAGCTTCTGTGCACTGATAACAGAGCCGGGAGGGGTTATATACTAAAAAAATGCGGATATAATTATTTTTAAAAACAGAAAAAAGTAAAAGGATAAATTGATTTCTGCAGACTAAATTCATAAAATGAGTAGCGATCCGATTTTACTACCTTCAAATAAAGCCCCCCCCCCCCCCCCCCCACACACACACACATAACATATGAATATCTACCTTTTGTTGGATCTAAATCCCCGTCAAACGTACTGGCATCGAAATAAGGCATTAAAGCGCGGGCAAGATATACACTCAAATATACATCTAATAACTCTGTCTCATTCCTGTCTTTGTACTCGTGTATAATTTTGCATATTTTGAGCAATCCATCTTCATGTAAAACAACAATCTCTTGGTCCACAGATAACTTGACTTTTGATTGGCTTAGAACAACGTCTAAATATAGCATCCAATTAATCTGAAAGAAAAAAGGTATCAACAATATATCATAAGAACACTTTTTCCAAAATATTTGTAAAATATTTGTAAAATTTCATAGATCATAGAATCACATACTAATGCACTAGAAATAACTCATCACTTAAAAAGTTTAACTATATTCCCCTCTTCAAAAAGTCTAAGTCGACGTCTTATTCAACACATATTTTTTGCCATTTTTTTAAACATGAAAACTGACATTTGCACCACTTGGTGAGTGTCACTGCTGGTGAACCAGGAGTACCCGAGGGCACATGTAGCCAAGTTCGATTCACTTCGGTTGATCGTTTCTTCTACGCATTCGAAAATTTGTCCTCAAAATTTCCTGAAATTTCAGTAACGTGGGTCCTGTAGCATCACATTCCGTCCATCCTGTTATGTCTTTAGGTACATTTTTGGACATAATAACTTTCATACTCTTTGGCCATATTACATTCATTAGATTGAGGATCCCTGATGTCTGGTCCATGTTGCAAATTAATCTGTTCTTAAATGATGCTATTCAATTTGAAGACGTTTAACATTTACTTACTATTGCACATTTCCTTTGTAAGACATCTATGGATAATGCATTATACACCATTGATCGATTATGAACATGAATTTGACTTTCTCTTGCCTGAAAATTACAGGAAAGTTAATTATGATGATGCAGTGAATAGGAATTTCAATGAAATGTCATTATGTACTTATCTCGAACACATGACCTAGAGAGATGATTAAATCATCATAAAAAATCTTACGGTTGCAAATTTCTTTTCAAGCACCATCAGTTGGTCCGCCATGCTTGCAGCGTCTTCGTCCGTTTTATTCCAAAATACTTTCAAAATGTGAATTGTCTCTTTGATGTATCTTTTCTCTACCTTTAAACAAAATTTCGACTCTGAATTTAATATGTAACATAACCAATGTTCCCTTTTCAAAACCTTTGTACTAAAGTAACATTTTCATTTTAGAGTGTTCTGAAGGTAATTTTGTAGTCTATGTCCTGATTTGTGTTTTGACTCTTTATCCGTCGAGTTTATTCAACTTAAGTTTAGATCCAATATTTTACAATTCAACTTCTTATTTGTAATTTGCTGTATATTCTATAGCTTTTTTTAAAGTAAATTTCTAAAACTGCAGTACCTCGTGTTCTTTCCACGTTAGGTATACAGGACGAGTTGAACGGGGCGTCGTTTGGTTAATGTTAGATGAAGTATTATCCTTACTAGCAACATCAAAGGGATACTGGTAATCCCCATAGTCAACCTTGAAAATTGTGCAAAAACATCGAATCGGATATATATTTAGCGTTTTATTCCTCTAATAGAAGAACGCTCCACAATAGCACATTCTCGGGTCTTTCCGGAGGTAAAACATTTCCGAGAGTGCGACGGAAGGGCCCGACAATATGCGATCGGACCGCTCCGAAGAAGTTAGAGAAGGAAGAAGGAGCGTACGACGAAGAAGTAGACAAAATAGACAGAAGAAAAACGAGAGAAATTGGAAATTTCAAAAGCGTAAAAACTGTAAGGCGTAACAATTTTATTATCATAATCATAAAATATTATACCATTTATTTACCTTAATTATATTCTTATTCGTATTTCGTTCATCCGGCCCCACAGATATAGAAAATATTGGCCAAACATTTAGAAGATGAACATTTTCAAGCGTCAGATCGAATCTGCCCTCACGTGACACATTCGTAATCAAATCGTAGAATTTTCGCATCGTAGAACCCCGATCCTCACGACTCTCCTTCATACAGCTCGTATAAAATCTTTGTGCTTTTAATCCAGAAGAATATTTTACTGACTGGCTATCTGAATCATAAATAATGAGTCAAGTATTTTTCAAATACAACCGTTTTTTCTTGAAAGTTGAAACATGAACTCGCAATATGCGTGTTCGTAGTATCCGTGCTTTACTGTAATTTTATTTATTTGTTTATTTATTTGAAGTGCAGAAGATCCTTCAGGATGAATAGTTAAAAAGATGAACTGCAAACTTATTATCAATCATTTGATAATTTCTTTTATATCTTGAGACTTACAAGATCTTTATGACGAAATGGTAAGTTTGATGCTTCGATAAAGGAAGATTGATAACAACTCTCGACAAGAGATAGATTAACAAATAAATTAATTACCTAGTATTTTCTTAAGGTGAAAGAGATTTTTATATGAAAGCTCCTGAAAGCGGTCCCAAAGCGGGTACCCTGGAGGTATGGGCGTGTCCATTTCCCAACCCCCACAGGCATATTGGTAGAAATTATCACATGGATTGGCATTGGGATCCATTGACAGCAGGATGTTATTAGCAGCCTCCACGCACGCTTTGGAATCACACGTTGCTTTCTTATCTAAATGAAATGATACTGATTTATCATTCTATGAATTCTTTATTTCCAATTCTAATATGACTTGAGATTTTCTCCCTATATGTACCATAGAACTCGCCTGGTGTAAAATCTCCAAAAGTTCCAGTACGCTAAGCTCCGCCCTTTCACGTGCTATATTAGAATAGAAATAACAACTAGCTAGCCGTGATTCATTGTCCAGTTATTCCACTGGTCACATGAATCAATCAAATTATCACTTGATTAATTTAACTTAAACTTAACTTAATTTGATTGGTTCATGCGACTCGTGGAATTACTGGACAATAAACCACGGCTAGCTAGTTGTTATTTCTTAATTTTATCTAATGTCATCGCCTCATATGACAATAAGCTTTTCCCTTGATACTTGATAAATGTATCAATCATT
Organism: Pinctada fucata; assembly: GCA_028142955.1. Lineage (NCBI taxonomy): Eukaryota > Metazoa > Mollusca > Bivalvia > Pterioida > Pteriidae > Pinctada > Pinctada fucata. The sequence continues at coordinate 18,619,631 of AP027105.1, forward strand.
TCGAAACGAAAATTTGTTCATGAGAATTAACATGAATGCCCTTTAAATGAACGTAAAAACTTATTTGTTACCTTATTCTCGAGACGTATTCTCGTGTACTACTAAGATATTACGTACACTTGTCTCGAGAAGATGATTTTTTATGGGAAATGTTTTAAAAACATTTCGTTTTTATTTTGAAGTCAAAGGCAATCTTCATTTATGTATTTATTCATTTTTTGTTTAAATATTTGGGATATGCTTATAAAAGTGTGAAAACATTCCATTAAGTTTATTGATAAAAATTGTACGAGTTGATATCAAAATAAAAAGTGCAAAAAGCGTACTATCGAAAATATAAAATTGTGACTAGTTGAAATATAAAAATTAACGTTAATTGAGTTAGTGCAATCAAATAAAATTCTATTTATATCATCATACAAGACAGAGAGTAGTTTTCTACGAGGAAACTAAAAGACTATACTTTATATAGTACTCTTGATAAGTATGTAAAATAATGGATGTGAGAAAAACTTATAATCTAGCTCTTCGTCTATTGTCTATTGAATAGTCTATTATTAATGTAGTTCAGAACAAACTCAAGAATTGTTTAATATTCATTTTTAAAAATTTGGTGAATACGATTTACACCCGTTATAAAGTAATGAACTCACCTAATTTGTCTGAAAATTCGAAATTATATACATAAGAATGATCTAAGGTGTCTCTCCTATTTTTTTTTTCAAATATATTTCATGGATAGATTATAACAAGGTGTTGAGTATTTTCATAGCGCGAAATTTTTCTTAATACTGCGAATTACAAAGAAATTACATAACACAGCAAAATTTGAAATAGGAAAAAATTGCGATACAGCTTACAATGACGTCACAGTGAGCGGATAATACTCCCTACTTCTTTTCAACATTTATTTGAAAACCACTTCCATTTTCTTGAATTTTACCATAGAAATGTTTCAAAATAAGGGAAATTCTGTTTAATTAATGAAATAAAAAGCTATTATCACTACAAATGTACCTGTAGAGGTTCTCTGATTTCCTATGACGACAGAAAGCGCTATTACGATGATAAACAATACCACAGAGAACAGGAACAGAAACTTCTCCAAGGAGGATCTGTCCCGGATACACTGTGTCCGGGAAGTACAGTCCCCAAAGTCTCCTAGAATCTCCTCCTCCGAGTCAATTCGACTGAATTCCTTCATCTGCAACAGAAAAAAATCCGTACGAAATAACTTACAAAAACCGAGTGAAATTACATTCGAATCTAGTTCTAATCTATAACCCACGCAGACGACAAAAGAAACCACGTGTGAAAATGACTTCTGCTTTTCCGTTGTGCCATGCCTTCTTAGTCAGGTAAAGAGCATCTGGTGTGTTAATAATTAATTCCAATGTAAAGAAACTTGTCTCTCTTTAGGAGACAATTGATTTTGCATAAAGTCTCATCAGTCTTGTATGAGAAGTTACAGAAACGATCGAATTTCTCTTTGGTAAACAGGATCTGGAGTATATTTCGGGACTATTTCTACACTCCAAATATTTATTTCCTGATCGTTTGAATCCATACTGCAAATATCAAATACGCAAATGGAACAGCATTTTATTACTTGAGTAGATAGCTTTTTTCAATGTCTGTATATCTGAAACATGCATCGATAGAACTCAATTTGGGAAATAGAAAGTGTGAAAATTCCATGCCATACAGCTTGTTACCAGACGTAATGTTCAGGAGGGAAACTTAATCTAAATGCTTTTTGCTGAAATCCGACTCGTCAAAGCATTGCAGAATGGAAAATTCATTTTGTTGAAATGGAGTACAAGTGCTAAACTAATAGGAATGTTTCATCATTTCCCAATCCAAAACACAATCTCAAACAAAATCAATATTTATTTTGAATGACTTGATCACAGAAAAACACAACTGTTAAATGGCAGATGCTGTTAATCCTCCAGACCAATTTTTAGCATATCAGAGTTTTGTCACAATTAGAATCCTTTTCTGTTTTCCTTTTTCACAGACTTGCTCTCTTAGATACATGCAATGGAAAAAAACTCAGTCGGTGAAATTAAACCCTATGACAACGCTAAAGACGAAGACTAATCTAAACATTTGTATGGCATTTACAAATAAATAACTGTACCTTTCTTTTTTCTCTCAGAACGTTTTTCTCCGACGCCATCTCGAGAGACCCAGAAGTAATGTTATTTTTTCAATCGCATCAAGTACTTCCATCAAAGACCAGCGATATCCTGATTGGTTTGTCAGTTTCAGATTCCCACGATGGAATCATGGTGCCATTATTATAGAATATTATAAAGAAAAAGGAAACGGATTGATCAAGAAATTCCATAAAATCTGTCAAAAAGGGCTATAATTCTTTCCGCAATTAACTCGAGGCCTTACGTGACGCTGGCTTTCAATGAGAGGGGTATAGTTTACCCACTGTTGTTAAGCATTCAAACACGCTAAAACTTCACTATCGCTGTCGGAGCGAGTGCAAATAATAATGAAAGGCTAAAAAATCAATTCTAATTACTTCATCATCACATTGTATGGAAGTTTATTTTTTCTGATCGTATTCTGAGCAAAGCAGGATAGATGTAAACTGAGATTGAGATCTATAGATATCATTCCAGATGATCAGCCTTATGACACAATCAATTCAATTATACAGCAAAACCCCAATAAATCATCGTGAACGGTTGCAAAATCCATCTGTTATTCCATGTAACAGGCGCTGGTCCAATCGTTTTGTCGGAAGGGGGGGGGGGGGGGCTGCTAAGGAAAAAGGAGGGAATATCGAATAGGAATTTGTGCAGCACCAATAAAACACCCAAACACTAAAATGCGACAATACACAGTGGAAATCACAAGGGACCCCACAGGGATAAGCAAAACCAAACAGACGACACCAATACACTTAAACACGAAAGATTTCACTTGAAACAACGAGGCCAATAGCCAATCGGTACCTACTTATGACCTTCATCTGCCACGTCAGTAGCAAATGGCGTCCTTATCCGGAATACATGCCAACAATCATCCCACTTGTGGTCTCGAAGAACCATTGACAAACCATATTAAGTAAACATCGAAATACCAAAGGTGGTGTTAGGTCAGACCATTTGCTTTGTCCTTTTTCTTACATGACTCTTAATTTTATCTCTTTTACGAGGTCGACAGTGTCTTTCGTTGTATCTGTGTTTTTATGGTATATGCTAGTATGTTGGTGTGGTTGTTTGGTCTCTATTGTCTGTTACAATTTTGTGAGCCTACGCTGTGGTCACTGCATCATGGTCTAGTTTGAATTTTGGCTTTGTTAACCGGCTTCAAACGATTCTCTGATTCGCCTGGAGCTACGCATGTTTATGGATTGTAATCAAGTATTAAAAATATAACTAGATGTTATCAAAACTTACAGACAATAAGATTTTCATATTACATAATCGATTCCATTTTGCAGGGAGCCTTAACAAATATATCCTTTTCATAGTGGAAAAGATGCCTGAATTTACGAGTTTTATTACATTAATTTACACGTGGAATGGGATATGTTCAAGTGATCTGCATACAGGCATTGTAATAAAAGGAAAACTAAAGTACCATCTTGGGGATATATTCATTCTTTGATGCTAAGTACAACGAGTCATGAATCAATGAAACCTACCCTCTGAGGTACAAGAACAATAATAGTCAGTAGTTTATCCAAAGTGATAAAATTTTCAGTATATACAACTTTTCTCTCTTTGGCATTTATTGAAGACATAACATCAGGTCACACGGGAATAATAATAATATGATAATGAGCCAACTATGTTTTAAAGCAAAAGGACAAAAAAATCGTTCTGCAGTAGGCTATTGTAGGGAATTAACATGTTTAAAACACACCGTTAATAAAACTATTATGAATATTAGATATACAACTTTCATTCCCTAAAATTTCATTCCCTAAAATTTCATTCCATTCAAAATTCTTTCTTGTCAATGAATCCTGTCAATTGATTTTTTTTATTATGTGAAAATACATTCTAATTACGTCACTATTTACCAGGGCAGAAAATGATGCAAAAACAGAAAGAGCCAATATAAAAGAATCTGAATAAATGAACTTGAATGCACTGCTTCTCCCCCAAGTGTTCTATGATAAGGCTTTCGAACACTCTGATCTCAGACCGAAAAACATTAAAACCTCGGTGAACTCTGTTCTATGCTGTTTAAAGATAACATCGATACTATTCAGCAGACATTCACTTGCGTTACCTTATTGAAAACACAATCCCAAAAGAAAGTAATGTGCTGGTATGTTCACCATCGATAGGCCCATTTACATTAATCACACCAATTTGATCCCTAAGAAATTATTTCTTGATTCATTTCCTCACCTTAGAAATTGCTGGTATTGAGCTCCAGCCAAATTCCATATCCTAAAAGTCAGGCAAACCGAACAAGAAACTTTTCAATCACTTGTAATTTGAGCTTACAGAAACCAGTCGTTTTCCCTTAGAGGCAATTCGGAATTTAGTTATACAACAGACACCTTAGTGGGAATACGAACACCTCCCGCTATGAAAACTCAGAAGAATCAATTTCAGATGATACCCATAGCTTTGGTCTTCTCAGAATGGATGACCGTTTGGGGCGGAGTAATTTTAATGTCAATACTGATTTAGAAGAGTTAAATCTTTGGATGTCCTGTAGGCAGGCACCATCATTTCGTCGGCTCTTTTGCTCTTAATGTCAGGTTGTCTGAGATTGGGAAGAAATTGGTGTTATATATTTCGCCTTATTGGATTTTACTTCCTCGGTCATAATACAGTCAATATGAATGTATTTTTTTGCAATCCAGGTATTAACATGACAATATTGATAATTAGTCTGGCTAATCAGTAAAATACTTTAGAGGAACCCCAACTAAGTGGGTCTACGCGGAAGACAAACGCGTTTCTTCAATCAGAAAATCTATTATTATACATTCAAGGCATCAGTTTATTAGTTTTTTGGTCTTGATTTACGAATCCTTTGAGGTGATGTGGTATAACAGGAATGTTCATTAGCTAATAATGAAAAATGTATCTATTCCTATAATTTCAATGGAAACAGAGTACTATTCAGTTTGTTTAAATGATTCATCAATAAACTGAATTATGAATGCAATGTGCCCTTTTTCCATTGTTTAGAGCTTTAACTGAAAGTTTCTTACCATACACGTCTTGTAGAATTGCACGACAGAAGTCTATATATAGAGCATTATATTGCTTTGTGCTTCGATCGGATTATGTGATTATGATGTGATCCACATATCCAGATCATTTTGTCATTAGATCCATTTCTTTCTTAGTTGATAATAGTTTGATCTTTTTTTCTTCTTCTGGTAATTTGATGCACGGTTGCATTATATCTTTTCAAAAGAAATAAATGACGCCTTTAGATTCATTTTATATTGTATGGGAAATTTTAGAATTGATATTTCTTGGCCACATGCTGACAGCATATCTTTGTCAAATATGTTCATTTGAAGATAAATTTTGTTGTAAGTTGGAGGCTCTATCTACTATCCATTTCCATAAATATAGTGTTTTGTATCCTTTTTCTTCATTCGTTGTATTTGATGTCTTTTGTCTTGATTATTGGTCGTTTTGGTATCGTTGTCTCCGTCTGTTTGTTCCTGTGGTAGATTTTCCGTACTGCTTCCCCCTTTTTCTTGTCTCATGTGTGTTTTCCGCTGTGATCATGTCGTTATTTTGAAGATCTTTTCCGCGAAGTTTGATGGAGAGTATACACCAGGCGCGTGAATGGGCGGAGTCTAGCAGACTGGGAGTTTGTTGGAGATTTTACACCAGGCGCCTTAATGGGCGGAGTCTAGCAGACTGGGAGTTTGTATGAGATTATACACCAGGCGCGTGAATGGGCGGAGTCTAGGAGACTGGGAGTTTGTTGGAGATTATACACCAGGCGCTTGAATGGGCGGAGTCTAGCAGACTGGATGTACACCAGGTGCGTGAATGGGCGGAGTCTAGCAGACAGGGAGTTTGTTAAGTTTTACACCAGGCGAACTCTATGGAACATCTGAACTCATATTTGAATTTGAGATAATCACATTCTAATTATGAACGAGGCTTTCGGACATTTACTTTAAGCATAAAGTTTAAGATACGACCCTAATATACAAAATAAACAAACGCAAAAATATGGTTTGCCCTTCTACGAGACCTTATGAGAACGATTATAAGAAGACATGACCATAGCAATGAGATAAAGTGCAAAAGGGTCGCAACGTAAAACATGCTGACATCCAATGAAGTAGCCAATTAACATCGGGGATAACATATAAAAGAAAGATGAAGACAGCTCAATGTAAAACATGGACATGAAGAGCATCATTAAATAGTTCAGTGAAAGTTATGGTTAGATTATGTTTGCTTCCTTGTCATTACTAGACTCCTTAATAAGAAGAAGGATGCTTTGGAGTAAGATTACTCCGAGTGAACATGCATCACTTACCCTAATGTCCTCATTGGCATTGCTTGATGTCAACAGTTCATTAGACTCCGTGATTCCATTACCCCTGAAAATAGAAAAAATAAATTGCCAAGATATTGCATGCACTTAACATCTGGTTGACACACATCTTAATGTAATTAGAAGTAAAAACAATGACAGGAAGCTTACTCTTCGTCCGAAATGTCACCGTCTGAATCCATGGTTTCCTAAAATACGTTACGTTTATCTGTTTCCGGAAGGCTCAGCTGCTGCTATCCAATTAAGTGTCCTTAAGTTTCTACCGAATTACCAGTAAATGAAGACGTCAATATATATGTTGGATACTTTTGTAGCTGTATCTTTACATCCCAAGCTTCTGATTATATTAAAAACGCAGGCGTGTTGCATGCCGCTTTGAAATTAAGACGACAGCAGATAATATGACGTAAGACCATATACTAGATGTTATAACATAGCTACGGCGGCTGAAATTGCAGGTGAATCAAATGAATTTACCACGGGCGCCCTAAAATTACTTGAGTAACCTATCAACAAAGAGGAATTTATTCCCATGGGAACAATATGAAAAACCACAAAGGACTAGCCGAGCTCTATGAAACACCTCGTCCATGTTTACAAGAAAATCTCATAGAATATGATCAGTTCAACAACGTGCATATTTTTTACACAATATGTAATCTGGTTTTTTTTTATCAATGTTCAAATTGGATGGCATGCAGAGATTGATTTTTTTTTCAGTGAACTTGAAAAAGGTATTAAAGGAATCAATAAAGAAACATAAGTTAATCCCAATTGCAGCTTTTATTTCATTATCTTCTACAAATTAATCCATATTGGCTATCACGTCCATTTAATAGTAAGAATACGAATGTAAATTGATGCTATAGAGAATATCATGTAAAATATTTATCGAACATATGAGGATCAAGAAGGGGTAAAAGTTGTTCTATTCACAGATAGTAACAATCGAGTTCGACAGGTCGTCAAATCACGCGAAAAGTTAAAATATAAAACGGAAAAAAAACCCACATGATGTGACAACACATTTTGTGTGACCTGTGACAACACACTCCAGAATGAAGGACGATATTCTGTCCTAGACCATTTGAACCAGCCAAACACCGAATATACTTGTATCTTCCGAAATGGAAGTTACCGGATGTGACAATTCTACCGAATTAAAGTGACGGGTGTTGCATGCAAGCAGGAGATGCTGACTCTTCCTGGGCACCTGGTCTCACTCCCATATCGGAAGTTCGCTTCTTTTCATGCGGTGGAGGTTTTTCTTTGTTTGTTTCGGTTCATGTTTTGTCCAGGTTGTACTATGTATTGGGATATGGTCATTGTCCATATTTGTCATTTCATGTGAATTCAGTCGTGTGTGTTATAAGGAATAAGTGTCTTAATTTGTGTTTTGTGTACATCGTACATGTAATGCGCGTTAGCGCATTTCATGCGATAAATGCACTCGCTGTGTGTTGTATACCCATAACAAAACACAAACTATGACATTTATTCTATATATATGCACTATGGTTGTCTATTTCATTCTTGTTTTCTGAAATTGCCTTTTCTAGGTAAAAGAGTGACGTCAAAATTCAGATCACCGCGGGTTCAGTTTGCAGGTTAGAACAGCCGTCGCGGCATATTTCTTTAGATCTTATGCATTGTGACGTCACGAGTGTTAATACACGAATTGCAGCACGTTTCTTTCAATAGTAACATCTCAGGGAATTACATTGGTTGTGCATATATAAGGGTTTTGATGTCGTCTTTTGTGTTTGTTGTTCCTTGTCCCTTTGATGTCTATTGTTGTGTTTGTCCACTCTGTGTTTGGTCTTTCTTGTCCCTTTGGTGACTATTGTTGCGTTTGTCCACTCTGTGTTTGGTCTTCCTTGTCCCTTTGGTGTCTGTTGTTGTGTTTGTCCACTCTGTGTTTGGTCTTCCTTGTCCCTTTGATGTCTATTGTTGTGTTTGTCAACTCTGTGTTTGGTCTTCCTTGTCCTTTTGGTGTCTATTGTTGTATTTGTCCACTCTGTGTTTGGTCTTCCTTGTCCCTTTGGTGTTTAATGTTGTGCTTGTCTACTCTGTGTTTGGTCTTCCTTGTCCTTTTGGTGTCTATTGTTGTATTTGTCCACTCTGTGTTTGGTCTTCCTTGTCCCTTTGGTGTCTCTTGTTGTACTTGTCCACTCTGTGTTTGTTGTTCCTTGTCCCTTTGGTGTCTGTTGTTATGTTTGTCCAATCTGTGTTTGGTCTTCCTTGTCCCTTGGGTGTTTCTTGTTGCGCTTGTCCACTTTGTGTTTGGTCGTCCTTGTCCCTTTGATGTCTATTGTTGTTTTTGTCCACTCTGTGTTTGGTCCTCCTTGTCCCTTTGGTGACTATTGTTGAGTTTGTCCACTCTGTGTCTGGTGTTCCTTTTCCCTTTGATGTCTATTGTAGAGTTTGTCCACTCTGTGTTTGGTCTTCCTTGTCCCTTTGGTGTCTAATGTTGTGTTTGTCTACTCTGTGTTTGGTCTTCCTTGCCCCTTTGTTGTCTCTTGCTGTGTTTGTCCTCTCTGTGTTTGATCTTCCTTGTCCCTTTGATGTCTATTGTTTAGTTTGTCCACTCTGTGTTTGGTCTACCTTATCCCCTTTGGTGTTTCTTGTTGCGCTTGTCTACTCTGTGTTTGGTATTCCTTATCCCTTTGGTGTCTATTGTTGTGTTTGTCCACTCTGTTTGGTCTTCCTTGTCCCTTTGATGTCTATTGTTGTGTTTGTCCACTGTGTTTGTTGTTCCTTGTCCCTTTGATGTCTATTGTTGTGTTTGTACACCCATTGTTTGGTCCTCCTTGTCCCTTTGTTGACTATTGTAGTGCTTGTCTTCTCTGTGTTTGGTCTTCCTTGTGTCTTGTATGTTTCTTGTTGCGCTTGTCCACTTTGTGTTTGGTCCTCCTTGTCCCTTTGATGTCTATTGTTGTTTTTATCCACTCTGTGTCTGGTGTTCCGTGTACCTTTGATGTCTATTGTTGTGCTTGTCTACTCTGTGTTTAGTGTTCCTTGTCCCTTTGGTGTCTCTTGTTGTGTTTGTCCACTCTGTGTTTGGTCTTCCTTGTCCCTTTGATGTCTATTGTTGTGTTTGTCCACTCTGTGTTTGTTGTTCCTTGTCCCTTTGGTGTCTAGTGTTGTGTTTGTCCACTCTGTGTTTGGTCTTCCTTGTCCCTTTGGTGTCTATTGTTGTGCTTGTCTACTCTGTGTTTGGTCTTCCTTGTCCCTTTGGTGTCTATTGTTGTGTTTGTCCACTCTGTGTTTGGTCTTCCTTGTCCCTTTTGTGAGTATTGTTGTGTTTGTATACTCTGTATTTTCGCAATTGTTTGTGTTTGTGTTTTGCTGTTGGTGCTAACACAGAGTCGTATTGGAGATTCCCTCCTTTTTCCATCATCAAAGAGGACATTAAACAAGCGAAGACGACTCCTAATGGAAATGCAAAGATAGAGGTCGAAAGGTAAGATCGGTAGTACTATCTAAGATAAATATTTTTACATCGAAAATCAGAAATTAAGCCGTAATCATTCTTTTTATGCATCTGAAACTATCTGTCGTCAGAATCAAATATCCGAAACATGAATCGCAGCTGCACTAACTAGGAAGTTTCTTGCCACACAGTGTTGAAATTACTCCAACTTCATGAAACAATGATTTAGTTAAGTGTATCAAGATAGCTAAAAATGAAGGTAAACAAGTGTTCTACTGTCTACCAGAAAGATATCTTCTGGATAAACAAAGTGCACAAGCTAATCATGTGTTACACACTGGATCTGGATACAAACATTAACGTTGTGCGACTTGAATCATATTGTTTTGTTGGTATCTTTCCGTTATTCTTCCACGAGTGATCTTTTCATAATCAGCATGTCAGTTGAGGCACGATTTGTCGAAGTTCTGTATGGTGATATATATCTTACTGCATTTAATGTACTCACTTAGAAGGAAGATTCTGCCTCGTATCTTTGAACTGATTGAAATTTAGAAAGGGTAACCCATGACAATGTTAACATGAGGTACATAGAGGAATTAATTCGACATCCGTCTCGCAGATTTAGATGATATTGTTCATCAAAGCGACTGATGTCTTTAACGCTTTGGTAGGATAAACGGTGAATCAAGGATCAAAGCTTCAAATGCCCATCAAACGGCCTCTGTCATTTATATAACATATTTCCTCCACGATAATAATGATACAAAATGCATCTCAAACAATCATTTACCTTCATTGTAAAGGCTAGATTGGTTTGTAATGCATTGATAACTATCTTTGGTATACTGTTTTGCCATTTAAACAAAGAAAATCGAATGCACAATGCCATTATCATTTCCGATTACAGACCTCATATGACATGTCATTGTAACGAGGGCTGCAGATATGTGATTCGCAGGCTCTTTGAACTCGGTCGTAAAGAGATATTCTCATGCATTATGAATTTTTAGCACGACTATATAGATTTTCTTTTTTTTATTTCTAAATTTCCGATCAAATATTAATACTGCATTTATTAAAAGTCTTATGAAAACCACTTTCATTTCGATAGCATAGTGAAACATTAAAATATCAATATTGCACCAAAACTCTCCTGAGAAATTATAAACGAAAGATTATTGACAAATATGTTCTAATGTAATAGTTAAGTGCACTATATGAGCATTTCAACAAACAATAATCATCAGTAATTCTCAAGCCGATAGAGATGATATTTGAAGAGCTATATTTTAAACATGGCATAAAATGAATACAAAAGAATAAGCTATGGACAGAACCATGCCATCCTGTACATGTATTCCAAATAGTTCCTGAATGATGGTGCTATGATATTATCTTTCTTCTGTTAACGTTGTCCACACATAATAAAGGTCCTACCCAAAGTAAAGATCCCTTAGATGAAATGCAGACTGTTATACAAGATCTCCAATGAGAAGACGACACAATCACTACAGAAGGACACAAAATAGAATTATGAAATTGAAACAACAATATACTAACTCTGAAACAGCGACATACAAGTGGGGAAAACAAACGGGGAGAACATCAAAACCTACTCAACACAATAGACATACCAACGGGGGAAACAAACATACAAACCGACGCAACGCTATAGACATACAAGTGGGGAAAACAGAGACGGAAAACATCCAAGCCTACTCAACACAATAGACATACAAGTTTGGGGAACAAACGGAAAGAATATACAAACCGACGCAACGCCTCAGACATACAAACGGGGATACAAACGGGAAAAAAACATACATGTACTAATCGACGCAACGCCATAAACATACAAACGGGGATACAAACGTAAGAAACATACTAATCGAAGCAACGCCATAGACATACAAACGGGGATACAAACGTAAAAAAACATACTAATCGACGCAACGCCATAGACAAACAAGTGGGGAAACAAACGGAGAGAACATACAAACCGACGCAACGCCATAGACATACAAGTTGGGAAACAAACGGAGAGAATATCCAAACCTACTCAATACAATAGACATACTAACAGGGAAAACAAAGAGGGAAAACAAACCTTCTCAACACAATAGACATACAAACGGAGGAAACAAACGGGGAGAACATACAAACCGACGCAACGCTATAGACATACAAACGGGGAAAACTAAGAGGGAAAAACAAACCTCCTCAACGTCATAGACATACAAGTGGGGAAACAAACGGGGAGAACATACAAACCGACGAAACGCCATAGACATACAAACAGGGGAAACAAACAGAACATACAATCTAAGAGGACAAATAAAGATACCAAGTGAAGACACAATTGATCACACATGTAACACAAATATAGACAAGGGAAACCGCTGTGTATCGTGAGCAGAATTTTATCGTATTAATAGCAAATATTGTTTAGTTATCCGGAGTATGTGCGCATAACCCCTCTGCTTATCCGAATACATAGAGGTCAACCTGGAACAACGGGCACCGCCGACAACCTAGACGTAAGAGGAATATAAGTTCGTGTCAACACACATGTCTGTTATCGACATATTGGCTTCAAAACTACTTTATCTATATAAAGTTATTCAAGCATCTTTATAAACTTATTCGAGTATCTTATATTTTCAGCAGACTCTCGACACATTTCTTTCCGACTTTTTTCTTTTCAGTTCCGTATATCGAGTGGGTCTTTGTAAGTCAATGAAACAGCAAAATAATGATATAAGAATCAGAAGAGCCCATTAATTCCAGTCAACCAACTGACTTTTCCAATTCACAACAAAGACTTCATTCGACCGAAAAATTGAGTCAGATCTGTGTATGGCTTATTACAGTATAGCATAGCCCTTAAGCCTGTGGAGTAGCATTTCAATTTTAATGTATTTACCAATATCCTGTTAATGAAACTTAATTTCCGCAGGATCAGATTTCATGTAGGTTTATAAGGCATGCAATCCTTAATTAAAAGGATGTATAGGAATAGCCAAATATTGTGTGTTTTTTTCTTTAAGTAAGTCATCAGGTTTGGCAACAATAAATAACGTTTCCGTCATAATTCTATGGCACAGCAGGCAAATTATTCTCGTTTGTATCATTTGCCTTAAAAAGAAGTGAAAGTGAAACACAGAACCCCCGAAATCGAATTCAAAAATCATAATGAATGAGCATACAGAACATTAAAAACAGGGCACATACATGTAAACTTTCTGCAAAGGAAAAAAGTGAAAACCGGGGAGAGCAAGCATCTTCTGCTTGGTAACAACATACGTCACTCAGCCGTCAAGAAAAAAGTCCAAGCCAGCAACATCCGTTACCTAACCGTCAAGAAAAAGTCCAAGCCAGCAACATCCGTCACCTAACCATCAAGAAAAAAGTCCAAGCCAGCAACATCCGTCACCTAACCATCAAGAAAAAAGTCCAAGCCAGCAACATCCGTCACCTAACCGTCAAGAAAAAGTCCAAGCCAGCAACATCCGTCACCTAACCGTCAAGAAAAAAGTCCAAGCCAGCAACATCCGTCACTCAGCCGTCAAGAAAAAAGTCAAAGCCAGCAACATCCGTCACTCAGCCGTCAAGAAAAAGGTCCAAGCCAGCATCATACGTTACTCAGCAGTCAAAAAAGTACAAGCCAGCAACATCCGTCACTCAGCCGTCAAGAAAAAGTCCAAGCCAGCAACATCCGTCACTCAGCAGTCAAAAAAGTCCAAGCCAGCAACATCCGTCACTCAGCCGTCAAGAAAAAAGTCAAAGCCAGCAACATCCGTCACTCAGCCGTCAAGAAAAAAGTCAAAGCCTGCAACATACGTCACTCAGCCGTAAAAAAAAAAGTCAAAATGAGCTACTTCCGTCACTCAGCCGTCAAGAAGAAAGTCCAAGTCAGCAACATCCGTCACTCAGCCGTCAAGAAAAAGTCCAAGCCAGCAACATACGTCACTAATCCGTCAAGAAAAAAGTCCAAGCCAGCAACATACGTCACTCAGCCGTCAAGACAAAAGTCCAAGCCAGCAACATCCGTCGCTCAGTCGTCGAGAAAAAGGTCCAAGCCAGCAACATACGTCTCTAAGCCGTCAAGTAAAAAGTCAAAGCCAGCAACATACGTCACTCAGCCGTCAAGACAAAAGTCCAAGCCAGCAACATCCGTCGCTCAGTCGTCAAGAAAAAGTCCAAGCCAGCAACATACGTCTCTAAGCCGTCAAGAAAAAAGTCAAAGCCAGCAACATACGTCACTCAGCCGTCAAGACAAAAGTCCAAGCCAGCAACATCCGTCGCTCAGTCGTCAAGAAAAAGTTAAAATGAGCTACTTCCGTCACTCAGCCGTCATGAAAAAAGTCAAAGCCAGCAACATCCGTCATTTAGCCGTCAAGAAAATAAGTCAAAAGCAGCAACATCCGTCACTCAGCCGTAAAAAAAGTCAAAGCAAGCAACATCCGTCTCTCAGCCGTCAAGAAAAAAGTCCAAGCCATCAATATCCGTCACACAGCCGTCAAAAAAAGTCCAAGCCAGCAACATCCGTCACTCAGCCGTCAAGAAAAAGTCCAAGCCAGCAACATACGTCACTACGCCGTCAAGAAAAAAGTCCAAGCCAGCAACATACGTCACTCAGCCGTCAAGACAAAAGTCCCAGCCGGTAACATCCGTCACCCAGCCGTCAAGAAAAAAGTCCAACGCAGCAACATACGTCACTCAGCCGTCAAGACAAAAGTCCCAGCCAGCAACATCCGTCACTCAGTCGTCAAGAAAAAGTTAAAATGAGCTACTTCCGTCACTCAGCCGTCAAGAAAAAGTCCAAGCCAGCAACATCCGTCATTTAGCCGTCAAGAAAAAAAAATCAAAAGCAGCAACACCCGTCACTCAGCCGTAAAAAAGTCAAAGCCACAACATCCGTCACTCAGCCGTCAAGAAAAAAAAAAGTCAAAACCGGTCAGTGTATCACATGTTTTTTTTCTTCTGGATTCTATCTGCAAACATAGTCAGCGCAAATCATTTCCACGTGCAGTGACAATTTATTAGGAAATATCCTACTTCAAAAATCATGAACGGTATAACGAAAGCTTCATTCTCAAAATAAATAGTATATTTGAATTATTAATCAGAAAACATTATTTCTAGTGCTTTTGCAATGTTATTCCTTCTCATCAATTACACTCGGACATATCCATGACTTCACAGGGTTTTGTTGATCATTTCCCGGTATTGTTAGGATTTATGGATAATTGATGGATAATTAATAGGCTCTCTATTCCAGGTTTATGATACGTTAGGGAGCTTTCTGATTGATCTGATAATTGAGTTCAGCCACAAAATATCCATGTTGTCATATAATTTACAGAATCGGTAAGAGTACTATGACAATGTTATTGGCAGATCTAGAAAAAAAATCCGACGGGATGGGGGATGTTCCATACCATCGGGGGGGGGGGGGGGTTCCAGCCTTTACGTTTGAAAAGAACTGAGCAAAACTGAAAAAAAAAATCTGCATTTTGGCAAACTCCAGGGGTTCCTGGTCCTCATCCTCTCTTAATCCGCCGTCGAATGTGAAGTTTGGACGTGTTCATGGGCAGTCGAATGTGAAGTTTGGACGTGTTCTTGGGCAGTCGAATGTGAAGTTTGGACGTGTTCATTTGCAGTCGAATGTGAAGTTTGGACGTATTCATGGGCAGTCGAATGTGAAGTTTGGACGTGTTCATGGGCAGTCGAATGTGAAGTTTGGACGTATTCATGGGCAGTCGAATGTGAAGTTTGGACGTGTTCATGGACAGTTTCATCCCAACAAGGAGTATTTGATTTAATTTTTATGGAACATTCACGCGTACCCACATATTTAGATAGTTCTTGTTATATGGGTTATGTTCCTTTTCTCAAATGCAGTATACTAGCTAACATTTTTTCATAAGCTTTTCTATTTAGACCTTAGAGACACCTTGCATCTCCGAATAGAATGTGTATACTCTAGAGTCACAAATATTATATATGCCCGAAGGTAGTCTTTCAAATGCTATCGATGGGAATTGATATGTTTGATGCTCGAAGAATACAATTGGCAATTCGGTCAAAGGAAAAGCTCTTTGAGAACGAAGTATCATTTTTTTCTTTGAATCGAGTTACCGTCATCCAATTTCTATGTCTCTATTTATCTCTGTTTAATGTCGCATCGCTTGCTTAAAGTTATGTATTCTATATATTATACTTGCAGAACAAATCACCTGGCTACAGAATGGCTTCTCCATTTTTGTTTTATATCAAAGACGTGAATATCACTCTGTCTTCCCTTCAAAAACGCATCGTCCATAAAAAGGCACAACTGATATCATTGGATGTCAAAGGCCCATATCTTACAGAGGTATTACTGACTTCTCAGTTTTAGTGTCTCTGTCGAGCTTTTACATCATTTTCTAATTAGTTACTTCCCAGAAGCTACCGTACAAGGTATCAGACGCTTAACAAATGATGTAACAGGCCTTCCGTATATCCTACTTAATGCCCGACATTCTTACAGACTCCACAATGAAAGCTCTCTGTATCCTGCATTAAGCTCCTTGGTGATTCCACATACATCCGTCAAGATTTCTGATGTTGAGTAAGCAGCTTACTACTAAATAAATATTCGCCAAAGATATTTATCAGTTATAAATGTTAATGTAATTTGTCACAATCCGGTTTTCTTCAAAATTCGAGTTATTCTTGGTCTCGTTTGATCAAAAGCTTGTTTAAAACATGTCATTGTCTACCCTGTGTAGTGTTCTAACATAATCATATTGTAAGGTGTGGGTTAAATGAACAACAACTCGTAGACAAACTTTAGTTTACGCTAATCGGAACATTTCGCACTTATTCGTAAGAATATAATATACATGTATATGTCCATTTTCATGTTGAATCTTATAATTCATATACTTTTCTTATGTTATTGGGTGGGGTTGGTAGCTCTGATGAGTATTTACTATCCGAAACATGTGTCTGGCGCATGAAAATCGGTTTGAAATTTTCTTCAAGAAGGTAAAGAGATGGCACCCTTCCGTATTATTGGGATATTTTAATTTCTTTTGCATACTGTAATATAAAAGGATAGAGAAAGACAAGACAGCACATGAATTTGTAATTTACAAATTTTGTCTCATCTGTAAATGGCCCAACCACTTGATTTTTAGAGAGGTAGGAAATTTGCAAGTTAGAATATTTTCTACAATTTTTTCAGCAGAGGAAATTAGTTTAGTGCCATGGGCCGATGTCATAATCGGGAGCCAGTAATTTCCTGTGTCGTTCCCTTAAAATTCAAATAGTTGCTCCTTTTTTGTGGAAGGAAAATTACTCGTTAAAAAAATTGTAAAAGCCGATCACATATCTCGCTCACCGAAAGTCAGAAGTATTATATCTTCATCAACATTTCAAATGTTAAACGTCTTCAAATTCAATAGCATCATTTAAGAACAGATGAATTTGCAGCATGGACCAGACATGCACGTTTCGGGTACTTAACCCTCGTCAGTGATCCTTAATCTAAACAATGTAATATGGCCAAAGAGAGTGAAAATTATGATGTCCAAAAAAAGTACCGAAAGACGTAGCAGGATGGATGGGACATGAAACCAATTCTAATACACCAGACACGTAATCCTCGTCAACTGTACTTCAAGTCAATGTGCTTTTCAGAAGCACCCTTTAGTTTGTTTTGATTTTGGGGGATTTTTTTGTGAAGAGTGTGCGGCTCCAAATGTCCAGTAGGGCTGATTCAGTTGCATAAATAAATAAAATCTATGACCAAGGAGTATTGAAGGGATGGTGCTAGGACACCTCTTTTTAAGGTAAAATGACAAATTTTGTGTATCATTTATGAATATCTTACTAATACAGGTCGTTTTGACGGTATGTTGGCACACTTTTAAATGGTTGAGATATTTTATTTCTTTCGCTCGTTTTGTTTACTTTGGATTTTTTCACAGTATGTTCCTTAATCTCTTATGTATTCTAATATTAATCTAAAATTCCATAAATGCAATAGTTAATCCTAGAAACAGACTTTCATCAGTCTCTGTTTATCAAACATTCATATTTAGAAGGAAAAAATAAATTTATATTCCAATCTAACTTGGCAGTGAGGGTTATTGCCAAATAAAGTAATGATGAAAACAATTCTTATCAAAGAATACACTTTAACAACTAGCTGTTTTCCAAGCAACAAAAAGACTTTTGATTTTCCACATACTATAATTTCATAAAACTTTATACATGACAAAATTTCTTCGACGTTTACACTTGCGTGCTCATTATTACAGCAGTTAAAATATGTATGAAAGCAATTACAAAAACTAAAATAACAATAAATTTCGATAATCGGAATTCATCAACAAACATAAAAAATTCAAAGCCAAAGACAAAACAATCAAAATGGTGTGTGCAAAACACACAGATGCAATCGCAAATTTTTACCATGATCAAATGTATTGCATAAAACCAAAATTTATTATAACATTTATTTACATACTCTTGTTATAAAATAAATTCAACTGGGCATCTCTGTTTTATACTGTATAATATATATGTAATTTCCTTTTAAAACAACGAAAAAACAATATCAGAAACATGGAACAAATGCGTACGTGATCGCAGAAGCCGTACGACTGCACGTCGCAATGTGCGTCACTGGTTGAATTTTGAATAGAGAGCAGAAATTTGGGTCAGACAGGACATGTCTGTACTCACCTGATGTTTTATTTCTATCAGTATGATCAGATCTAATTAAAAAATTGCCTAAAACTGATACTTGTGTGATTGACAAATTTCAAACTATCAAGCGTAGAGAATTCGAGGAGTGTGAATGAGAAATATAGATTCATTCTAGACTGAATGATTTATCAAACAGCAGGACTTGAATCCAAATAGAGAATCCTCCCTGCTGACCAATGTATAATTTTTCCACAAGAGTTTATCTTTTTGTTAACAGTATAGACTGGTACATGCTGTTGATTTGTTAACTTATGGGTATGATGTAAATTACTTTCTCACTGGAAAGAAGCAGTATATTGTAATTTTGAATCCCGGGAGGCTAATAAAATATTCATTATTCATTCTACTCTGAGTCCGATTAAGTTACATTAGAGTCGTAAAATAATTACGTAATCGACAATGAAACACGAGCCATGCAACTATGTACACTTCGTGTCCATTAACAAGATCGAATGAATAAAACAAGATCGTTTTTCACGAGCATTGCTTAGTCGTCTCACGAATTAAAAATGATAAAGAGGAATGAATAGACAAAAAGGATAAACATATTGAAAATAAGAAAATTAAAAATTATTTATTCAAGGCATTTGACTGAAGAAAAAATATTTCAACTCTACTGCTATCTACTGCCACCTACTGCCTTCTTAACACTAAATTCGGTGCACCAGATATATAAGCCCAATATATTTTGTGGCTCATCCTTGTACTATTTTCAATATAATTTCTAATACCTTTTGCTGTCAAAAAGAGCCGCTCCATATTTTGTGTAGATTCTATTCAGAGGCGTAATTAATTGAATAATTGAAGGGTCTGTGTAAGGGTGTTTACCAATTTCTTTTAATTGTAATTTAAAAAGAAAAAGGCAGGACTTTTTAAGTGACGGTTCCCAGATATTAAGAATTATGTTATGGCCAAATACAGAATTATCTCCGACACTAGCGTTGGAAGGTAAGTATTTGGAAAAAAAATAAACCCTCAATCGCGGGCAACTGTGTTACCAACTCTATTCTGCAACAAAAAAGAAGGCGTGGGAAGACTTGATATTGGTTCTTGTCAAAAATACTACATGTATTTTTTGTACTCTGTCATTGAATATTTCAAGAAGGGAACAGCCCTTTGATTTTAAGGGTCGGGTGGATACTTTTGTCAGACGGACATTTTTTTCTGCATTTTTCAGAGAAAAATGTATTTTCGGTCCTCCGGGCAGGATAAACTACAGTGTGAGCATGTTTTGGAATTTTGGTTTTTTTTGGACAGCCCTTCGTCTGAAATATATTTTCATCAAAATTTGTGCTAGACTTTTTTTTTGCAAATTTCCTTCATAAGAATAAAATGATTGCTTTCTAAAGATATTGTTTTCAGCACTCATTTACAACATTACATGTATTTGTTAGATTACACTTTGTTTGAACTTTATTTACATTTTTAATGGATTTTTTGTGTGTAATACAATCTTAATATTACTTTTATTTAAGTCATTTCATGGTTTCACGCATTTATTGATTTGGCAAATCCATCACATTTTCAGTGTTTTTGGGTGAGTTTGGGCGAATCTGAAAATAAAGGAGAACAAGTCGACGTTACAGTAACCATAACGAATCAAGTACGAATGTGGCGAGAAAAGGAATCACATCCACGATACCAATCACACCGATACAACTAACAAACCAGACAAAGCAACAGTGAAACAACAAGGCCAACACGGCCAACAAACCAGCCAAAACAACAAGACCAACAAACCAGGCCAAAACAACAATGAAACAACAAGGACAACACGACCAACAAACCTGCCAAAACAACAGTGAAACAACAAGGACAACACGATCAACAAACCAGCCAAAACAACAGTGACACAACAAGGACAACACGACCAACAAACCAGGCTAAAAGAACAGTGAAAAAACAAGGACAACACGACCAACAAACCAGGCAAAACAACAGTGACAACACGACCAACAAACCTGCCAAAACAACAGTGAAACAACAAGGACAACACGACCAACAAACCTGCCAAAACAACAGTGAAACAACAAGGACAACACGACCAACAAACCTGCCAAAACAACAGTGAAACAACAAGGACAACACGATCAACAAACCACGCCAAAACAACAGTGAAACAAAAAGGACAACACGACCAACAAACCACGCCAAAACAACAGTGAAACAACAGTGACAACATGACCAACAAACCTGCCAAAACAACAGTGAAATAACAAGGACAACACGACCAACAAACCTGCCAAAACAACAGTGAAACAACAAGGACAACACGATCAACAAACCACGCCAAAACAACAGTGAAACAAAAAGGACAACACGATCAACAAACCACGCCAAAACAGTGAAACAAAAAGGACAACACGACCAACAAACCAGCCAAAACAACAGTGAAACAACAAGGACAACATGACCAACAAACCAGACATATCAACAGTGAAACAACAAGGACAACACGACAAACAAACCAGGCAAATCAACAGTGAAACAACAAGGACAACACGACCAACAAACCAGGCAAATCAACAGTGAAACAACAAGGACAACACGACCAACAAACCAGGCAAATCAACAGTGACACAACAAGGACAACACGACCAACAAACCTGGCAAAACAACAGTGACACAACAAGGACAACACGAACAATAAACCAGGCAAACCAACGGTGAAAAAACAAGGACAACACGACCAACAAACCAGGCAAAACTACAGTGAAACAACAAGGACAACACGAACAATAAACCAGGCAAACCAACGGTGAAAAAACAAGGACAACACGACCAACAAACCAGGCAAAACAACAGTGAAACAAAAGGACGACACGACCAAAAAACCAGGCAAAACAACCGTGAAACAACAAGGAGAGCACGACCAACAAACCACACTAAAACAACCGTGAAACAACAAGGACAACACGACCAACAAACCAGGCTAAACAACAATGAAACAACAACAGGCAAAGGAAGGAAAACAATGGCGACATTTTACGGCTGAAAACGGAATTCATGGTATAATTAATTAAGCATCTGAATAATTGTTCAGATAAACATTCCACTTACAGAGATCTGGTGAACTCCTAGTAACTCTGATTACTAGTATTACATCTCTAGCAGCTATGTTGAAAAATGGGTTAATTTATATGATTGACCTTTCTTTATATCGAGGGCTTGAAATTATAAAAGATTTATAGAGGCATCTTAATCTGAATTAAATATAGGAAAGAGTAGGTGTTGTTAATTTCTTTTCAATATTTAGCCTAATGATTTATGAATTCATCTTAAGTAATGTGAACCTCTCAAGTGTGTTTTCCATGGGCAAATACTACAGACAAGAGAAGACCACAACAAAAGTTAAATCCATTTCAAAAGATGCACTTTACAATCTGAATCTTTAATGATCGAGGATTTTCTTTTTTCGTTTCCTTGCAGCTTTGGTTCTTTTCAACTTTGTTCTTTCGCTTCCTAGCGTATTTGACTTTTGCACACGAAGAAGCAGCCTACCGTACCTAGCCGAACATCATACGCATCTCTTCCTAGTTTACTTCTACTTTATAATAATTACATTGTACTTTAAAAAAGAGGCCCAAGAAGACATATATATAGCTCATATTGAGCCTCTTTTGCTAGTCATAGGACGTGTGTTTATGACACACTAACACCCCAGGTAACACAAAACATTTTCGAAACATTTTCTAAAGGTTCCAAACAGGTTCTGTTGAAACATTTCTGGCAAAACGTTCCAAGACCATTTCAAAACACTGTGCATTAATATGAAAATGTTTTAAAACGTTTTTACAACATTTAAGAGTGCTGAACAAAATGAAATGTTTCCAAAAATGTTTTTGGAAACATTTCATTTTGTTGGAACCCTTCGACATTATTAATATAGACACTTATTTCACGTTGCAGTGTGGAGCAGTTAAAATCATTCCCCGTGGCCTGATGTTTGTCAAGTGTATTAATTACTTCTTTCCAGCTCTGTCTCCTGAAAGAAGCATTGTTTTGGCTTTTTATCAATGTGACATCATATATATGTTTTTGCTATTTCGGAAACTAGCCATTTCACCGATAAATATCATCGAAATTAAAGGAGTTTAACATCTTAGCACCATCCCCCCAATGCTATTTTGAACATAGATTTTATTTGGATATGC
Organism: Pinctada fucata; assembly: GCA_028142955.1. Classification (NCBI taxonomy): domain Eukaryota; kingdom Metazoa; phylum Mollusca; class Bivalvia; order Pterioida; family Pteriidae; genus Pinctada; species Pinctada fucata. Next base: position 18,642,503 of record AP027105.1, read on the forward strand.
CACTGAATCGATTTGGATATGCTACTGAATCGACCCTACAGGAAATTTGGAGCCGCGCACTCTCTGTAATGTAAATGTAAAAATCTTACTTCAAAAAATTAAAGAGGGCGCTACTGAAATTATTTTTGGTGGCTCCGCTGAAAGCATCACTGATGAGAATTTAATATTCGAAACACGTGTCTGGTGCATGGAAATTGGTTTGAAATTTTCTTCAAGAAGTTATAGAGTTGGAACCCTTCGACATTATTAATGGTGTTTCTGGAACCATACAAAATCATGTTTTTGTAATATTTACTGGAATATTATTAATTTTTTTTAAAAAATACACTTGTTGCCTTAGAACATATAATACTATTTCTAATGAATGATATTTGATCTGCCATTTCCACAAACATGACCACTTTGCTTTTTAGACGAAAGACACTTCTTTACCGTTAGAGCTGCCCATGTGAGCATACTTTCTTAAGCTATTAGGCCTACATCTTGAATTATTAGAAGGGCGAGAAAAATTACCATATCGTAAGTCGATGAACTTTTAACTTCATCGATGCCCTATTCATTACAAGAAGTGGCTATCAAAATCATTTGATATTTCTCAGAAATCTGATCACGTCTATTTATCATTTTGATGTCATTGCAATAACAGGGCGATTAATTTCTTCTAAATCGAACACGCTCTTCGGACACGCTCTCCGAATACTTACATTTATTTTTCCCATTTGTGTTTGGGAGTACTTGTTATTCGGTAAAGCAAAATATATATAATATTTGGAAAAGAAAACATTGCTTATATAGACTATTGTCAATAGATTGGTTATCGTAAACAACGGCTCCTTCGTCGTTTGATAAATACAGCGAAATGATGTTTACTCAAAGTGATGAGGGAATTTTTGTGTTGATTATCGTGAACTAATTTTGTCCTATTCAGGATATCGACATTTTCTTACTTTTTTGTCCCTTGACAATAAGTGTAATGTCCCCATTTTGTGAAACAGCACTTAGTTTCTTATTAAGTATTCAATGAATTTGAAATATGTAGAATAGGGGAAGCAAATTGTTACTTTATAAGTGATGAAGACGACGAAGAGGGACTTGTATTTCATTTCGGATATCAGGAAGGAAGTCGGGTCATTCCTTCATTACAAAGTTATTTCAAGTTTGGAATGTTCTGAAGTAACAAATTATTGAAAGCAATAACGTTATATATAAATGATTAAAATAATAAGATCATAGTAAATAAAACTGAAATAAAGAACCTGTAAAGAGTTTGAGTTCGTGAATGAACCCGAAATCGGATTTCAAAACTGACGATCAAAATGAATTAAGTTCTTGAAAAAAATACCAACATACCTTTCCAACGAGAGAAGAAAAATTGGACAAAAACACAGCTTCATATAGAAACAACCTGATGAACAATCTCCACAGTCCAGTACAAGTACGGAGTGTATCGTAGCCTCCGTACTTGTCCTGGACTGTGGAGATTGTTTCGTAGGTTACGCTTTAAAAGCGGCGCCGTGATAATTATTAGACTACATTCTAATATATTTAAACGTACTGAAATATCACATGAATCATGTTCAGATATGATGTTATTGTCAATATTGAAATTTTAGTGCACCATATGAGCATTTCAACAAGTTATATCAAGGTTATAGTATCTAAGAAAGAAACTTGAAGCTTATTTAAATTTCCATTCTCGAATTATTCAAAAAAAGAAGGGGGGGGGTTACTCATAGTCCCCGGTATGAGAACTTAAAACAAGAAAATTACCAAAGGTAATTGTAAGCAGCGCCACCTGAATAAATTCGATGAAGAAACTGGATGTACACTATAGTTGAAAAATAATTCCCTGCAAAGCAGTACTTAATTCCCTCTGGTAGGCGATCCGCCACACAGATGGTGTCATTGCCTAGAGGTACCTTGAGCATTTTGAACGTATCTACAACTTCTATCTATGCATATGACATAAATCTGCTCAATTTTATGTAAAAAAAAGTGATAATCGCTTTTCAAGTATATTTGTGACATCCTGATTTAAGTCTAATCAAAGGTCTAAAGTGTGCCAATATCATTTTAGTAATGACTTACTTTTTCATTTTTGAGATTTTATGACTGAGAAAAAGAGATATAAACATGTACGCAAATCCTAGTAATATCTTATAAGTCTTTATAATAACTGATTGATAAATACAGTCAGAATTGTCAAGATTTTTTCTTGTTTGGCAGACAATACGTATTGCAAACAAACATGGATTTTCTCGTATGACATGAAATTTCATACGTTCAATGTATTTCGTGAATTTTCTTCTTCCCTATAACTTATATACAGTTAAAAGGTAGATATTTATCTACTTATGTAGAATTCATCGAAATTTGAAATACAAGGTTAAAGTTCCTAACATAATGACGTTACAGTTATCACAGCGGAACACACACTCATGGGGCCAGAGAAAAATTTAGACACCGAGAACAATTATATTAAGGTTAGGGTTTCGATTACAGGGAGATAATTCTATTTTCATATCACGTAATATTTGAAACCGACATGGGTGTTAAATGGTATAAGCTCAGATTGTTATATTATTTCAGAAAAAAAAAATACTCCTTGAAATTTTTATTGCTGTATGGGTTATTTTTGGAATAATGCATATTTTTCAATGAAAAATCGCCGAAAATAGGGAAAAAAAATTGTCATTTTCGCATGAGTTCTGCTTCTAAAGATTCAAACATCAGAATTTATACTATTCATTATACTCTTTAAAAGTGTGATAATTATAAATTCGAACTACGAGTTAAACTTTGTGTTTTGGGGTCAAAATGTTGATTTTTAACATAAAGTATTGCGCTACTTATAGAAACAGTCATTTTGCTAAAAACTAATTCGGGTACATATTGGTTTAATTGCTTTAGGATAAAGCAATACCATAGCTCTATACATAGAAAAAAAACTGCAACTTTCGACCCTCTAGCTATTAGTAAAAATTACGAGTTGTTGCCATAACAACCAGCAAAATCGTATTTATAAGAAAATACTCTCCTTAGAACTGTTTATTTTATCAGAATTTCTCAAAATAGGCTTTAATTCATACACACGCTATAAGAATCCCGAAAAATAAGGGTATATATGAATTTTTGAAGTTTCATGCATTGCAGTGGTACAAATGTATGTTAAGTTATGATTTGGTATTCTCTAGAAAGACGAAAATGCTAAAATAAATAGGCCAAAAATGGACGTTTACAGCCAAAATACGAGACGGGCAAATTTTGATTTTTTGGTCTGAATAGTTAGAGGAGATGTTCCTTTACATGCTTACATATCCATCTTTCTTCTACCTCATTTCTATTAAAAGTCGCCACCCTGACCTTAAAACGACCAACGACTGGAATAACACACCATAACATCATGAAGGATACCACTTAAAAGGAAAGAAGATGAATGACTTCAGCGTACAGGCTAAAAGCAGAATTAATTGTAGATGGCGCCACTGGAACACAAGGAAAGAGTTCTTCAAATAAACACTATAGTAAATTCTGATTATGGTACCTGGATTGAAATAAGGAAAATAGAACTTCCAGGAATTATCTGACTGTGCGAAATGTAATGTAAGCCTTATTACGAATAGGGAAGTTCCTAGTCTTTCAAGGTAGTTATTCTCATGCATAAGACTTTAAATAAAGGTCTTGACTCAAAATCTAGGTGGCTATGTGTATGAGTCACATTTATTTAATAAAACAGCCTTTTATTAAAAAAAAGTAACAGTGGAAAAATTACTTTCGAATGACGAACGGACGGAAAAACGAACGATGAGATTGTCTCGTAAATTCTAGTTACCTTTGCCAATATGAGAGGAATAATTTAAAAAAGGAATGAGTAGATAGTATAAATCAATAATAAGACATTCGTATTCCATGTGGATAAAGTAAATTTGTTTGTCAGTTATTCAGAAGATTTTTAAAAAATCAAAGTTCCACAATTTTAAGCAGATTCAAATGGTATGTTTGGAAAATAATATACTTTTTGCAAAGGCATTGTAGTAATATTGACGTGATGAATAGGAAAAAATGTAAAATTTTGCCAATGATATTAAAAAAGAAGTAATTGATGAACTTCAGTTATAATTCAAAAGATTTTAAAAAATCAAAGTTCATTGTAGTAAAATTGACATGATAAATTTGGGGAAAAATAGCTGCCAATAATAATTAATATTGAAAGAAAATCAATGATAAACTAATTGTAAAATTAAAAAGGTAAAATTAAAAAAGACATGTACGTCATACTATCCTCATCGTCGCCAAAAATTAAGCCGCGTTTTTTTTTTATGTCTACGTAATAAAGTTAAAAGTAAATACAATCTGGCAGAAATGATTGATCGCCAATAGAAAGGCAGTCGGAAAAGTTAAAGTATTATAAGAAATAATCCGATTACACTTACCTGTGCTTGCCTGGTGTAATGATCACAACTTGAGGTACCTCTAAAATATCATGCTCCGTCCCGTAATTTTTCGATGCCATTTATCTTTTAGTATATTTATGAACTTTGGAACGGCGTCCCCAAGCCCCTGCGACAGCGTTCCACGCTCTTGAGAAAAATCTACAACGGCTAATGACATTTACGGGGAGAACTTTCCATGCATATATTTTACTAACTGCACATCTGCAACGCCGAATCGTTCTGGGATTCACTTTCACTCTCGCATCAGAATTCAATTTCATTAACGCTCTCATCGTTGATAATCACCCGACCGTTGTCAAGTAATTTTTCCCCTCATGTTTGTATTTTACGAAAATAAAAAAAAACTCTGTTAGTTCGATTGATTTTAAAGCTTTCAATTTAATTGCAATACTGCAGCAAGTGCTTATACATATAACCGCGACACGGTCTCTCGTCGTTCGGAAGGTGCAATGTTTACAGTCTGGTTCTAAATATAGCAGTAAAATGTCAATTTCAGTATCACACCTTTACATATGATTAAATGAAGCTTTTGATGCGACATGAAATTTTACTTACTCCTGGTAACTAGTAAGGGCCTTCTTCATTTTTCCACAGGATAAGACTTTTCTTTTCCTTTACATTCTGTTAAAAATCTGCATATGAATCACCGAAATTTCACTTTTCCCAAGGATCGTAAAACTTTCCTTTTAAGTATGCACTTTACTTGTATTATCAAAGGTAAAACATCCGGGTCATGTTTAAAACTAAATTGTCTGTCCTACACACCACGATAAAATAGTTTGAATAAGCGTCGATCTAAATATTGATAAGAACTTTAAACATGTTTTAAAAGTTTTGAATTAAAGTTCAAGGACCACCGTAGGAACTTAATGCAATTGCACGTATATTCATAGTAGGTGTGATCCATATTTTCATACTTATAGTGCATATATATATATTGATACATCATTAAGAAACTCCATCGTAACAGCAACGGTAGGGAAAATGGTCACGGTGAATAATGTGATTTTGAATTAATCATGTCTGAAAATTGGTCTAGTTTTAGTACCAGTTATTGCCAATTATTACTGTCCTGTGACAAATTCGAAATATTGAAAATATCTAAATTTGCTCAATGATTATTTCATGACTTTACGCAAATTTAAATATTTTCAATATTTCGAATTTGTCATAGGGCATTACAAAAGACTATGTTTGATGGTCGGACACAGAGATTTATAGGGAAACAATAGAAAAAGAAAAAATTAAGAATTCCAATATGGAAACCGCTTACTCAGAATATTATTATATCCAATAAAAAAATGATTTAAAAAATCAACAGAGTTTTTAAAAGAACTAATGATTAGAATAAAACATCGAAAACATGCAATTCTAGATCTGTTTCCGTCTGTTCGTTAACATAGCAGCTTTACGTACTGTCTTTACCCATTTGGTCGTCTTATCAGTGCGTTGGGGATCTTCTATTTACAAATTGATGCCCGTTTGTGTGAGCAATATTTCTCTCATAGGTTTGCTTTTGTAAGGAATAGTACCCGAGCGCCATCCAGTGCACTGTTCCTTCCAAAAGCAACACTATGAGAGAAACGGGCATTTTGAATTAAAAAAAAATAGGCTTATTGCATCACATGACTCTATTCAGAATCAATATTGCAATATACTTCGGTTACCAAAGAGAAGTTCTTTCTTCCACTTCGCCCACAAATTTGTCTACCTTTATGCACTGTTCGTTACCAGGTATTATTCGCCGTTTCCTTCGGTGAGAGAATTGTGAAAATATTATGAGAGGTTCTCTCAATTTCGCAGCCCAAAATTGTCCCTGAATGACGTATAGTGCTTGCCGAAGGACGTATTCTCTTTTGCAAAAAGCAAAAGCTAGTGTCCAGGTGCTATAGATAACACATTTAGATGACCAACAAGCAAACAAAGCAATATGACACGAATGATACAAATATCTTTCATGGAGCTGTTGTGACGGGTGTTGCATGCAATCAGGAGACGCTGACTTTCTCCGGACACCAGGCCCCAAGGTTATAAAACTTTTATCGTGCTCAACTCAAATATCATGCTCAAACTTTGAGATCGTGCTCACTTGAGAACGCGACTTGAGATTAGGTCCAAGGTTATAAAACTGTTTTGAGAACGTTCTCCGTGCTCAAACTCTGCTAGCGTGCTCAAATATGAGATCGTCTCTAATATTCGAGGTTATAAAACTTCTAAAGTTTGAGAATGTGCTCAAAATTGAGCATGTGCTCAAACATTTTTAAGATTGGTAGGAACCTTGCTCAAACCCGTGCTCAATGACTACCCATGTCCGTTTGCCGTGGTATTAGACATTCGCGAAAACGACAGAAGGCTAGTAATTCACTAGTCTTGAGAGACCAGTCTATTTTCCAACTGGACTATGTGGATAAATTGAGTCCGTATCCCTCCCTTTTAGATTTCCCGGGGGGGGTCCGAAACTTGCATATTTAATCGACTAGTTTTTCTCAAGAATTCGGCTCGTTACTATTGCGAATGAATAGTATACAATTTTTGATAATGATATATAGATCATTCGTTAAATATTATTATCTTTTTATAGAGATGGTTAGATCATTTAACATATATCTATCTAATATTTGTAATAAATAAATGTTTAAACAAGATATTTCCAAGATTCCCAATACATTTTCACGAGTGTTGTGGACAGTAGCATCTTTTTACCAAAAAGGGTTTGTGAAAATGCTTTATATGAAGTAAAATGTGTTTGCCCCTGCTAGAATAGATCATCACTGCATATTACGACTTAATATTTTGGGGGGAAATGTTTCTTTTTCACATAAATCAATAGAAAACGGGAATATTTCTTTTTAACATTGTTCCCCTACCCGAGTTTCAAAACGTCACATACACATGTGTACTTATAGAAGGGCAAAATGCATTTTCATTGTATATCATTTGTATAGAACGTATTGTACATATATGTACAACCAAATTGAATGTAATTTGCTAAGATTAAACTCTCATTTGCAAAAGTGACATCGGGGGCAAACCAAATAGAAAAAAAGACAAATAATTCAATCATCATATTATTTCTCGCGGACTATGCATATTTAATGAATTATTGGTAATAAAGCCTGTGTTTGTGAAACACGAATGCCCCCGGTGGCATCTTTGTTAGTATGAACACTATTTTCTGTTAAGTACATGTATGTGAGGTCACTGGGTTAAAAGGTCAAAGGTCAAGGTCATGAGGTCAAAAATTTTGGTATCAATGGAAAGGTCTTGTCACAAGGAATACTCATGTGAAATATGAAAGCCCTATCACTTCCCATTCAAAAGTTATGCACAATGTTAAAGTTTTTGAAAAGTAGGTCAAAGGTCAAGGTTAAGGTCACGAGGTCAAAAATTTGGGTATCAATGGAAAGGTCTTGTCACAAGGAATACACATGTGAAATATGGAAGCCCTATCACTTCCCATTCAAAAGTTATGCCCAATGTTAAAGTTTTTAAAAAGTAGGTCAAAGGTCAAGGTCAAGGTCACGAGGTCAAAAATTTTGGTATCAATGGAAAGGTCTTGTCACAAGGAATACACATGTGAAATATGAAAGCCCTATCACTTCCCATTCAAAAGTTATGCCCAATGTTAAAGTTTTTGAAAAGTAGGTCAAAGGTCAAGGTCAAGGTCATGAGGTCGAAAATTTTGGTATCAATGGAAAGGTCTTGTCACAAGCAATACACATGTGAAATATGAAATCCCTATCACTTCCCATTCAAAAGTTATGCCCAATGTAAAAGTTTTTGAAAAGTAGGTCAAAGATCAAGGTCAAGGTCATGAGGTCAAAAATTTTGGTATCAATGGAAAGGTCTTGTCACAAGGAATATGCATGTGAAGTATGAAAGCCCTATCACTTCCCATTCAAAGGTTATGCCCAATGTTAAAGTTTTTGAAAAGTAGGTCAAAGGTCAAGGTCAAGGTCATGAGGTCGAAAATTTTGGTATCAATGGAAAGGTCTTGTCACAAGGAATACACATGTGAAATATGAAAGCCCTATCACTTCCCATTCAAACGTTATGCCCAATGTTAAAGTTTTTGAAAAGTAGGTCAAGGGTCAAAGGTCAAGGTCACGAGGTCAAAAATTTTGGTATCAATGGAAAGGTCTTGTCACAAGGAATATGCATGTGAAGTATGAAAGCCCTATCACTTCCCATTCAAAGGTTATGCCCAATGTTAAAGTTTTTGAAAAGTAGGTCAAAGGTCAAGGTCAAGGTCACGAGGTCAAAAATTTTGGTATCAATGGAAAGGTCTTGTCACAAGGAATACACATGTGAAATATGAAAGGCCTATCACTTCCCATTCAAAAGTTATGTCCAATGTTAAAGTTTTTCGGACAAACAGACAAACAGACAAACAGACAAACAGATAAACAGACAAACAGACGGACAGGCCAAAAACTATATGCCCCCGAATCTTTGATTCCGGGGGCATAAAAATGGTAACATCATGATTATTAAATCTCTGTCAGGCATACACAACTTTATATTATATATCAATTTACTAAAAAATTAAATATTTTCTCATGTATAGTCATTTTTGCAACTCAATTTATTTCCAAACTAGAGGAGGACAGCTTTTCATCAATTTCTAACATCATCACAAATATGTTCAAGGTCAATCTTTTTACATTTAAAGTTTTGAAATATTTTACTTATGGAAGTTATGAAGTTGTTTGAGAGCAACAAATTATATCAAGTATAAGCCATGAACATGGGACTTTGGTCCTAAATATGTGACCTTGACCTTGAATCTGACCACGACCCTCATGGGGTGTTGAGTCTCATCATGGTTAATCATGCATATCAAGATAGCTATGAACATATATGTGAAAGTGTGACAACCAGACAGACGGGCGCGTACAGACAGACGGACGCGAGACAAAGTAATCCCTATGCTTCAAATTCGACACAAAAAAGTCTATGTGTTTTGATACGGGTATGCAACACAAAGGAAAGTCTTTCAAACCACATGCAATAGATTAATTATATTTATTATGAAAATTGAGATAGCAGCTATAGATGTACGAGAATCTGCATTGACAAAAACTTGAAAAAAATTGAAGTTGTGGGGAAAGACTCCTACTCCTACGTCAAATACAAAGAACAGTCATACAATATGTTTAAACCATAGGAAATGCGTGGTAATTAACCTTTCCTTGGAAATGGTAGATACGATGTTTTTTCATTTATAAATAGGACAATCATCATGTTTGAGTACATAAAGCCCCCTTCACACTTCCAGGGATCGAGCCACGACTCCGCTACGACTCCAAAAATGCTTTATCCGTGGCGAGTCGGGACGCAAAATGTTCGATGAACCATAAACCTACGACTCCAGTACGGATTGCTACGGGTTGATACGAATCGAGTACTAATAGCTAAGGATTGTTAAGGATATCGTCCCGACATTGCTACGGATTACTACGATAAGCGTGCGGATAGATAGGGATTGCTACGACCCCCGTACGGATAGATACGGATCGGTAAGGATTGCTAAGGATTACCATGACTCGCGTACGGATAGCCACGATTCGCACAAGGATAGCTACGACTTCAGTACGGATTGGTAGAACTGGCTTGAATTTCCTATGCATTTTTAAATCATCATTATTTATTAAAACACCCTGTTGAGACGGTCTCACATGTTTTATAACAGTATTTAGGTTTTATACATGTCTTTATATCATTACCTAAAATTGAATGAAGATTTAACTCGTATATTGACCGAAAAACGCACAGAATACTGATAGTTTTGAAGTTAATATAAGACACAATTCGTTGTTATCCATTGCCTATCATTTTCGAATCCGTGGCTATCCGTAGGCGAGTCGTAGCAATCCGTAGGCGAGTCGTATGGCTATTTTTATCACAAAAATTATCCCGGATTGCTACGGATGCACTACGGGTAGTAACGAGTCCCCCACGGATAACTATGACTCCACTTCGGATTTCTACGACTCACCTTCGACTCCGCTACAACATATTTATCCGTAGTGGAGCCGTAGAAAATTTTGAACATGTTCAAAAAATTTCTGTCATCCCGGATATAGCTACGGATTGCCAAGGATAGCTACGACTTGTGCCGGATCAAGCTACGGATTGCTACGGATAGCTACGGATGTAAATTTTTTCTCGATCCGTAGCTATCCGTGCCCCGATCCGTAAAAGTGTGAAGGGGGCTTAAGGCTGTAAGTGGTAGTTACGACATTATATATTATACAAAAATTTTGCAGTTGTCGCCCAGACTATGTTATATTGTAAAATAGATACTTTTTACACCAGAAGATGCGGCATGGGTATAATATATATAATTAAAAAAAAACATGAAAAAGGTCGTAAGTACCACTCACGACCTTATATATCCCTTATATGCTTGTCTACACTGTTTTCGCATCACGTGTTTTGCTGTGGATGCTGATACCGAGTCTGGGAGATCCCCTCCTTTCTTTTGATTTTTTCCCAAATATGAGTACAGGTCTATTCTAATAAATTTGCTGAAAATTTGAAGAAAAAATTCCCTTCATCTTCTTACAAGCAAAGTGAAAGAATTATTTAAAATTCTATCAAAATTCGTTCACAAACTTGTTTATTTATAAAAACAAGAATCTACCTAAAATACACAAAAGTAGCTGAGAATATATCTATAATAACTTCGGCGAAAAGACGGGAAATATGTCAACTTGAGTAAAAATGATAGGAAATATGTCAACTTAAATAAAAGTGACAAAGTGCAAAAACAAGAATGTATTATACATCAAAAATCAAATGAAAACTATCCAAATATTTTTCAAATGCATAAACACCTGAAAAAATAAGGAAAATGAAAAAGACTGGGTAACTTGAAGCGGGATTCGAACTCACAACCCTGATGTTCCCTTAGTAATGTGTCAGAGAGAAAGGTAAATGGCGTTCTCAATTAACGCCCTACCAAACTCAATAGAGAACATGCTCAAAATATTTTATAACCTCTACCAGACATAATCTCAAGTGGCGTTCTCTATTGAGCATGTTCTCAAGTTTTATAGCCTCTAAATTTAGAGACGATCTCATATTTGAGCACACTAACAGAGTTTGAGCACGTTCTCAAACTTTAGACGTTTATAACCTCGAATTTTAGAGACGATCTCATATTTGAGCACGCTAACAGAGTTTGAGCACGGAGAACGTTCTCAAAACAGTTTTATAACCTTGGGCCCAGGTCTCACTTCGGAATGTTATTCATTTCGAGGTTCGCAACCATTCCAATAGGAAGTATAATGATTTCGTCTTGCCTTCTCTACTTTGAGACTGAATAACTGATAGGTACTTCTTTGATGTTCATATTGATTCAGAGAATTAGTACATCACATAAAAAGTCCTATGACTGTCATTGGTTAAGCACGCGAGAACGATGAGACAATAGTGTCCGGAACCTGGCCACTATTGCTTTTGTTGAAAAGAGTATTTTACTAACGTCTCTCAGCAAGCACTATGACGTCATGAAAAGGTAAATGATGTCATGTCCTTCCTTTATATATTTGTTGGTCATCTTAGTTCGAGTTTTGTCCTGCGTTCCATTGCGTCCGACTAGTTGCTTTGTTAATCAGACCATTTGCTATGATGACCATCCAGAGTAGGCACTGGATACATTATTTGTTTCAATCTTTTTATGTGTGGTTTTTCTCGTCTCGCTGTAAAATGTTTGCATTGTTTGTTATTATAATTTGTTTTCCATTGTCGTATACTCTTTATTGGTGCCGTAGTTGAATGTCTATTGTTTGTTGCTATAGTTATGAATTAATAGTCACATTTCTTCAGTGTTTGCTCTGCCCATCTTCTTTATCCCAGGTTTATTATCCCAGCTTTGTACCACTTGGTGAGTGTCACTGCTGGTGGACCAGAAGTCCCCGAGGACACATTTGGCAAAGTTCGATCAACTTCGGTTGATTGTTTCTTCAAACGCATTCCAAAATTACTGCATGTTCACAAATTTTATCAAAATTTCTGAAAAGTGGGTATTTTTGGCATAACTTTCACAGTCTTTGGCCAAATATCATTGTTTGGATTTAGGATCACTGACGAGGGTAAAGTACCCGAAATGTGCATGTCTGGTCCATACTGCATATTTATCTGATCTTAAATGATGGCATGAACTTGAAGACGTGTAACATTCTATTTTGATCGTTTTTACAGTTGTATCTCATCAAAGAATGCAAACTCTAAATTGGTTCCACGCAACAAGAATTATATATTTTGGGAGTTCTATTTTCCAAAATTTGATACCATGTCTATACTGCTACAAAAGTTGGTTGTTCAGTTGTATTCATTTGAACCATTTTGAATTTGTTTGGCGTCTTAACTATTCATTTGAGAAGTTGCATGACATACGTACCAAACCACAAGATTTTGGTCCTTTCAAGGGTAGGAGTATTAATTTCTTGAGTCAGTTTGTACCTCTTCTAGGGATATACTTTGAAATTTTCAACATTTACTATATCCTGACATCAAATTTCCAAACCACTATATGCCGGTACTCTCATTAAATTGTAGAACAACTTCTATTGATAATCTTCCATGGAGGTTGTATAACATTCATGAATTACATGGCATCTGGGGTTTATAAATTTGTGTTTGACATCTATTTTCACAACTTTATTGATCATTACAATTAAACTTGGTAAATGGCTGTACAATTCCCAAAACAGCATGCTTGTTATGATACTGAATGGCGCGTATTCCTGTAATGTTGCTTTACTCTTAGACACAAAATCCCCTAGTTAATAAAAGATAGCGTGTTATTTTAGCTAGGCAGAAAAACAATCAAATTGGGAATTTCCTCCGTAAGTTGGGATAACCCTTTCTTCTTGCCGAATGTGAGGAGAGGAAATTGAAGCCTGCTTATTTCAAAATAGGGTTTATCCATCATATTTGAACTTCGCTAAAGACACATTGCATCAATTTGAACTGAAATTGCAACCTTAGAGAAAAAAGAGCTTATTAGTTTGTTAAAGTATAGCACAGCCTGTAAAGATGATACAACATTTGGAAGCAAGATTCCAAGGAAATCAAATTGGGTTAGAAAAGATCTGTTCGAGTTAAAAAAAAAAGAAGGCCGAATACATTCGCCGACTATGCGTCATTTAACATGGAACCGTTTACCACTACGAATGAAGTAATTTCACTTTAAGGGAACAAAATTGGAACAGTAATGTAAGAAATGATTTACAAAGAACATACGAAATGTAATTAAACAATAATTTACACAGAATATATACGAAATACATTGACAATAAAGGTACTTCTACTCAAAAGGAGGCGTATGTACTGTATATTTCGTTATAATTTGCACCAATAACAGCATTGCTATTGCTCTTATGTAATCAGTGTATGAAAGTCAAACACATGTGACAGGCGGAATAGAAAATGTGGCCGGTCCTAGAATCGAACTCGAGACTTTCTGCTTACATTTTCTTACCGACTGAGCTAACCGGGCTTGATACCCGAACCGTCAAACGCAAAAGCCGTTATCAGATTCCCAAATTCACAATAAAAAGGCTTACAAATTCTTCAAAAAACATAAAACGGTACTTTCTCACGAGAAAAGAAAAAAAAGGACAAACAGACGGAGACAAAGACACAGCTCCATAGTGTATTTATAGGATCTCAAATGAATTTTCATTTCATACGATGTATTATGAAACGAGTTGTGAGTTTTATATCTCCGAGCCTTGGCGAGGGGATATAAAACGCACAACGAGTTCCATAATACATCGTATGAAATGAAAATTCATTTGAGATTCTTTTTATCACATGATATTGCCTAAATATGTGTATTTCTAACGTGAAATCAACGTTTCCGAGAACTACTGAGGCGAATCACGCCGTGATCCAGAAGTCGTCTGCTACGCCATGTGAAGTAGTGTCCCCATCGTATAGATATTCTGTGCATAAGAGAAAAGTGTTTCAATTTTGAATAGTATTTTAATGCAAAAATTAATTCAACAACAACAATTTTAATCATTGATATTGACTCCGGGTCTGAATTTAACAGTTGACCGATATTTGAAAGGTCACATTTGTCAAGGTTTATGTGATTAGGTTCCAAACTTGACCAATTGCATTCAAGCAGATTGATATGTAACGTGTTATCATATCATATATTTATGAAATGGCTTTATGAAACTGCATAACGGGCGAATCATGTGATAATTTTATTTATCAATATTTCTTGAAATTTCTTAAACGTGGATCCTGTAGCATCATATCCAACCCATTCTGCTACGTCTTTCGGTACGTTTTTGGACATAATATATTTCACATTTTTTGGTCATATTACTTTGTTTAGATTGTAGATCACTGACAAGGATTAAGCACCCGAAACGTGCATGTCTGGTCCATGTTTAACTGTTCTTAAATGATGCTATTGAATTTGAAGACGTTTAAAAATTGAAATATATTTTGACCCCGAGTAGCATCACTGACGAGATATAATACTTGTTGATGTGCACAGATGGTGCACTAAAACTATTAAAATAGAACATATTTCAACATTGATAAATATAGGATCTCAAATGATTTTCTTTTTCATACAGTATTTATGGAATGTGTTGTGCGATTTTTACATCCCCGCGCTTTGGCGAGGGGATTATAATCACACAACGACTTTTATAAATACCGTATGAAATAGAAACGTCATTTGAAATATGATGAAAGAGAAACATCATTTTAAATATTCATCTGTGTTGGTTGGGCCCTTGCGTTTTTGCGGTCTTGTTTGTGTGTGGTCATCTGACAGTGAGGAGGTTGTTTTACACCACATCCTGGTAATCGGAAAAGTGGGAGGGTTGTGAGCACGTAATCCAGGATAACCATACCCTCTGCCATTTCCGTGTCAGATGGCAGTCCTAAGTCGGCACCGGTTGCCCATTGGTCTCGTTGATTTATGTGTAGTCATTTGTGTTTGATGTTTGCGTTGACATTCCTTGTCCCTTTTGCGTCTCTTCCTGTGCTTGTCTAGTCTGTGTTTTTGTATTGGGTATTTTGGGGTTTTGCTGTGGGTGCTGCAGCCTGGTGTTGTTTGAAATACCCTCCTTTGTTTGAGATTTTTTTATCACATGAAGTACAACGTAATTCATCAAAATATCGTCAAAATTCTATAATTTTCACTTCATTTCTTGCAAATTACGCGCCAACGTTGCCGTTCCTTTTGTGACGTCATAAACAATCTTGAGCGCATCATTCAATGACAATTCGCCCAAAGTGATACGTAACGTGCTATCATAACATTTATTTATAATCTAATTATTTCCGTAATGTCTGAAAAACGCCTACATAGACCCTTTCACATTATCTGCGGTACTAAATTTGAAGGCCAGTTCCGGGGGACAAAGAATAGATTGTGCATGCACCGGTGACGTCATTTGATTGTTCTAGGACGTTTAGCGCGGAGTAATGTTCGTTTGTTCCGCGGAAAACGTCTTGAAACAATCGAATTACGTCACTGGTGCATGCGCAATCTATTGTTTGTCCCCCGGAACTGGCCTTCAAATTCATACCGCAGATAATGTGAAAGAGTCTTTACAAACGTACGGATCGAAAGTTATCTATAGCTGTATAGACAATGTCGCCTTTTATGACGTCACTAACGTCGAACGCCGCTTCGTTAGGCCTGATCAAATGTTATGTCACCAGTTTTGAACTTGAAAATCAACAATGCCAAAATGACGTCAATAGACCATTTTCATATTACCACTGGACTTGCATTTTAGACACTCCAAATCCCGACATGACAACTTTTGACGTAATTTTTCATTATGACGTCATAGATCTGTTACGACGTCATAGTTAAAAGTTACGTCAAATGTTGTCATGTCGGGTCATGGTCTGTGTAAAATTCAAGTCTACTGCGTTAATATGAAAATCGTCTATTGCAAAATCAACTAGATAATTAAATAGATATTTGATTAAATTGTAAGAAATGACTGTAATAATTTTTTTCTGTCTATCGATGTATAGACAAGCCCCGATGCCCAAGCAAAAGAATTCATGCATCAGTTTTTGTCTAAACATCGATAGACAGAAAAATGATTACAGTCATTTCGTAAATGAAATAGCTTTATGTAACTGCATAACGGGTATATCATGTGATAAATAAAAAAAATATCATGGAATATTTTGCTATTCGAGTTTTATGCTTCAGAAATAACAACTAGTTAGCCGTGGTTTATTGTCCAGTAATTCCCCCGTTTCGCATGAAACAGCCAAAATGTAATTTATTTTATTGGTTCGTGCGACGAGGGGAATTACTGGATAATAAATCACGGCTAGATAGTTGTTATTTCTATTCCAATATTGTTCTGCAAACGACAATGGACAGAGCTAAGTGGACTGGAAGTTTGTTGGAGATTTTACACCAACAGCTGTTGGAGAATTCTGTAGTATATATAGGGAAAAAATCTCAAATCATATTAGAATTCTTGATTTATCATTATTGAAATTGTACTTTGTTCGACAGAAATACAAACATCATGTTACGTCTTCAAATTCATTGCATTATTTAAGAACAGATAAGCTTGCAGTAGAAACCAGACATACATGTTTTGAGTAATTAACCCACGTCAGTGATCCTCAATTCAAACAATGAAATGTTGCCAAAGACTGTGAAAATTATGTCCACAAAATACAGACAGATGTAACAGGATGTATGGGATATGATGCCACAGGACCCACCTTTCAGAAATTTTGAGAAATTTTGTGAACAGAAATTTTTGAATGAGGTTGAAGAAACGATCAACCGAAGTTGATTGAACTTGGTCCACCAGCAGTGACACTCACCATCTTTGACTTGATACAAAATCTTGGTAATGAACTTATTGTAACTCTAGAAGAAATTGTTCGCCGTTTTGAAATTCTGAATGAATTGATTGGATTGTTTTTTCCCTGAGTATCCAATATTATCTGTGTTCTCCGTCGTAATGCGCATCCATTGCTAAAGTACTAATACATCCGATCGTTTGTGAACGATGGTAATCTTAAACTAGAAATGTCTACAATATCACAGTCCATATATGATGATATATTGTATCTAATACTCTGTCATAAAAGTTTCATAGATAAAGAAACAAACTTGAATTCGGAAGTTATAATTGAAAATGAATCATGATCTGTGTTATAAACCGTCCAAGAAAATTTTCTATTCCCTTAAGAGGCCAAAGATTGAAAATCTTTGGCCTCTGAAGGGAGAAGATACTTAGCTTCTGACTTCAACTTCACTTACAGATACAAAGACGATGTGTTGTCCATCAATAATCCAAAATTCGCGGATTACCTCAGCAGTATCTATTCTTCGGAGCTTGAAATCAAAGAAACTACAGAGACAAATAATTCAGCATCCTATTGGGACATAATGTTGTCCCACGACACTGATGGTCACATGAACACCTCACTCTATGACGTACATGACGACTTCAATTTCAGCATTACAAACTTTCCTTTTCTGAGTAGCAACATCCCTTCATCGCATGCTTAAGGCGTGTTCATATCTCAGTTGATACGCTATGCCAGAGCAAGTACCAAATATACGGATTTTGTTCTGCGAGCTAGGCGTCTTTCAGATAGGCCTCTCGGTCAGGGATATGTTTGTGACCGACTAACATCGTCACTGAGGAAGTTCTATGGTCGATATGGGGAACTCGTCATACACTCTGATGTCGAACTCACCAGAATGATGGATGATATTCTGTCATAGACCATTTAAGCCATACAACCAAAGATTGGACTCTATGTCTTCCGATTGGAAGTAACCGGATGTGACAGTTCTACCGAACTGAAGCGATGGGTGTTGCATTCAAGCAGAAGATACTCTTCCTGGGCACCTGGTCTCACTCCCATATCGGGAGTTCGCTTCTTTTTCATATGTTGGAGGTTTTTGTTTGTTGGCTTTGGTTCCTGTTTATTCCTGATTTTGTATGCCTTCAGTTTCTGATTTTCTGAATTATCGAGTTTGTGTTGTATACAGGGATATGGTCATTATCCATATTTGTCATCTTAGCACAATCCCTTCAATACTATTTTGAACATAGATTTTATTTGGATATGCTACCGTCCAAGAATTTTTTTATTTCGTTGATACAATGAATATTCCTTCATTCCTCTACTTGTTTTATCTGGATGTACATAGTGCAACTGAAAATGATTGAAGCAATGTCTGGAGCGATTATTCGACACAAAACGGCTCCAGAGACGTGCTCAATGTACAAATATGCCAACTGCCTCGTTGTTTCGAATAAAGTGCCAGAAAGGGTTTCTGATAAGAAACATCTATTGTAATGTATTCTTTGAGGAACTCTCTAAAGGACAATCAGCGATGGTTGAACTGAGAAGACGATGTGCATATAATTGACTTTCTCTCAATTATTAATGGACTTCTGGCTGGAGACAAAATGAGAATCGGGGCATGTCTTTTGACAACTACTATCGTTTGTTATAGCTGTCAGTTAGAGGTTTATTGAGTTCGCCAGATATTTCTTAAGAAATGAAAAAAAAAATTCCCACAAATCAATCGTCATATCAAAGATGTAAGAGAAGAAGAAAGAAATAAGAAATGAGAAGACTGATTCCTCAGAGGCGATTCACATTTTTTAAGTCATACAAAATTACAAATACATATATCTAGATGTATAAAAAATATTGAGCAATATCATACAATAATTACTTTGGTGAGGTCTGGAATTAAAGACCTGAAAAATCATATTGGCCGAGGACGAGGCCCGAGGTCAATTCTTTAATTTCAAAGACCGAATCAAAGAACTTCAATTGTTTCATTATTTTTCCAGTTTTTAAAATCAGCACGTCATGGCTTTGTATGGCAAACATTCACCATTATGACGTCATACATGTATATATAAAAGTATACATCCGTGCTATATCAAGGATCTTTCATCTATTTGTTACTATTTATAGTAAATTTAATCCAGACTTTTTTTTTACAGAATGCTAGTATTACGTGATGCGCGTTTAGCCAATAGAGATTTGGATATTCATTGTGTTGGCTTTATGATCACTGGCTAGGGTTCTATACCCGAAGCGTGCATGTTTGGTCCATTCTGTAAATTTGACCTGTTTTCATAAATGATGTGATCACTTTGAAGACTTATTACACATGCACAAATGAAAAATTAATGATAGAAAAATTATTAAAGTATATCGGTATATACGAGGGCTGTCCCTAAAGTTCGTGCACAAGTCTTAAATCAAGGAAAATTAGCGTCAAAGATATTTATTTTTAGTACATTTATTATCATATACTATTTGCGAATTACGAAATGTAAACACTTATCAGATTTTGATTTTATTATTACAACTATGACTTCGTAATTAGACATAGGATAGTGACCCGGAGCAGGGTAAATTTTTAACCGAAATATGTTGTTTATCATTTTATTCATTTCATTTGCACTTTGTAAAATTCCGCGGATAAAACTAATTTTCATATTGTGATATTGACAATAGTTATGACATCAAACATCAAGTTTCAAGATGACAGAGAAAACCGGATCAGAATGTAATAAGACGCGAGTGTCATTGTGAAAAAAACATGACGTTTTCTCGAGAGGCGGAGCAGAGAGAAGTGATAAAATTTTGTAAAGGCTTCAGGAAAACACCGACAGAGACTCATAGATTCCTTAAACAGTCGGAAAAAATGATAAAACTATTTGTTCGCAAGTCTTCAAGTGGCAAAGAGTATTTTGGACGTTAAGGACAGTTTACTGGACGGTATGCGCTAGGGAAGACTTTCTATAAATGAAAGAAGTGTTTTTAGATTAAGAACATGACGTGATTCATAGTGATCGGCGACTAACAATTCGGGAAATTGCAGTTAACTTTGAAATTAAAGAAAATGAGTGCATAAGGTTATATCCCATGATCTTACAACGAGTCATGTCTGTACTGGATGGGTTCCCCAAAAATTTTAGAAATCTAAATTTAGCGAGGAAAGTAGAACTGTCGAAACAGTTTATAATGGATAACGTCAAGGATTCTCATGCTAGTGCTCCGGGTATGAGGAAGTGTTCTTTTTATATTGTATAGAAATATAACTATTTGTGCTTTGTTTGTGTTGAAATTTTGCATATTATTGAAACTTGAATTTAATAAAGATGATACTTTCATTAAGTTTACCATTGTTTGCTAGCTTTTATCAAAGCAGTCCACGAACTTTACGGACAACCCTCGTATTGATATGGTGCTCAGAATTGCATTGTCCATATATGACGTGAAGTTACAATGAATAGGGTTATTTGTTAAGACTTAATGGTATTCTAATGCAGGCGTCACAATGCCCCGATTTAAGCAGCCGATGGCAACTCGATAATGCTGGCGTCACACTGTCCCGATTTAAGCAGCCGATGGCCACACGATAAAGGATTTGTTCAAATTCGGGTGTGATCGTAATATCATCGGGCTATTCGTAAGGCCATCTGTGATATCTTAGTGCTATGCTGCTTAGACATTGTGCTCGATGTGATATCATGCTTGCGCCAGTCTGCTTTATTTTGCTTTTTGCTTGCATTCTATGCATTTTCTTTTAGCTTGTTTTCATTTATGTTGCTGCATGCTTTAGATGTAGTCTATTTTAGTTTGCTTGTTGGTGCATGCCTTTTAGTTAGAGCTTTATGGCTTTTTTTTTTTTTTTTTTTTTTTTTTTTAATTATTTGTGATATTTTCTATATGTCTGCTTTGTGTTTGTGTGCATGCTTTTAGTCTGTTGTTACTTTGTACAGTTTTATATCTTTGTTTGTCGAAATACAAGCTCTTCTGAGCTTATGTTTGTAGTTAAAATATTCGACACAAAATAAAGATTCTGTATCTGTATCTGTAATCATCTTGTCCTTCGTAAGACCATCTAGAAGGCATCTTGCGTATTCGTAACATCTTCGTTTCTCCTTCGAATTACCATCGGGACCATCGGTTAAATTTTGCCATACGAAGGCATTACGAACGTGTCAAGAACCTCCCGATGGAGTTAAGAAGGCTATACGACTTCGTGACAACCTCGCAATTCCATCGAAATGACATCGTAAGGTCATCGTACTTTAGTACGATGACGTTAAGATGGGATCCCGATACAAAAGATGACAGACACAAATATTAAAAAGAACATTTCAAAGACATAATATTCAAAGCCATTTTAAAGTAAGTTACATGTAATCTAAATTTATCAAAATAAAAACTTTCCTGTCTTCTTCAAATTTGCAAGTTCACAATCAATCAATAAAGCAAAATGGCGTGCCTTGATAATGTTACTATAATGAAAAAGAGGGCAGAAGCATTGCTTCTTTAAATGCATCTAAGAGAGCATGTACATGTGTATTTTATATAATTACTGGTAATACTAGTATCTTGTTGTGACATATATCCATTTTCATCTTTCTTACATTGAATCATCACGTCTTCCACTTGTTTCCACCAATGATGTTTATAAATGAAATTCGTGATATAAGACGATTTTTGGTTGACAATAATACATGTCAACTGCTACGCAAAGATCACTGATAGCTGAACCCGTTGTCTATTTGTCCGTCTGGTAGTCACAAACTGTAATGATTACCGGCAGTCATGACTGCCGGTATACTGTAATCAATCGTGACATACTTGCACGGATAAAATAGCTCTTGGCAATATGATTGGTGGACAATTACAAAATATTCAAATATTCGTCAAGGTTATTCAGAAGCTGTGCATAAGATACTTTCATCAAGTCGGCTCAAGAGTCTAGATGACTTGACAAATGAAAGTCATATCGTATCAGTTCATTTTCATCCGAAAGATGCATCGAAAAGTCTTTGTACCGATACGTCCTACAACAATTACAGATCCTCGGAAATTTCCGTAGCTTGAATCGGAAATAAAAACGGAAAAGCCCGGAAATGTGCGATTGGTCAACAAGAACAAAAATCGTTTACTTACTAGTATTTTACAACATTTATTAAATTAATGTCAGCTAACTGCCGGCAAGCTTTTTGTAAAAGCTAATACTTGTATGCCTTGTAAAATCAAACTTTCAAAGATGGTCGAGCATGATAAGAATCAACATTCATATATCTTGGCTAACCATGCTACATAGACAGTGCGATTCAGATATTCGATAACATATATTTGAGTTGCTAACTTTTGGGTATTTTTTGTATTTTTCTGAGACAGAAATAATAAAAGGCGGAGGATGAAACAATTGGTACTGTGGTACTGATTAAACAAGAATGTTTAAACATCCAAAACGTGATGCATTCCTGGTTACAATCCGATGCATTGCATTCTAAATACGACGTCGTGAAGCAATCTAATAGTCTTCGTTAATACATCGTAAGCCTTCGTATGACCTTCGGATATGTTTTAAGATAAAATTCGTCCCGTTGTATTGTCATCGGGAGCGCTTCGGATACAATCGTGCAGTCATCTTTTAGCATCGTGTAATCATCTTTTAGCATCGTAAAAACATAAAAACATCGGTTGCTGAGCGGATCTCAACCATATTCGGAAGTAACTTCGCACGAAATTGAAAATTTCATATTCGTGTGCCCATCGGATAACATAATCGGGACAGTTTGAAGCCTACATTAATAATACGGAAGTGTTCCAACTATATACCTCTAAGAAAATTTCAAACCAATTTTCAAGCACCAGACACGTGTTTCGAATATTAGATTCTCATTAGTGATGCTTCCAGCCAAGATGCTTTTCATACGCCACCCAAATTCATTTCACTAGCGCCCTCTGGTTTTATTTAAATTTCTGCACTTACTTTACAGAGAGTGCGTGGCTCCAAATTTCAGTATATCCGAATCAAAGCTATGTTCAAAATAGCATTTGGTGCTAAGATGTTAGTCTCCTATGATTTCGATTGTTAAACGTCTTTAAATTCAATAGCATCATTTAAAACCTGATAAATTAACAGCATGGACCAGACATGCACGTTTCGGCTACTAAACCCTCGTCAGTGATCCTCAGTCTAAACAATGTAATATGGCCAAAAAGTATGAAAATTATTATGTCAAAAAATGTACCAAAATACGTAGCGGAATGGGTGGGATATGATGCTACAGGACCCACGTTTTAGAAATTTCAAAAAATTTTGTAACAGAAAATTTCAAATGCGTTGAAGAGACAGATGATCAACCAAAGTTGATCGAACTTGGCTACATGTGTCCTCGGGGACTCTTGGTCCACCAGCGGTGACACTCACCAAGTAGTCCAAATGTTAAACGTCTTTAAATTCAATAGCATCATTTAAAAGATGATATTTTTCGATGAAATGACAAGTTTCCGAAATAGCAAAGAAAGAATATGATGTCAAATTGATAAAGGACCAAAAAAAGCTCTTTTTTCAGGCGACAGATAAGTTTGCAGCATGAATCAGACATATATGTATTGGGTAATTATTGAGTTAAGATTGTCTACTTTGCTTTTCGAAGTCAACAGCATTAAACACAACCAAGGACCAACTCACAAATGAACAAAGCAGTAACAGGAGAGGTGACCAAAGTCTTTAGACAATATCAATAGCAGATGGTGGTTCTATCCAGATTACATGCTTATCCATCCATTTATTCGGATACACAGAAGTGTCCGAAGATGTAAAGTTGTTCCAACGCTCAAACTTACTAGTAGCTCAAGTAATCCATAAAGAAGAATACTAGTATTCTACTATTCTGTGTTATTTTCTTTAAGTTTAGCCTCTTTATAATGTAATTTAAGCATTTCTTCGACAATGTCAATGCGTTTTCCTTTGACTGTGAAAACGATGTCCTTTCCGTCTCCACTTATCTCGTATTCACACTTAAAGAAATCATTTATGTAAACACAACAAGCCTGTAATCTCTTCAGTCCATCGTTGGTATATCCATGTGCAGCATATCGACCTAACTCTCGGATGAAATGCTCAAAGACAGCCTCATGTTCTAGCTCAGGGGGTGCTTTGAATTTTTTCTCACAATCTTCTTGTAAAGTCTCCATTGCCTTAGGATTTTCTGCCATCGATTTAATGGCCTGTGTCAATTTTTCAATATCGGCTACTGTGTCATCAAGGTTTTCCTCTTTCTCTCCTTTTTTGTCGCCATCTGTATTCATTAAATTGTAGTTGGGGACAAAGAAACTATACAATGCTCTCCTTCTGCAACATTCGAGAAGCACCTCTAGTGTTTCAACTACCCTGTATGGTAATTTTGAATCAGAAAATGATTCTTCGTCGTTTACATACCTTCTATACATATAGAAGATTATGTTTTTCAACCAATAGGTTGGGACCAAAGCCTGATATGAGAGTACTTGCAACTTTTCCATGTGAATTTCCCAAAGCTTTGATATGTATCTTCCAACAAATAGCTTCATTAACCTCATGTATTTGTTCCTCCCGTCGTCCAGCAAATTTTGTCTCAAACATGCTATTTCTAGAACTGAAAATGATATTCTACTTGAATGATTATGAAAAACAGCATGCATTGGTTTATCTGCTGGTATGTCAAGGTCATGAGACGCATGAAGAGGAATTCCTAAAACGAAATCTATACTGATTGGTAACCATGGAAATTCCTTGCCTTGCCACAATAAGGTGAAGGTCATCGCTTTTTCTACCGCAGGTTGCAAGTAGATACCTTTATATTTCGATTCTTCTGGGATTAGTTGGTCGAGCTTATTTCGTATTATCCTAGAAATTTGAATGAGAAGAATTTTTACGATTGGAATATTGGTAAAACTTATTCCAAATGTGAGGTCCGATAGTCTGTCGTAGCCATCTTGTAATGGATCATACTTAGAGAGGGGGTGATTGCAAACGTCCTCAAAGAAAGAGGGATTAACTACCTCGCAATGCGCTAATCCAGCTGCAAATTCATCCTCATGTGGAAATAGAGTAATCTCTAATGGTTTGTCCTCAATCAGTGCAGGCACTTCGATCATAAAATCAAATTCGTTCGGTTTTTCTATCTTTGTTCTTTCGTACACACTGCCGGTTTTAAGGATTCTGCACCCTCTAAACATTCTAAAATTGGTATGTAGGAAGTCACGCAACTTGAGAACGTTACCTTCAACGAAGGTAAGTACTTCATTTCCCTCACCACAAATTGGATAACGTGCATCCCCTTCATATATCTGTTGCAATAAAAACTATCTGAAATTATTAGGACAGGAAAGAATGTCAGAAGATCTGGAGCTGAAATCATTATCAATTTCTTCTGAGTCTATTACAGGAGCACTGCTTGGACTAGAGGGTGTTCTTTCGTATAATACTTCACAATCTGTATATACATGGCTTTTGTTTTGTCGATCTTGTACATTCTTCTTTCCTTCTGCTTCTGTTGTATCAATCAAAGTCCATCTTTGGAAAGGATAAGCAGGGCGTATGTAATTATTACCGTTCCAGTACTCTTTACTAGACATCAGGATGTCTTGATCCTTTGTGCTGGCCACCTGCATCTCATCTGAATCGGTGTCATACATATTGTATCTCCTTCAGGTGAGTACGATTTAAAAGTAATAGTGTTTTATGCTGAAATATAATATACAGTTGCTAAGATAATACATAAAAAATAGGTCATGAAATGTAAAAACAATTAAAGTATACCATATATGATCTGCAGTGGAATAGGTTGGTTGACAATATTGTAAAATAAAGTATGATTTACTGTGAAAACAACCCTCTCTTCCCACCATATAAGCATTTAAACTTGTGTGTTGTGCACCGTGTGCTCATTTCAACAAATAATCTATCATCAGTGTTGCTCGAGGCCGAGAGAGGGGAAATCCAAACATATGAAGAGCGAAATTCTCAATATGACCAAAAATTAAAAAAGAAAATATGTGCAAAAGAGCCAGCTAAGGTAAGAGCTATGCTATCACAGAGATACCGCTTCGTTTTAGAATGATTTATTTCAACAAATAATTTATCATCAGTGTTGCTCGATGCCGAGAGAGGGGAAATCCAAATATATGAAGAGCGAAATTCTCAATATGACCAAAAATTAAAAAGAAAATGTGCAAAAGAGCCAGCTAATGTAAGAGCTATGCTATCACAGAGATACCGCTTCGTTTTAGAATGATTTATCGAACATCAGGAAATGTTCAGTTTACATATATTTCAATGCAGAAGCATGGCGAAACAATACAGTTCACCAGCAGAGATACCTTCCTGGTGGTTGAAATTGTCATTATTGAAATACATGTGCTATCGTAATAACTTAATGCACCTAATGAGAAAACCTTTCCGAATAGGCAGTCTAAAACACAAGGATTTAAAATGCTATATAGTATTACTCGTCCAACCGTTTAAAAAACATGCTTAGACTTACTAACTTTCGATACGAAAATTTTACGAAGATCATATTTTTATTTTCAAGGGGCATAAATGAAAAATGTGTACATATGTAATTACTTTACCTTCACTACTTCACAACAATGATCTTTGACGACAGCCGGATGAGTCGTGTGGTGGTCGGCGGCAGATGCACGGATCAGTTGTTTCGTTTTGAGGATCTAAATATAAACATGCGTATCTAGAATTATTCTTCCTTTTTAAAGTATGGTGGTATGTTTCTGTCATATACATTTCGGATATTAATAAAAGGATATGCGCAATTGTGAAACGCCCATTCTGTACATGTAATATTATTTCAGCACAATAAATAAATGTTATGCGGTAACAGGGTCCCAAAAAATAAAAGACAAATTGACATATAAGCATTACCATGTATATAAGCTTAATGAGTTAAAGATGATCCTGACGATAATCTCAACAGCACTCACAATATAGCACCAAGTTGAGCATCGACGGACCCCTAGCAAGCTAGAGGTGGGACAAGGTGCCCGGGAGGAGTAAGCATCCCCTGTTGGCTAGCCGCAACCGCCGTCGATGTTAACTTGTTGAAATGCACAAATGGTACACTGACATTTTATAGTAGATAATATATTTGAATATTGACAA
Organism: Pinctada fucata; assembly: GCA_028142955.1. Lineage (NCBI taxonomy): Eukaryota > Metazoa > Mollusca > Bivalvia > Pterioida > Pteriidae > Pinctada > Pinctada fucata. The sequence continues at coordinate 18,669,944 of AP027105.1, forward strand.
TTTCAACCACTAGGTTTACATCTCTGTTGGTGGATTGCTTAGTCCCAGAGGATATCATTCGCCAATTTCAACCACTAGGTTTACATCTCTGTTGGTGGATTGCTTAGTCCCAGAGGATATCATTCGCCAATTTCAACCACTAGGTTTACATCTCTGTTGGTGGATTGCTTAGTCCCAGAGGATATCATTCGCCTAGTTTCACGTTGTTTCGGCACATGACATGAAATATATTTTTCAATTCTCAGTCACAAAATTTAATGAAAATTTCTATAAATTCCATATCTTTCTTTAATACCTCCTTTCAAAAATTGAAGGTGTACGTACTATGGTCTTGAAAACTTCATTCGCTATTTTCGAAAACCAGAGTTACTTCTTATTTGAGACGGTATCTGACGTAGACTGATTATGACGTCATCAAATTCTATGGAAGCAGTCCTTTTAAGGTTCAAGGATACACCATCCGAACAACAAATCACTTCGGAGTCTCTCTCGTCGCCAAAATCGACGTCACGTTGTCTATGACGTCACGAAAAAACGCGCCAAAATTGCATCGGCACTCTTATTATTTGACGCTGACTCACCTACGTCCTGAAACATGAACTAGTATTTTAGGGATTGTGCTAAATAAAAACTGCCGTATTTTGATAAGATTAGGACTTCTATCGTTTTCCTTTGAATCTTGATTAAAAATTGATGTAAAACTGTTCTTTGATGGTATGTTCATTCAGAGAAAAGGCTTACAGCGCATTCTGTCGCTCGCCGTCATCTCTACGAGAAAATCACGAAAGAATAATTTTATGCTTGTTTTATTTGTAAACAACCGTTTGATTTATACCCGGGGTTAAAATAGCAATTGAATCTAATTTAAATGTGTGTGATGCTTTTTTTTTACACGCGGGGTTTAAATGAGCAACATCTCACAAAATTGTACATTTTATTAGGAAACAACTCATTAGTTTTCATGCGGGATTTGGGTAAAACAAATGAATGGACTTTTCTATGTCTATATATCTAGGAGTAGCCTGTAGTGATATTAAGAACAGCAAGCATCACGATAAGGGCAAAGGAGGGGGGAGTAGTACTGCTACGTAGCAATTTCTCTCCGCCATGTGTAAGATTCGCCATTTATTATAAGCGAACCGTAATAATTATATTTTGAATTTATCGAACAGAAGACTTTTCATGACAAATGACATAGTACTATAAGTCAAATCTTCTCAAAGTGAATCCTCCTTTTGAAAAAGTTCTCTTTTTTTACATTATTTGTTCTTCTCCTTTTCTTACAATGCGAATATTCATGGACCTGTTATAAATCAATGATTTCAGGATTATTACCTAAATTTAACCCTCTCCCCGGCAGTGAATTATTATTACCGGTATGCGTTAAATATTATAGGAATGGAAAGTACATACATATCTTAAAATTACCAGTGTTGGATTCAGGGGGGGGGGGGGGGGGGTGCGGAGGGCCCCCCCCCCCGGCAATGACCCCAATTTTTCCCAAAAAACAGGTATATTTTTGCCCATTTTCAGTTAAATCGGCATAATTCGCCTCTTGACCCCCCCCCCCCCGGCAAAGGGGGCGCTGGATCCGCCACTGATTACCTGCAGGATATTTGATCCTGAACAAGTCACACTGACCTTGAGGATGACCTTGACCCACGTTGGATGCCATAATGCTGAATATCCCAGCATGTTTGATGAAAAATGCGAATGCCGACTATCTCCATAAGAATACTGTTTTTATCGTATTACATTGAAGTACACTAAAATTATTTTGCAATCAGGAAAGAATTTGTCAATAAACGCCTATAATGAAATATGTGCACGTAGACCAGTAAAAAAAAGGAGGAGGGGGGGGGGGGGGGGTATGGAACGTTTATAATATTAATCGAAGATAGAACTCAGTTGCAGCACTGTTTTACTGTTATAAGTCAGTTAGTTGCATTTTACATTATATGGATCTTTTTTTTTTGGTTAAAAATATTTTAAAATATCCTTGTAAATGTTTTCTGTTTTGAAACATAGATTCTTACAAATAGGTTTCAAAACGCCGATCAATTATAAGGCGACGTCCTGGTTCAAAGCGACGTTGTTCGTGCTATTGTTTACCCTTTCATAGAGGAAAACAAATGTCATGCGGAAATAAATATGATTTTTCATAAATTTAAGCCTGTATATTATATATAACGTGTAATAGCATTTACATTCAAGTATTAGTAATTTTCTTTGCGTATTCTTTTATCTGAATACATTCTATTTATTTAAAATTCTATTCATAAGATATACATCTTGTTTTCATCGCCCCATTTCATTCTGGACCGTTTTTATTTCTTTATCAACTTGATTTGACGTTCAAATGGCCACATGCATCACGTGACGTCATTTGCTTAAAACTGTTGCAGGCGTTAATATTACTGATATAATGGGTAAATATTATAAAATGGGTTACAGAATTCACATTTTGATCAGTTCTATTTCCAATTGATATATGGATGATAAATGGAGTAATTTAGATGAAAGGTTCAGGAGATAAAAATCCAAATAGAGCACGGAGGGGATATCTTGCCAGCATTTTGTGACAAAATCTGGAGGGGGGTAAGGTCATAATTTTGTATCAAACTTAAAATTTTGTTCGATGATTGCAACATTTATTTTTATTGTTGAAAGATATGTTAACTTAGATTAAGACAGCAAATTTTCCGCTCATTGGCATGTTAACAAAGTACTTAAACCCGTCATTTACTGGTTGGACTCTAAAAATAATGACGTCAAGAATAGAGCCTAAAATGGTATAATATTTACTATTTCATAGAATTTGACTTACCAGCATTGATGTATTTTCTATTTTTTATTTGTTTCAGACCTTCTTTTGTTATTAAAAGAATGACCATATACATTCATGCATCAGGTTTAAAATAACAGGGGTCTATTGATGATCTGATGCAAATTTGGGGAAAATTAAAGAAAAATTGGACATGTACTTCTTTGGAAGGTCATAAATCAATTGGAAGTTCGATGACATATACTTTTTTCATTAAAATACTATACATTACATTGTTCTCTACCAATAAAACTTAACCTGGGATGTTTAATAGAGGACGCAGTCCGCGCCGCAGGCGCGGACGTAGTCCTCATCAAGGTAACACGTGTATATATATAGGAAAAATCGTGTTTTTCAATTGAATTCTATGCTATACCTATAGGTTCCAAAACCGTGGTCAATGACGTCATTCTTCCCATTGCCCATTTGATCGGCGTGAAGCGAAAGCTTATTTTTTTGACAATGTCACTTGACGACAGAATGAAACCCATCGATGACCAAGATTTCTCGATCTCCTTTGAATATTCTTCGTTTGGCTTACTCCTCCAGTGTCCCAATGTATGAATTGTACTTTGCTTCACGTAATACTGACATTGCACCATCATTTCCAACATATATCATGTTTAGTCCGAATATCCTCTTTGAAAATTACAACGTGACGTCAGCATGCGACGCGACGTTTAGCATACAACTTTGTTTCGCGGACTTTCTTTCATCGACAGATCCCTCAGAAAAATCCATGGATAAACTTATGTACTCATAATGCTGGGAGAAAAAAACAAACAAAAAAATATCAGCGCGATCAGCGACTTACCGAACTTCATTCTGCTTTCGAGGATGATTTGCAGCTGATATTTTGATACCTGTAGATCGAATAATGTGGTTTCTCTCCACATATATAAGATCTACATGTAGAATATACAGGAAATCTATGCAGTGTAAATCCCAACACAAACTTCTAAATGTCTGCTGCCTTTGGTTCTGTTCACAACTTACGTCATCATTACAGTATTTAGTACAAATAGGTCAACACAGCTTGGGCTCTGTTCAAAGCAAGAAGTATATTTTTTTCTGTCAGAAATAAGGCTGGATATTTTTTCCCTTGGAGGTAAATCAAAAGTGGATCCAAGGTAGAGGGGTGAAGGCTTCAGATTTTTTTTAGAAAAGTGGGGGTGGGTTGATTGTATTCAAGAGTGGGGGGAGGGGGGGGCGGAGAGGGGGTAAATTTCCACTAACTTCTCTCCCCTGTCCCGCTCCCTTCTCCCACCTCCTAACCTCTCCCTCCCTCCCTTCTGCCTCCCTCCAGCTGCCTCCTTCCCCCCTCCCATTCATCCTTGCCTTTTATGGGGGTGGGGAGCAGACATGGGGTACCCGCTCTCTCCGCCCCCTTATCTCCCCTCCCACACTCTTCCTTCTTCCCCCTCCTCCCGCCCCTCCCCCTCCCTTTCACCCTCTTTTAAAGTAAAGGAATGAACAACTGAGAATTTTGTCTTCAATTACATTGGAAAATCATTTACATTATTTAGAAGGGAAAATCCTGTAATAATAATGTTATACTGTATTTAATTTGTAAGTTTTAACCCCCTTTTCCAGATCATCCCATAAAACGATATATTGCTGATAACACTACAGACGGCGCCGAAAAGGAAGTTTTCTCTCTCTTTTACATTTTGAATGCTGATTTTTCCGGTGAAAGTAAAAGGGGAAAAGGATGGGTGGGTGCAAGCGGGGGGGGGGGGGGGGAAGGATGGGGGTGCAAGCGGGGGGGGATATTTATTCCTGATACGACAACTGACATTTCATCACCCAATGAAATTTAAAAAGTAAACATTTAAAAGTCTAATTGAATTCATTGAATAATCAAGATACATGTTAATCTTACAATATATAAATACTTCAGAGAACAGTAAAATTCTTTTTTCTTTTTTTAATTTTAATGGTTTATGCCCACAGTTTTCTTGCCCGAGTTCTCTTTTCCTTGGTTTTCGTCAAGGTCCAAGGAATTAAAATGTATAGATTAAGATGACATCACTTGATCTTTTCTTATCTGTCATTTATGTTTCAATATTAAGATTAACCCTTCCGAACGCGGGAAAAATTTGAGAAATTCCATGACGTCACAATGCAATTTCGATGTTTGACCGAGGTTCGGAGGTAAACACATGGTAAAAGCATTGTGACGTCATGAAATTTTGCATTTTTTTCCCGCAATCGGAAGGGTCAATTGTATCAGCATCCACTTCGTTGTCAGGGAGACTATTCCATGCATTGATTATTCTAGGCGCAAAGCTGAATTTCCTTATGTTCAATCTGCTATTTTTTTTTCCAATTTGTATTTGTTTCCCCTTGTCCTTGTATTTCCGGATAATGTTATAACATTTGCATCCATTGTGTCAAATCCTTTTATAAATATAGACTTAAAGCTTTCAAATATTTGAAATCTCAAATGCAATGAATATGATCCCATTTCAACCACAGTACTATAAAACTTGAACATCTAACTTTACGATATGATCAATGTGCTACCCAGGAGTTGTCTTTCTTTCCATACAGTAATGATTCCAAGAACTTATTTTGAGTTATCCTTCTTTTTGGGTCGGAAAACGGAAGAACGACGAGAAAAACAAAACATAATGTAATTTATCAAGGCAAAGGAGGTAACAATTTTGAGTTGTTATAAAATAAAATTCAGTAAGATTAACACATCAATGGGCAATTGTCTATCAAAGGACTTATTTTTCGAATTTCCTCTGACTTCCTTATCTACATGTACTGGTCGGGCACATATTATCGCCACTTTTTTCAACATTTTTGCTATCAAATCTTTATTTCTTCATGAAATTTAATTAAACTTGCACAGAAGGACGAGGAACCCTTGATACACATTCCTTCCAATTTTCATGAAAATCTGACGATTGGTTCTTGTGAAGTAGTCCGAGTGGAGGTATTTAACTGTCTACAGGGAGTACTGGGCAGGGAAGAGGGGTAAACTATATAGATGGCTTACCTCTAGATCCACGAGGTCTGTATCCTGCTGGCCAGCATATCGTCTTGTGCGCATCTCTCTTACTCTGCTTCCGGTGGGGTAGATTCGTCCTACTTACTGTTCAATAACTACTACACCCTTCCCCCTTTTGTTGATAAGGACTTGATTACCTACTGGAAAGGGGGAGTATTGGATTTGCAGGTATGAATTGCACATTTTAGATCGCCCTCAAAAGGAGGGCTAAAGCCAAAGATATACCCTTGTTACTTACTATGGGCTAAGGAACACACAAATAAAGAATGAATGTAGCAACACCAACACAACATATTTACAGCCCCTGAAACATCTAACAGTACCTTCTGTTGTATTATTTACATATAATAGAGGGGCAAGGAATGACCCTAAAAAGGTCAAACAATTCCCGTATCCCTTCCCCCTTTTAGAAAAAAAAGGATGTTTAGATGGGGAAAATTGGGGGAGTGGGAATTGCTGGGGTAGGGAGTAAGAGTAGGAAATGGGTCTGAAACCCATCACAAACAATTAGGGGTGGTGAATAAGGGGAAATGGGCATTTGACCAATGATAGAAAGGGGACTGGGTCTAACTAGGGTGGGGGATTAAGGGGTCCCTTTGAGGGATGGGGGTTAGAGACGGGGGAACCTTCTGGGAATAGGGACAAGGTGTGTTGGGGGGTTAGTTACGCATGTGCTCGGTTTACACTGGGAAAACCTGGAGGGCATTTATGAATACGCAGTGATTCTGCATACTCCCTGGTGGTACCTTTGGGCTTTGGGTGGAACCTACTTGTAGACCCATTGCATGCGTCACATGAAACTGTTTTGGCCTCCATCGGCTCTTCCCATGGGTCAATCCTTCTGTTAGGAAAATGTGAGACCTTTTTCTTCGCAGTGTCGATCAATGGTGCATCACTCGTGGGAGGCAAGTACGAGTTATCAGGTACATGTTCAGTGACCTTTTTCTTCACATTGTCAGTAGGCGGTGCATCACTTGTGGGAGGTAAGTACGAAGTACATGTACCAGCGTCTGAATGAGACCTTGTAAGGGGTGGTGCCCCTTGCAGGGCATATCGCATAGCTCTAACCCAAGGTGGGTATGATCTCCCCTGAAAGGGCTTTACATTGTCATGATGCAGAACCTGCACATCAAACTTTGGTGACATAATCTCCACATGTTGAGGGCCTCTTAAAGCAGTAATGACCCCAGGGCCTATCCATGGTGGGGGACCTTTCTTCCCCTTGTCTCTGACCTTAGAATCCTTGAGGTGTACTACATCCGAAACTTCGTAGGGAGGTTCTTTGAGCCTCACTTTTTGACCTTGCTGGGGGTCAACTGTGGAGAGTTGTTCAGCCAGGTTGCCAACTTGGGTGAATTTCGTAGGGTCAACAGGGGGAGACTCTTCCTCCTTCACACCCTTACTGACTTTGGGGTCAACCTTGGAGCTTTGTTCAGTCTGGTTTCTATCTTGGGTGAGTTTCATAGGGTCTACAGGAGGAGACTCTTCCTCCTTCACACCCTCACTGACTTTGGGGTCGACCTGACCCTGACCTGACCCACTGAGAGGTGTGCTTTCAGCCATAGCCTTGACGTTGCTAGTGCCAAAACTAATAACTGCACCTGCTCTTGATAGGAGATCAAGGCCTAAGATCATGTCACACACTATATCTCCCTTGTAAACCACATACTTGGTTTCAAACTTATCCATCCTTAAGGGGATTGCCTCAAGCTCCTCTGTGAGCATAACACTGCCTCCAGCAGTTCCGAACTCTGTGTGACCCTTGACCTTCGGTTTCCTTGACAACCTGTCGTACACCCGGTTTGAAATTAGGGTTACGCTTGACCCTGTACCAACAATGGCATTGACCTCTAATTCGCCATTGACCTTGACTCTTGCGTGAGGAATTTTACTCTCACTCTGCATTGTGTTCACACCAAGGAGGGTATTCACAACCCTCTCACCACCTTTAGACTCATTTGAGGGTGAGTGACCTTTTACATAGGAAATAGGACCACACGTAACAGGGCATTCTCTACCTAGATGTCCTTCATTACCAGATTCGCCAACCACTTGCGAACTGCCTTCATTGGCCCTCTTTACCTCTTCCCTATAACCAGGGCTAGGGCTACAATACCGACTTCTATCGAAGCGTGCACTACGGTCTGGTGCACGACTACGCATCCTCCTTTCACCATATTGGACAGGGGGATCTCTAGGCTCCACCTCGGGGGAGACTTCTAATTGGGCGGGGCTATTACCTATTCCTTGCCCAGACCACATCCCATAGGACACACCAAGTCCCTGTGATCCATCACTACCCACGACAGTTAACTCCCCAGGTGTACTACTATTCGGGCCAGGGCCATATCCGAAACTTGGCTCAGCTCCCAACGACGAGGGTGCTTCTTGCCCCCGTGTTTCAGGTCCTCCTACACTAGACAATCCTTCAGACTGCGAGGAGATAGTGTAGGGCATCAAACTTATGGGGTCGGGATTCTCACATAATCCCAACGGGTAGGGCGCTCCAGGCCCCTGTGACTCATAGTCACCTACAAAAGGGGTGGGATTATCATTCTGCCTTAATCCCAACAGGTGGGGCACTCCAGGCCTCCCTGATTCACAATCAACAACAGACGGGGTGGGATTCGTACCCATACACTGCTCGAATCCACACGACAGGGACACTCCGGGCCCCTGTGATCCACGGTCACTTTCACCATGTGACCCCATATAACTCATACCGACTGGACTTATCATAGTGGCCTCATTGCCTACCGAGCCCATCATGCACTGCCCATCCTGCCCATCCTGCAAGGGTACCACGTACCCTTGACCTTGATCCCAGGGTGGTTGACAACTAGACAATTGCCTCATTTGCCTATGACGAACCGTTTCTTCCATATGCGGAGTGTATACACCAGGGCCATACCTCTGCGATTGCCCCTGCTGGGCTGCCATAGTCCCTACTCCCTCCAGGGACTGACCTTGATATCCAGGAAATGGGATATTATACTCCGGGCTGTACCCCTGCCATTGCCCCTGCTGGGCTACCATAACCCCATTTTCCCCTGGAGTCTCCATGTGACCTTCAACTCCCATATATGGATAGCTACTACTATATGGCCCCGTCTGGGCCCCCATCATCACTACTGATGGGTCAAGACCTTGTCCTTGTACAAAACTACTTTGTAATCCCTGTAATTGCCCCTTTTTGGCATCCGTAATCCCTGCAACACCATAGGGATTGTTTATTTCATTAGAGCCTGATATATTTGTAGCAGTGCCATGCCCCTGTGATTGCCTACTTGGGTCAAAACCATGTGAACCACTCGCAACATTAAACCCCTGTGACTGCTCCGACTGGGCTGGCAATGTTCCAATTGCCCCTAGGGATTTACCATGACCTTGGTTTTGCACTAAACCACTAGGCACCCCTTGCCCCCCACTTACCATTGGGGACATTTTACCTGGGTCAGGGGCTTGGCCACCCTGGAGGTTACCCCCGGACCCCGAGGTCCCTGTACCCACAGGGTCCACTGCCATCTTATCAGGTGACAGGAAATGGCTCGACATCAAGTGCATGAATTGGTCAATCTTTTGGTCAATTTTATTTTCAAGTTGTCTCCAAGACCTTGTCTGATCCATCATTTGCGCCTCTATTCGCGCTTCTCGCGCCTCTGTGCGTGCTTCACGCGCTTCAATGCACGCTTCTATTCTCTTAACTGACCTTTCTCGGGCATTGTGAAAATCGTCCAGCTTATTGCGACATGCCTCCAACCTTGGACAGAAATTCGCAGTCTGATCTGTACAAGAAGACTGCAGTGCATTAAGTGCATCATTGACCTTGTCAGGTCCCCAGACCCCACTGCCTGGTGAACCTGAATGGACTGTAGTCACGTTTGAGTCGACCCCCGTGGGAGGCTCACTTTGACCTTGCAGGACGAATAAAGGTTTGATGCACTTGTCCATGGATATTGCAAGTGTAAACAAACAAAGAACACAGGAATAAACAAATTAATTCACAAAAACAATGATTATTTACAGAAATAACGCTGGGCTGGTGGGGTACTACTTTTTACTCGACCCCTACAAGCTCGCGTAAAACGGAAGTAAACAAAATAATAACAAAATGGCGGGCGAGATTTCACGTCGGGTCACGAGACCCAACTGGCAGATGGCGGGAAGCCCCCCATCAAAGGCTCCCCCACTGGAACGAGTTTTTCCAACTTTTTACTACTTGTTTTTAATCCTCGTCGCCATTGAAGTAGTCCGAGTGGAGGTATTTAACTGTCTACAGGGAGTACTGGGCAGGGAAGAGGGGTAAACTATAGGTATGGCTTACCTCTAGGTCCACGAGGTCTGCATCCTGCTGGCCAGCATATCGTCCTGTGCGCATCTCTCTGCTCTGCTTCCGGTGGGGTGGGTTCGACCTACTTACTTATCGAGAACTACTACACTTGTTTCAGTGAACTTACTGTAAGGGTTGCACCAAGTTTGAAAGAAGGGAGGGTACATATTATCGCCACCTCTACCTGTTCTTACTGAAAATCATAAACTTTTTCGACAAAGTTCACATTATTTGAATCTTTGAACTTTCTCCTTTTCATCTGTGAAAAATTCATACAATTAAAGAGATATAGGAAGATGAAGAGACCTACCCTTTCCCCAGAGAGGCGGGGGAAATACATTCAAATACCGACTTTCTATCATAAAATTCAGTATTTGCAGGTTATGGAATTATTTGAAATTTTGTATAATGTTTCATATTTCAGAGATGTAATTACCAGTAAGGTGAAAAAAATTAAATTCCTACATCAGTCAGGGGTGCTACTTCAACAAGTAATAAAAAAAATTACTTCTACATGTACATGTAATTATCTGACTGATATCAAATGAACCCATGATTTCAAATAAAAAGTTAAATAGTGATTTATTTCCTACAGCAAGTAAGAAAAGACAGCAGTAGAAGGCAAGAGCACTTCAATTATTTTCAAAAGGAAATAACTTTCTCAGAAGAAACTGTTTCAGTTAAGAAAGATGGTCGAAATTGTAGCTGCATGAATTTCGCTTAAAAAGTTGCAAATTTGTGCAAGTTTGTAACCTTGTAGATTTTTAAAAAGAATTTTCATCCCAATAGCAATAATTTTCCCTGTAAATTCAGACTTTCCTTTTCAAAATAAAATTTAAATTTAAATTACGATAATTGCTTAAAGCTTTACTCCTTTCCTTTAAAGATAAGCCCTATTCAATAAATATTACTTAAACAAGTAATTTTAAGGAATGGTATTAACCTTGATATTTCTGTTACTGAAGCAATTATTACTGATATGAGTAGCCCTAATAAGAATTAAAAGATTGAGAACTTTAAATTTGTATGCTACCATCATTACAAACCATCCAATGCCCTACTTTTTATGCATATTACTAGTAGAAGTAATATGTTGCATGGACAAAGCAAGTAAATCAGTTACTTTTAGAAGTAATCATTTTAGAAGGCAGAATTAGACAGTTACTTGAAAAGGTATTTTTTTTAATTACTTGTTGAAGTAGCACCCCTGACTGTACATCAACAATATGCAGAGATATATATGAAGTGGCGATAATACTGTGAACGAACTTTTCTTCCGCATAATATTTCTTCCTCCTGGAAGTTTTATTATTATAATGAAATTTCCTAGGATTTTTCATTATAGAATATTTTTTCCTTGTCCATAATACGTTTTCCACAGTCCTTTGGTAAGTGAAAAAAGAGTAAAACATCAACAATTTTCATGAAAACGTTTCCGTCTATATGGCAGAAACATTGTTATGAAAATTGTTGATGTTTTACTCTTTCACTACCCAAAGGACTACTTTTTCTTTGATATGGAAGAAATATTATATGTAAGTATCATGTGTAATAATTTTCCTTTTTTGCTTCAAATACATAAATAACTGACTTACAGATATTTTCTCATAATTTAAACATTTCAATAATTACAGTAACAGGGTTAGCTTACAGGAATAATTCTGTGGAATGGTTCGTATGTTCATATGTATTAATAATTTAGTTATCTTTTCAATTTTATTAAAATAATTTTTAAACTTTTTAATTTTTATGCCCCCCTTCGAAGAAGAGGGGACATATAGGTTTGCCGCTGTCGGTCGGTCTGTCGGTCTGTCGGTCTGTCGGTCTGTCGGTATGTCGGTCTGTCGGTCTGTCGGTCGGTCCGCGACATCAGTTTCCGTTCAATATCTCTGGAATGGATTCACATATTGAAATGAAATTTTGTATACAGACACATCAAACAAAAATCTAGGTCAAGTTCATATTTGGGTCCGATCAAAAAAATTTTGACAGAGTTATGCCCCTTGCATTTCGAAAAATACCAAAAGGAGCTGTTAAGATAAGGGCCGTATTTAGCCCTGAATCTCATGACTTATTTCTTCCGCATGGCGAATCGTACACAGAAAAACATGAATAATTATTGAAATATAATGTATTTGCAGACCTTTTACATGTTTTACATTATGTTAAGGAACTCTTAAGGTTGTAAAATTAAAGTCGAAAGAGGTAGGGGTGCTCGGATAGAAAATCTAATAATATCGACAAAAAAACGTATACATTTTTGAATATTTTATCTAAAATGGGTAAATATAAGCTAAAAGACATCAAATATGTCTACATTGTGTATCAGAAATAGATTTCGAACATTCTACCTCCTTTAATCGGTAAATAATGAAATCCGGAACTTAAAATACGGTCTTATTCTTCATTCAATGGCTACAATGTAAGCCTTTTAGCGAGAAATACACATTGACGGAGAAATGAACAACACACTTGCTTATTTCGTTTCTAATTCTTGTATCTTTCATTCAATCATATTGAGTGCACAATGTTTGATGGATTAAAGAGGAAAAATAGTCAAATGTGCTATATTTAATGGTCAAAAAGATCGATTCTCATAAAATGCACCCCCCTTTCCATTTTTAGTTTTTCGTCTCTGGGGTAGTGTTCCCCCCGGAGATACAGAACCCCACTTTGCCAAAAAATTTGTATCATGGATACACATCTCCAGTAAAAGTGGCTTTCTGTATATCCGGGGGGAACAATGTTCAATAAAACTTTTTCGTTTTCTATTGATTTCTATGAGAAAAAGATAAGTTTTGACCTAAAAATTAGCAATATTATGCAAAACAGATAAAAAATAACTTCATATTCTGATGGGATGCCGTCTAGGTATACATTTTACCAAAAAAGGTTCTTGAAGTTTCAATTTTCAAAATTCCACTTTTCAGGGCTGATTTTACGCCTTATCTTAACAGCTCCTTTCAGGGTTTCCGTTCAATATCTCTTGAATGGAGTTACATATTGAAATGAAATTTTGTTTTCAGACACATCAAACAAAAATCTAGGTCAAGTTCATAATTGGGTCCGATCAAAAAAATTTTGACAGAGTTATGCCCCTTGCATTTCGAAAAATACCAAAATTTCAGGGTTTCCGTTCAATATCTCTTGAATGGAGTTACATATTGAAATGAAATTTTGTATACAGACACATCAAACAAAAATCTAGGTCAAGTTCATATTTGGGTCCGATCAAAAAAAAATTGACAGAGTTATGCCCCTTGCATTTCGAAAAATACCAAATTTCAGGGTTTCCGTTCAATATCTGTGGAATGGATTCACATATTGAAATGAAATTTTGTATACAGACACATCAAACAAAAATGTAGGTCAAGTTCATATTTGGGTCCGATCAAAAAAAATTTGACAGAGTTATGCCCCTTGCATTTCGAAAAATACCAAAATTTCAGGGTTTCTGTTCAATATCTCTTGAATGGAGTTACATATTGAAATGAAATTTTGTATACAGACACATCAAACAAAAATCTAGGTCAAGTTCATATTTGGGTCCGATCAAAAAGATTTGGACAGAGTTATGCCCCTTGCATTTCGAAAAATACCAAAATTTCAGGGTTTCCGTTCAATATCTCTTGAATGGAGTTACATATTGAAATGAAATTTTGTATACAGACACATCAAACAAAAATCTAGGTCAAGTCCGTATTTGGGTCCGATCAAAAAAATTTTGACAGAGTTATGCCCCTTGCATTTCGAAAAATACCAAAATTTCAGGGTTTCCGTTCAATATCTCTTGAGTGGAGTTACATATTGAAATGAAATTTTGTATACAGACACATCAAATGAAAATCTAGGTCAAGTGTATATTTGGGTCCGATCAACAAAATTTTGACAGAGTTATGCCCCTTGCACTTCGAAAAAAAACCAAAATTTCAGGGTTTCCGTTCAATATCTCTTGAGTGGAGTTACATATTGAAATGAAAATTTGTATACGGATACATCAAATGACAATCTAGGTCAAGTTCTTATTTGGGTCCAATCAACAAAATTTTGACAGAGTAATGCCCCTTGCACTTTGAAAAATACCAAAATTTCAGGGTTTCCGTTCAATATCTCTTGAGTGGAGTTACATATAGAAATGAAATTTTGTATACAGACACATCATATGAAAATCTAGGTCAAGTTCATATTTAGGTCCGATCAAAAAAATTTGGACAGAGTTATGACCCTTGCACTGTGAAAAATACCAAAACTTCAGGGTTTCTGTTCAATATCTCTTGAGTGGAGTTACAAATTGAAATGAAATTTTGTATACAGACACATCAAATGAAAATCTCCTAGGTCAAGTTCATATTTAGGTCCGATGAACAAAATTTTTACAGAGTTATGCCCCTTGCACTTCGAAAAATACCAAAATTTCAGGGTTTCCGTTCAATATCTCTTGAGTGGAGTTACATATTGAAATGAAATTTTGTTTTCAGACACATCAAATAAAAATCTAGGTCAAGTTCATATTTTGGTTCAATCAAAAATTTTTATGCCCCCTTTGAAGAAGAGGGGACATATTGCTTTGCCGCTGTCTGACTTTCTGTCTATAGGTCGTCGGTCGGACCACGACAACAGTTTCCGTTCAATACCTCTGGAGTGGATTCACATATTGAAATGAAATTTTGTGTACAGACACATCAAATGAAAATCAAGTATAAAGTTGTGACGGACTTTAATCACAGAAGGGGTAGGGGCGCATTAATGTTTTACAAACATGACTTTTAACTTGTTTTTCTACAAGTAAAACACTCTGCCATTGGAAGAAATAATATAGGGATCAAATTCCCATGCTATACAGTACATGATTTTTGAAATTTATTATTTCTTATTCTGAATTCGATGTTTAAATAAGGTAATTCATTATAATATTTTTTCCAGTGACAATCATTAATCTATTATGCACATATATGAAATCCTTATTTTTGTTATGCCCCCCTTCGAAGAAGAGGGGACATATAGGTTTGCCGCTGTCGGTCGGTCGGTCGGTCGGTCGGTCGGTCTGTCGGTCTGTCGGTATGTCGGTCGGTCCGCGACATCAGTTTCCGTTCAATATCTCTGGAATGGATTCACATATTGAAATGAAATTTTGTATACAGACACATCAAACAAAAATCTAGGTCAAGTTCATATTTGGGTCCGATCAAAAAAATTTTGACAGAGTTATGCCCCTTGCATTTCGAAAAATACCCAAATTCCAGGGTTTCTGTTCAATATCTCTTGAATGGAGTTACATATTGAAATGAAATTTTGTATACAGACACATCAAATGAAAATCTAGGTCAAGTTCATATTTGGGTCCGATCAAAAAAATTTTGACAGAGTTATGCCCCTTGCATTTCGAAAAATACCCAAATTTCAGGGTTTCCGTTCAATATCTCTAGAATGGAGTTACATATTGAAATGAAATTTTGTATACAGACACATCAAACGAAAATCTAGGTCAAGTTCATATTTGGGTCCGATCAAAAAAATTTTGATAGAGTTATGCCCCTTGCATTTCGAAAAATACCAAAATTTCAGGGTTTCCGTTCAATATCTCTCGAATGGAGTTACATATTGAAATGAAATTTTGTATACAGACACATCAAACAAAAATCTAGGCCAATTTCATTTTTGGGTCCGATCAAAAAAATTTTGACAGAGTTATGCCCCTTGCATTTCGAAAAATACCAAAATTTCAGGGTTTCCGTTCAATATCTCTGGAATGGATTCACATATTGAAATGAAATTTTGTATACAGACACATAAAACAAAAATCTAGGTCAAGTTCTTATTTGGGTCCGATCAAAAAAATTTTGACAGAGTTATGCCCCTTGCATTTCGAAAAATACCAAAATTTTAGGGTTTCCGTTCAATATCTCTTGAATGGAGTTACATATTGAAATGAAATTTTGTATACAGACACATCAAATGAAAATCCAGGTCAAGTCCGTATTAAGGTCCAATCGAAAAAAGTTTGACAGAGTTATGCCCCCTGCACATCGAAAAAATACCAAAATTTCAGGGTTTCTGTTCAATATCTCTTGAGTGTAGATACATATTGAAATGAAATTTTGTATACAGACACATCAAATGAAAATCTAGGTCAAGTGTATATTTGGGTCCGATCAACAAAATTTTGACAGAGTTATGCCCCTTGCACTTCGAAAAAAACCCCCAAAATTTCAGGGTTTCCGTTCAATATCTCTTTAGTGGAGTTACATATTGAAATGAAATTTTGTATACGGATACATCAAATGACAATCTAGGCCAAGTTCTTATTTGGGTCCAATCAACAAAATTTTGACAGAGTTATGCCCCTTGCACTTCGAAAAATACCAAAATTTCAGGGTTTCTGTTCAATATCTCTTGAGTGGAGTTAACATGTTGAAATGAAATTTTGTTTTCAGACACATCAAATAAAAATCTAGGTCAAGTTCATATTTAGGTCCGATCAAAAAAAATTTGGACAGAGTTATGACCCTTGCCATGTGAAAAATACCAAAACTTCAGGGTTTCTGTTCAATATCTCTTGAGTGGAGTTACATATTGAAATGAAATTTTGTATACAGACACATCAAATGAAAATCTACTAGGTCAAGTTCATATTTAGGTCCGATGAACAAAATTTTGACAGAGTTATGCCCCTTGCACTTCGAAAAATACCAAAATTTCAGGGTTTCCGTTCAATATCTCTTGAATGGAGTTACATATTGAAATGAAATTTTGTTTTCAGACACATCAAATAAAAATCTAGGTCAAGTTCATATTTGGGTTCAATCAAAAATTTTTATGCCCCCTTTGAAGAAGAGGGAACATATTGCTTTGCCGCTGTCTGACTTTCTGTCTATCGGTCCGTCCACGACATCAGTTTCCGTTCAATACCTCTGGAGTGGATTCACATATTGAAATGAAATTTTGTGTACAGACACACCAAATGAAAATCAAGTATAAAGTTGTGACGGACTTTAATCACAGAAGGGGTAGGGGGGCATTAATGTTTTACAAACATGACTTTTAACTTGTTCTGTAAGATTTTACCATGGTACTAGTATCAGAACTTTTATTATGAACATGAAAAAAATTCCAGATGGAAGTTTTGTTATGTAATATATTTTCCATGGCACGAGAACTTTTATTATGATCATGGAAGATTCATTACATAATAAAATTTCCTTTCGGAATTTTTAATACATAATAAAGTTCCTGGGAAAAAATATTATTTGATAAAATTTCCAAGGAATAAATATTATGCTGGAAGAAATATTTCATCACAATACAAATGTATGTGCCCAGCGATAATATTTACCCGACCAGTATATGTATCTATCTGCCTATCTCTACGGGTGTCGGAACAGTTTCCGGACGATTTTTAAGGTTTTCCGGGGATAAGTCCTTCGTCCATCAATGGAAAACGTTCAAATTTCTCTCAAATAATGCTATGCCCTTTTTACAGATACTCCATTACTAATTACTCATGTTGAAAGAAAATATCATATCCAGCTTGCGACTCATTATGCTCTATAAGGTGGTTGAGGGGTTGGTGCCAGGGCTACCAATTCACAATTTCATTTAAAAAGCTACGCTTAGACGCCAAATCAAATTAAAAACATTTGATAATTGTGAAAATACAAATATTCTTTCATCTCAAGTCAAAAATAACAGCAAGTGTCTCGAAACAACATATACAAAAACAAACCAATACCTATCATTCTTTGTGGACACAGTCATCAAGTGGAACCAACTGGAGGACAACATAGTTTGCGCCAAGTCCAGACATCGCGAAAGTTTTTAAAGCTTACCAGACATTTTTAAATTTTTGTAGAAATTCAAACATGTTTATTAAGAAAAAATTAAAATATTTTACCAGACTGAAGCAAATTTTACCTGATTTGTCTGGTATGTTTGGTGACTTTCGGATTGTCTGTAAGTCTGTCGAGGCCTTCAAGACTGCCATGGACAGCCTGTGTCAATAAGTCCGACACGCGCTCTCTCACCGTCGTAGAAAAGCCAGTATTGGTCACTTTGACGTATATATACAGACACAGATACAGAAATCTCTCAAGAAATACGGTTTCTAGACTGATTTTTTTACCCTACATTTTGACCATTTTTCGCAAATCACTGGAACAGTTTCAAGACACCTGATTTTAAATCTGTCAATCTCGATCAATTTCAGCTCAAACTGGATGATTTTTGGATATTGATTTCTTCAATATTTTCTACAGATAACTGTGCAAAAATAATTTTGAAAATAGAACCGAAACGTCTCAAATCACGTAGATTAAAATAGTATGGTTCTCGGCAACCTCCCCCGGTGCGCGACATTAAACAGGGCGGAAAGGGGTAAAAGGTTGGTGTGATAAAGGAACTTAGATAAAAAAAATTTTGTTTATATGATTCATGATTTGAATTCTGCATTTAAAAATCTACAAAATTGTCTCAAAATTTTGAAAATAATTTCCTTCAAAATACTTGAAGAGGGCGACTGTTTGGAAACTGTTACTGTCTGGAAACTATTCTGACACCAGTAGTTACACTACTGATTTGTATACCCCCGGTCATTTGACCAAGGGGCATTCTGGTGGAGAAGTTGTTACCTCCGATTTGTTATACGGGAAAAATTATATTGAAAATAGTTTGAATTTGCTTCAGTAGAAAACATGGGGAGGATTTATTTAGGATGGCCTAATGTAGGAAACACGAGACCGCCCCCACCTGGGCTCGAACTCGCAACCTTCTGATCTTCAGTCTAACACTCTACTGTGTCAAAGCAGTAACCGATCAATTACTGTGTAGGGGGTATTTCACAATTTGAATTAACGAAAGTGGATAAAATTAAGTTTCACAAGAAGTCAACATTAGTCATTTAGTGTCAACATTTTTAGAATAGTGTGACTTGATGAATAGTTTTTGGTCGTTTATTAAGCAATGATCGTTTCAGATTAGATGTTATGGGTGGGAAAGGGTAGCCTTTAAACCTTCCAGTTAGAACTATATTTGAGGGAATTTTCCTTAATTTTCTACAGTTCGTTCTTCAGAAAAGATGTTACTTCGGATTTATCAACATAGAATCGAAATTTAAAATTTTGTAAGTGCACGAAGTGCACGAAATGAAATTATAATTTTATGAACAAACTTCAGTAAGGTATAACAATGTATTTCCCCCTTCGGCTACCTCAATCTAGCCCGTTCAAAGCTGACGTCATATTAGCGCATGCCAACTGCGCATGCTCATTCTCTCTGAGAGCTGGAGTAGTGTGTCTCTTTGTTCTGATTTTGTCTATTTGTTTATGGTTGGTTTTGTTTCCATTTTTCATTTGTTTTTTGTTTTGTTTTGTTTTGTTTTGTTTTTTTTTTTGTTTTGCAACCACCTTGCTGTTAACAAAGGGTACTTTTAATACCCTCATTTCCCTCCTCTCACTCACCCTATTTCATAACTCTTCTATATAAGTATGTATCATACATGCACTTAAATTATGTACTAGACATGCACTCAATATCAGACCATATCATATAACCATATCTCAACCCACTTTTTTTTTTTTTTTTTTTTTTTGTGTTCTGTTTTTTGTTTTCTTCCTCAGATTTTTTCTTTTTCTTTTTCACATATAGATGCAAATTGTATATATACAACTCTTTTTTCTTTTTTTTTTTTTTTTAATAAAATCAAGTAAACACTATTTGTGTGCATCTTTACAAATTTAATCAAACAAAAATACATGAGCATGTAATATTGTGTTTCCTTGTGTTCCTTGTCTAGGGCACATAATGTTTATCGAAAAGTTCTCACATCCGTTAGACTGCCAAACCTCTACTGTCTGCCGGTACTCAATCGCACCAATGCTTCATCGGCTACTTCTGAAAAGAGATAAGAAATTTTAAATAATTTCTTTTTTTTTTTTTTTTTTCATATATATACAAGGTAAAATCAAGCATGTAACAGATTTAAATGTTACTATCTGTGCCTCGTTCTAGGGAGGGAGGGTGGGAGATTATACCTTACTGAAGTTTGTTCATAAAATTATAATTTCATTTCGTGCACTTCGTGCACTTACAAAATTTTAAATTTTATTTCACAAACTTCAGTAAGGTATAACAATGTATATTCAAAGCTATATATGAAAAACTGCATCTGAGAACCTGTTAGCTGGGTTTTCCCCCACTCCCTCTATGGTTCTATTATAGAACCTCTTGAATGTACATTCAGACCTCCATTTGGCCATTTTCATTATTTGTGGTGCAGAAAGGCCCTGTTTATTTGCCTTAGATGTTGAGGCACTTCTTGTAGAATGTGCCTTGAATGTGGATATGTCAATTCCTGCCATTTGCATTATTTGTTGTAACCACTTAGCTACTGTACAGGGTCTTACCTGCTTGTGAGGCTTTATATGACTAATGAGTAGGACAGTCTCATTGCCTCTGATGTCTTGCGTTCTATTGATATACTCCAATATACAAGTAACCACATCTAATTTGGGTTCTGCTCTAAATTTCCCAATTTTAATTTCAATTGGGGGCTCCCCACATCTCCTACCCTTTGTCAAAGTAGGTACACTAAACATTATAGAGTCATCATCAATTACCATGTAATTCATGTCAAGTCTGCTGACCTCGGATGACCTACAGGCAGTGGACAGTGCAATAAGCATGGTAACTTTTAGGGTAAGATCTTTCAATGATAGTTTTTCATTGTCCTCATTTGAGTTTAGGAATCTTAGTACGGTATCAACATCCCAGGTACATGTGTATCTAGGTTTTGTTGGTCTTTCATTGAATATTCCCCCCATTAGTCTGCAAATCACACTGTGCTGGCCAATAGGAGTGCTATTCACTCCCACATGGCATGCTGATATTGCTGAACGGTAAGTATTTATGGAACTGTAAGCATAACCTTTATCATATAAATCTGCCAAATAATTGGCTACTTGTTCCACAGGGGCTTGAAAGGAATCCAAATTCCTTTCACAACACCAGCTATCCCAGTATTTCCAGCAGGTGTTGTAAGAGGATTGGGTCCCTTTCCTCCATGAACTGACCAATAGGCTTGAAGCTCCCTTTGAAAGGCCTTTGGCTTTTGCCTGTTTCCTGACACTTTCCATGCCACTAGCTTGAGTGTCGAGTTCACAACCAGGGGATGACACTCCCCTTCCGGTGACAGCAGAAGGTCCCTCAATGGTGGCAGTAGTATTGGGAAGTCTGCTGTCATGTTCAGGAGCATTGGGTATGCTGCATGTGTTTGCCAAGATGGTGTTATTATTACTAAATCTGATTCCTCTTTCATTACTTTGGCAAGCACTCTCGTTATCAGACAAAATGGAGGAAATGCATATACACTGCGATTCCTCCATTCCGTCAGAAATGCATCCACCCCCAATGCTCCTGGGTCCGGTCTGAGGCTGTAGTAATTGGGTACTTGATTGTTCAGTCTGTCTGCAAACAGATCTACTTCTATGGGGCCCCATATTTTGTTCAACTGGTTGAACATGTTTGTATTTAGTTTCCACTGGGAGGAGGAGCTTACATGGCGACTCTCCCAGTCCGCTACTTTGTTCTGTTGACCTGGAAGGTATTCCGCTGTGAGAGTTATCTCCCTCTCCAAGCAGAATTCCCAAATTTGACGAGTTATTTGATTTAGTACCTTTGACTTTGTTCCCCCCATGCGGTTTATGTGAGCTACTGCAGTTATATTGTCCATTTTCAAGTGAACTAATATGTTTCTCCTTGTTTTTATTGTTGATTGTAGTGCTAAATGGGCTGCTTTTAGTTCCAGAGAATTTATGTGTAGTGATTTTTCGTCCATTGTCCAGGGTCCCCCCATTTTCATGCCCTGACAAACAGCACCCCAACCCAGATTTGATGCATCTGTCTCTATTATCAGATCTGGGCTGGGTGTCAATATTTGCTTTCCATTGTAATGATGAACATGGTTGATCCACCAATGGATCTCCTCTTTGCAAGCTGGGGAAAGTGTTATCTCTGCTTGATAAGTTTTGTTTATTAGCAAATGTTTTGTTTGATGCATCTGCATTTGTCGTACGTACAATGTGCTTGGTACAATTGCATCTCTTGCTGAATTTAGAAGACCCAGAAGGCTTGCTACCTCCTGAATGGTCACTTTCTCTGGAGAAAGAACTGATTTGCATTTCGTTAAAATTTTTTGAATTTTCTCTGGAGATAACGATACTTCCATTGACACCGAATTGATCATTAACCCCAGAAACTCTATTTTTTGACATGGTGTCAATTCTGACTTTTCCCAATTCACTATGAATCCCAGATTTTGTAATAGCCAAATTAGAGAGTCTCTGTCCTTCTCCAGAGCAGTGAGACTCTTGTTCATCAGTAGTATGTCGTCTAAATAGATTACAAGACGCACCCCTAGTCGTCTCAGTAGTGCTACTACTAGTTTCATAATTTTTGTGAAGAGACGAGGACCTGACGCCAGACCAAAAGGAAGGGCTCTGAACTGTAGTATTTGACCTTGACTGTTTCTGAACCTTAAAAATTTCCTGAAATTTTCGTGAATGTTTACTGTTAAGTAAGCGTCTTTCAAGTCTACTTTTACCATGTAATCGCCTTTTTGCAGTAAATTCTTTACTACATGAAAACCTTCCATTTTGAAGTGTTCGTACTGAATGTATTTGTTCAGTTCCTTCAAATTGAATATTGGTCTCAGCCCCCCGTCTCTTTTCGGACGTATGAAAATATTGCTGAAAACTTGAATTTGATCGTGGTGAGGAGATTCGACCATTTCTACTGCTTTCTTTACAAGTAATTCTGAGATTTCTTTCTCTATGACATTTAAGCTCTCGTTTGACATTTTCTGAGGGAGATTTGCATTTGATTTCGGAGTTTTTACAAATTCTATTTTGTAACCCGAAACTGCATCCAGGATCACATGATCTTTCGTGATGCATTCCCAGTTTTGACAAAACAGGGATAACCTCCCCCCTACTGGGACTGAACACATTTCTTGAAATGGGTGTACTAGGCCCAAATTTGTCAGTTCTACGAATACATGTACGTTTGGTCGAATTTCCTCTGACCACACTGACTTTGTTAAGGAGGTTAACATACCTTTTCCCCGAGTTGGAGTAGGATAAAGTCTTGCCCCCACGCGCTGTGCGCGAGGGCCCCGCCCGAAAGGGCCGTCTCTGGCTCTGGAAGCCCCTCTGACCTTGCCCTTGGTCCTGACGACGTGGAAAGCGTTGTTGGTCAGTGTATCTCGCACGCTTTCTGGACGTGGACGGTCCCAAGGAATCCGAAATTTCTCTCGCACGCTTTTTATACGCCCGTCATTTGACGGGACGTATTATGGTATGGCGAAGTCCGTCCGTCTGTCCGTCTGTCCGTCTGTCCGTCCGTCCGTCTGTCCGTCCGCCTATGGAACGCAATAACTTGAATACGCGTCAACGGATTTTTATGAAATTTATACATAGTGATCAGACTGTGGAGAGGAAGCCGCCTTTCGATTTTCAGGTTCATCCGATTTGTCGTTACAGAGTTATGGGACTTAGATTTTTAAAATACAGTGAAAATATACTAAAATATTTAAAAATTATTTAAAAATCTATTTCTGGTCGAAATGTTTTGAAATTTGGTATACTTCAAGTAGAAAGGATGTTCTTTGACATATGTAACAGGATTTTAATTTTTTTGTCGCATAACCGAGATATTGTGTGTAATGGGAAGGGGGGGGGGGTTATATGCAAATACATTTTAAGCTAAGGGCAAAATATAGGCGCATGGAACGCGATAACTTGAATATGCGTCAACGGATTTTCATGATATTCATACATTATGATTGGACTGTGGAGAGGAAGCCGCCTTTCGATTTTCAGGTTTATTCGATATGTCGTTACAGAGTTATGGGACTTAGATTTTTAAAATACAGTGAAAATATACTAAAATATTTAAAAATTATTTAAAAATCTATTTCTGGTCGAAATGTTTTGAAATTTTGTATACTTCATGTAGGAAGGATGTTCTTTGACATATGTAACGGGTTTTTAGCCGAGTTGCAAAACTCGGCTCTTAATTTGATGTGAGACGGGCGGGCGGGCGGGCGGGCGTCTGGGCGGGCGTCTGGGCGGGCGGGAGGGCGTCAACAATTGGTTTCCGGACTATAAGTCAACTACGAAAGAGGCTATAACAATGAAACTTCATACACTTACTCACCATTAGTCAAGGATGGGCCCTATTGATTTTGGGGTCAAAAGGTCAAAGGTCAAGGTCACAGGACTCAGATGATTGAAAATGGTTTCCGGACCATATTTCAGCCTGTATTGCACCTATAATCATGAAACTTGCCAAAAATGTTTCCCTTGAATCAAGGATGAGGCCTATTGATTTTGGGGTCAAAAGGTCAAAGGTCAAGGTCACAGGACTCAGATGATTGAAAATGGTTTCCGGACCATATTTCAGCCTGTATTGCACCTATAATCATGAAACTTGCCAGAAATGTTTCCCTTGAATCAAGGATGATGCCTATTGATTTTGGGGTCAAAAGGTCAAAGGTCAAGGTCACAGGACTTTTTTGATTGAAATTGGTTTTCAGACCATATTTCAGCCTGTATTGCACCTATAATCATGTAACTTGCCAGAAATGTTTCCTGTGAATAGAAAATGACCACTTTTGGTTTTGGGGTCAAAAGGTCAAAGGTCAAGGTCACAGGACTCAGATGATTGAAAATGGTTTCCGGACCATATTTTAGCCTGTATTGCACCTAAAGTCATGAAACTTGCCAGAAATGTTTCCCTTGAATCAAGGATGAGGCCTATTGATTTTGGGGTCAAAAGGTCAAAGGTCAAGGTCACAGGACTCTGTTGATTGAAATTGGTTTTCGGACCATATTTCAGCCTGTATTGCACCTATAATCATGTAACTTGCCAGAAATGTTTCCTGTGAATAGAAAATGACCACTTTTGGTTTTGGGGTCAAAAGGTCAAAGGTCAAGGTCACAGGACTCAGATGATTGAAAATGGTTTCCGGACCATATTTCAGCCTGTATTGCACCTATAATCATGAAACTTGCCAGAAATGTTTCCCTTGAATCAAGGATGAGGCCTATTGATTTTGGGTTCAAAAGGTCAAAGGTCAAGGTCACAGGACTCTGTTGATTGAAATTGGTTTTCGGACCATATTTCAGCCTGTATTGCACCTATAATCATGTAACTTGCCAGAAATGTTTCCTGTGAATAGAAAATGACCACTTTTGGTTTTGGGGTCCAAAGGTCAAGGTCACAGGACTCTGATGATTGAAAATGGTTTCCTGGCCATATTTTAGCCTGTATTGCACTTAAAGTCATGAAACTTGCCAGAAATGTTTCCCTTGAATCAAGGATGAGGCCTATTGATTTTGGGGTCAAAAGGTCAAAGGTCAAGGTCACAGGACTCTGTTGATTGAAATTGGTTTTCGGACCATATTTCAGCCTGTATTGCACCTATAATCATGTAACTTGCCAGAAATGTTTCCTGTGAATAGAAAATGACCACTTTTGGTTTTGGGGTCAAAAGGTCAAAGGTCAAGGTCACAGGACTCTGATGATTTGAAATGGTTTCCTGGCCATATTTTAGCCTGTATTGCACCTAAAGTCATGAAACTTGCCAATAATGATTCCCATGAATCAAGAATGACCCCTATTGATTTTGGGGTCAAAAGGTCAAAGGTCAAGGTCACAGGACTCCGATGATTGAAAGTGGTTTCCGGACCATATTTCAGCCTGTATTGCAATTATAATCATGAAGCTTGCCAGAAATGTTTCCCATGGATCAAGGATGACCACTATCAATTTTGGGGTTCAAAGGTCAAAGGTCAAGGTCACAGGACTAAGATGATTAAAAATGGTTTCCCGACTGAATTTGAGCCTGTATTGCACCTATTATCATGTAACTTGCCAGAAATGTTTCCTATTAATTTTGGGGTCAAGAGATCAAAGGTCAAATTCATAGGACTCGTTAATTGAAAATGGTTTCTGAATTATATATGAATGTGGATCAACCTGAAACATGCTAATAATGTTTCCCATCTGTCGAGACCATATTCAAATCATGTATATTTTACTTATATTCAAGTTTTGCAACTTGGCACTTTGCATCTTTGATGCATTTTAAGCTTATTAATTTTTTGGTCGCATAACCGAGATATTGTGTGTAATAGGAAGGGGGGAGGGGTGGGTTATATGCACATACATGTTAAGCTAAGGGCAAAATATAGGCGCATGGAACGCAATAACTTGAATATGCGTCAACGGATTTTCATGATATTCATACATTTTGATTGGACTGTGGAGAGGAAGCCGCCTTTCGATTTTCAGGTTCATTCGATATGTCGTTACAGAGTTATGGGACTTAGACATTTTAAAATACAGTGAAAATATACTAAAATAGTTAAAAATTATTTAAAAATCTATTTCTGGTCAAAATGTTTTGAAATTTTGTATACTTAAGGTAGAAAGGATGCTCTTTGACATATGTAACGGGTTTTTAGCTCTACTGGTCTCTGACCAGTCGAGACCAGTCGAGCTTATGCGATACCCCGTCGTCCGGCGTCCGTCCGTCTGTCCGTCTGTCCGTCTGTCCGTCCGTCCGTCCGTAAACAATTCTTGTGCTCGCAACTCCTCTGAAACCATAGGAGATAGAAAGCTAATTCTTCTGCATCTTACTTGATATGTGGTCTAGTTGTGCACCTGACATTTGGTTTCAGCCCCTGACCCCCAGGGTCTTAGAAAATAGGCGTGGTCATGAAAATCTATGAAATCTTGTGCTCGCAACTCCTCTGACACTATAAATGCTAGAGACATGATTCGTTTTGCAATATGATGAGTCTGTGGTCTAGTTGTGCACCTGATATTTTGTTTGAGCCCCTGGCCCCCAGGACCTTAGAAAATTGGTGTGGTCATTTTCTCCTATATAACTCTATGTAATCTTGTGCTCGCAACTCCTCTGACACTATAAATGATAGAGACTTCACTCTTTTTGCAATATGATGGGTCTTTACTCTAGTTGTGCACCTGATATTTTGTTTTAGCCCCTGACCCTCAGGGTCTCAGAAAATGGGTGTGGTCATTTTCTCTTATATAACTCTATGTAATCTTGTGCTCGCAACTCCTCTGACAGTATAAATGATAGAGACCTCACTCTTTTTGCAATATGATGGGTCTGTAGTCTAGTTGTGCACCTGAGATTTTGTTTGAGCCCCTGACCCCCAGGGTCTTAGAGAATGGGGGTGTGGTCATTTTCTCCTATATAACTCTATGTAATCTTGTGCTCGCAACTCCTCTGACACTATAAATGATAGATACTTCATTCTTTTTGCAATATGATGGGTCTATGGTGTAGTTGTGCACCAGAGATTTTGTTTGAGCCCATGACCCCCAGGGTCTTAGAAAATGGGTGTGGTCATTTTCTCCTATATAACTCTGTGTAATCTTGTGCTCGCAACTCTTCTGACACTATAAATGATAGATACTTCATTCTTATTGCAATATGATGGGTCTTTACTCTAGTTGTGCACCTGATATTTTGTTTGGGCCCCTGACCCCCAGGGTCTTAGAAAATGGGTGTGGTCATTTTCTCCTATATAAATCTATGTAATCTTTTGCTTGCAACTCCTCTGACTCTATAAATGATGGAAACTTCATTCTTTTTGCAATATGATGGGTCTGTTTCTAGTTGTGCACCTGATATTTGTTTGAGCCCCTTACCCCAGGGTCTTAGAAAATGGGTGTGGTCATTTTCTGCTATATAAGTCTATGTAATCCTATGCTCGCAACTCCTCTGATACTATAAATGATTTAAACTTCATTCTTTTTGCAATATGATTGGTCTGTGGTCTTGTTGTGCACCAATATTTTGTTTGAGCCCTGATCCCCAGGGTCTTAGGAAATGGGTTTGGTCATTTTCTCCTAGTATATAACTGTTTGTAGATTGTAATGTTGTGCTCGCAACTCCTGACACTATAATTGTTGAGGCTTCATTCTTTTTGCAATATGTTTGGTCTGTGTTCTTGTTGTGCATCTGATATTTTGTTTGTTTGAGCCCCTGATCCCCAGGGTCTTAGAAAATAAGTGTGGTCATTTTTCCTATATAATTGTTCTCTTAACTCTTCAAAGCTATTAATGAATGAGAGTTGTTGTAACTCTTAATGCAATAAGATGGAACTGTAGTTTTGTTATGTCATTGATAGTTCATTTGAGCTAGCAGTCCCTGCCATCCTGGGATCTTGGAAAATGGGTGTGGCATTCTTTTTTTTAAATACTTTATCTTGGATATTATGAATTATATGAGTGATATTCTAGTTGCAGTCTATTCGATATGTTGTTTTGTTGTGCTACTTTTAATTTGTTAGAATGCCTGCTCCCTATGGTCTTGAAAAATAGAAATTGATATTTATGTGTATGTATCTTATTCACATGTCAATGAGTAAATAAAAAACAAAACAACCAGGAGAGCTACAGTCTCGTCAGAGACTTCTGGTTAAATTTTTGGTCGCATAAGCGAGATATTGTGTGTAATAGGAATGGGGGGGGGGGGGGGGTTATATGCACATACATGTTAAGCTATGGGCAAAATATAGGCGCATGGAACGCAATAACTTGAATATGCGTCAACGGATTTTCATGATATTCATACATTTTGATTGGACTGTGGAGAGGAAGCCGCCTTTTGATTTTCAGGTTAATTCGATATGTCGTTACAGAGTTATGGGACTTAGATATTTTAAAATACAGTGAAAATATACTAAAATAGTTAAAAATTATTTAAAAATCTATTTCTGGTTGAAATGTTTTGAAATTTTGTATACTTCAAGTAGAAAGGATGTTCTTTCACATATATAAGGGGTTCTTGAATTTTTTGTCACATAATCCAGAAATTATGTGTAATGGGGGGGGGGGGGGGGTTATATGCACATGCATGTTAAGCTAAGGGCAAAATATAGGTGCATGGAACGCAATAACTTGAATATGTGTCAACAGATTTTCATCATATTTGTATATTTTGATCAGACTTTGAAGAGGAAGCCGCCTTTCGATTTTAAGCTAGGTTCATCCAATTTGTCCTTATGGAGTTATGGGACTTAGATATTTTGGTGTTGTGAAAAAAATCCCAACGGGCGTATCTTGCTGCGTGAGCGTAGGCTTTATTGGTTTTGGAATATTTATCTAGGACCTTATAGTATTCCTCTCCTAGAAGTTTCCCTTGCGTGCCGTCCGCAAACGATTTCTCATTTGTTGATATGGATTTTCGGGCTTTCTTTACGTCCCCGAACACCTTTGAAAGTACATTAAGTCTGCGCTCATAAAGACAAGCCACATTTGTTTGTCCCACTATTATGACCGTTTTCTCAAGTAATTTTAGTAATTCATCTAAACCCATAGGGCTTTCTTCAG
The DNA here is from genome assembly GCA_028142955.1 of Pinctada fucata. Taxonomy (NCBI): domain Eukaryota; kingdom Metazoa; phylum Mollusca; class Bivalvia; order Pterioida; family Pteriidae; genus Pinctada; species Pinctada fucata. The sequence continues at coordinate 18,699,536 of AP027105.1, forward strand.
TTTTCCCCGCTACACCATCTTCAACAGTTTTCCATATTTTGGTGAGCGGTCCCATGACTTGTCCGATTCGTTTCTGAATAAATTTGATGCTCCCGTCGTGAATTTTAGTGAACATCATAGCTTTTTTGTCCTCGATCAATTCCTCTACAAATTCGTCCAACTGTGGAGCACTGAAAATTGAGTTATTAGGTACTGGATTATCCTTTAATATCTTGTCTTTAATGACATCATCCTTCAAATGATGGGTAAAGTGTTTATAAACGTAGTCTCTCATATCACCGGAGAGTTTTTCCGGATTATCGCCCTCACAGGGGTCATATCTGATCCTAGCAGGTTCAGAATCAAAGCTTGCATTTGAATCTTCAGCATCAAAATTGGCATATGGGTCTTCATCACTGCCATATACATCTAAAATGTCATTATCAGCCATGTGGTCTGATTTTATGTCCGATTCATCGGAGTGCCTTCTGGCTAAATTTTGTGACCTTCTGGTCTCAGTAGGTGTCCTTCTGGACTCATTTCCCGATTCTGAACTGCTGTCAGTCATTTTTTGACTAACTAAGTAATCCTCGGTGGGATAATAATGAAGGATTGCTCTGGATAAAACTCAGATTGAAAAAGGACGTCTGACAACTATGGAAGCCGAAAGAGAGAATGAGCATGCGCAGTTAGCATGCGCTAATATGACGTCAGCTTTGAACGGGCTAGATTGAGGTAGCCGAAGGGGGAAATACATTGTTATACCTTACTGAAGTTTGTGAAATAAAATTCTCTTGCCAGCATAGCTCTTGGGGTCAAAGAGACACATAAGTCCCCCAACCAACGGCAGAGTTACACTCCTTTTAGGGGGTGCACTAAAATGCTCATTGAGTGTCATCCCTTTGAAGAACTCAATAAATATTGTTTATGTCGGAGTTCGCAACTGTTCCAATGGAAATGCTAATGATTTTGCCTTGTCTTCTCGACTTTGAGACTGAATAATTGATGGGTACTTCTTCGATGTTTATTACTGCATATAAATGATTGTGTGAAACTTCTCTTTTTTATTTGATTTTTTTTCAAATGATAAAAAGTTTGGGGTGCAATTATTGAAGATATTTCAGTAAATTTGGTAATGAAAGTTGATATAGATATGAAAGTGATATCATAAGTGATGTAGAAGAAGTGATACATGTATGTATATCCATGTTTTCTTGTGTTGATTAAGATTCTAAGGCAGACAGAAAAGTAAAAAGAATGTTGTTTAATATTGGAAGAAAAAATATTGGAAGAAAAGTACAAATAAAGTCAGTTATCAGAATGCTTGAGGTGTAATCATGGTAATGCCACTATAGTCTGGGATGTATCACTGGGTTGGGTGCACCCCCCCCCCCCTTGATCCTCCAAAACCGGCCTAACTTTGTAGCATTTTTTGCGCTCTTTCAGACAAAAATTTGTCTCATGGAAATTTCCATTGCAAAAGTGGTGTTTTTTGGGAAAAACATGTTTTTTTAGTCAAAAATCACTGAAAATAGGAAAAAAATTATAACTTTTACAAATGTTTTATATGGTTGATGTTTTTAAAAATTGAAAAGTGTAAATATATAGTATTTTTTGATGCTCTTTCAGATGAAATAAGTTGCAAGTTCCAATTCCTATTTTTACTGTGTGTTTTGGGGTAAAAAAGTCAAATTTTTGCCAAAATTCACAGAAATTTGAGGAAATTTTAATTTATTTCTGCTTCTCAGCTCCTCAATATTGCATATGATTGTTCAATGATGATTTAAAAAACATCTTTAATGTCTCCTCTTTCTAATGACATATATATTATATTCTTATTTTTTTGCAAAATCCTCGAAATTAATTATTTTATACAGAAACCTGTATTTTCAATCAGAAATCTCAGATTTCTGTATATTTATTTAAAGAACCCTTATTTGTTATGAAAGCAATGATTGAAAGCTATTTTCTAGTGTAACTTTTCACACTCTATCAGATTATATATGTTTTACTAACATTTCATTCAAAATCAACGTGTTTTTGGGGAAAAACTTATTTTTTCTTTTAAAAATAGCTGATTTCTGGAGAATATTTATTGAATCTATAGAAGTTTCAAATCACCTTGACCCAAGGTCATGTGACCAAGGTAAAGTATTGTTGTTCATGACTCGAAGGTTTCGAAGCAAATTTAAAATGATACTCTTGACAGTAATAATAATTGATGCAAATCTCAAGTTTTATTTGAAGCATCAAAAATTGGAAAATCAATTTTCCTGACGTTTGAGCCCAAAATATAGGATTTATAGTACAACTTTCTCAAATATAAGAGTTTCATGAGTTCCTACGTTTTCTACATTTTCTATAGGAAATATATGGATTATAAGACATGTTATCGAAAGATGTCAGACGACCCCTTTCAATAAATCATGTTTCATTTAAAGAAATTTCGTCTTGGCTTTACTGCTGAATGTTATGGTTAAAAAGGTATGGCTCTGAAATATATTATGTAAAATTCAACAAAAGAGTGAAAGTGATTGAAACATGTATGATGTAAACTGTGAAAACTTTCATCATGTTCAAGAAGTCTAGACTCTAGTGTCTAATACAACTCAAATGTATTCAATTGAAAATTGTTTGTTCCTTTCAGCATTGCATATTTCTGATTAAATTGAAAAAAAATCTTGAACCATAATTGATAATTCAAAACCAACAAGAGGCCACATTGCTCACCTGTGAACCCATGTGCACCAATAGCTATTGGGAGACATAAATAAATAGTACTTTTAAAAGTTTGATGTGCATAGATGTAAATCTCATAGTGTCGTGGTCACTTACACCCCCTTTTGTGACAGCTAGTGCTGTTAATAGTTGAGTTTGATATAGAATGTACTTGATTACATCTATGATTGCGTATGATGCCAGGAAGGAAAAAATACATAGAAGCAAAATGACTGATAGGTCATGACACTTTTGCTTCGATGGTCATATAACAAGCAAAATTTAGAATTATTCTTCTCCGCCTTTGGGACTTTGTCAAAAGGTCAAATTCACAAGATGAAAAAGAATTGGCATCAAAAGAAAGGTCTTGTAACTAGGAATACATTTGCAATACGAACGAAAAACCATATTTCAAACCATTCAAAAGCTATGGTCATGACGTTCAACTTTTTGTGACTGACGGGCAGATTGACGGATGGACAGACGAGTCGGAACCCCCAAAATATTGCGAAAGGGGAGTACAAAAAATAATTATTGCGTGGACGGACGAACGGTCGAGCACCATTGTTACGCACAGTAACATATTTAGTTTATATCCGGATAATCACACAGTCGCTGCCACCATTTGTATTATAGTTTTCATGACAGTGACAGACGGACAGTCTCTGACTAACGACAGACGAACACACTGATAACCACTGTAGCACAGGATAAATTCCAAGTTGAAATCACAAGTAACAAGTTCATAGTTTATTAACGGAAAAAACATGGTGATGACGAATATTTATATGCCGGCACAAAGTCACAAAAATGATCGCAATAAAAGTCCGAAATGGTAAAGTTAAAAAATCACATTTTGTACGTCCTGAAAGCTTGGAAAAATAATTCAGACTCAAGAAAAGTTAGGTCGCGGTATTTATATGAGACAAAATTTCATCCTCGGCTTAAGAAGCCTGGCAACAAGACATATATTTACATTTAAGCGGGGAAAATCGGAGGAGGGGAAAAGATACATAAATAAGTAGGTCATTTTGGAGGAGTAAAAATAAGTGTTATACAAGTGCTAAATGATACTAATAAAAATGATTAAGAAAACATAAAATATTCGAAATTAAGTGATGTATTTAAGGTTAAAATGTTACGATAACAAAAATTCGCTACATAATAATAATGATAAAATTGAGATAAGAATGCGTTGAGTTTCCGCGTTAACATTGTCATGATGGTGCTACTTATAGTAAAGGACGGTTTTGTATTTTACGTATGGGACTTGGTTTGCGTCGGGTTCCTAGGAAACGGTGCGCCATGACCATTTCGCAGTCACTGTAAGCTAATAGAAGCATATAATTTGCATCAGTGTAAATGAAAAAAAAAAAAAAAAAAAAAAAAAAAAAAAAAAAAACAATAACAAAAAACACGTACACACTTTGCCGTTTGATATGATGATGACTAAAAGGTCGATGTCAAGAACAAAGGAATAGAGAATGTATATTATACTAATATTCAGCTTTGTAGTTTTGGAGATGTATATCATCATATTAAATAAGTAACGAATTGAAGGAGGTGGGTGATAAAAGTATCCAAAATAGTCCATACATGTATGTGCCGCTGCTTTTTCGTCTTAATAACCCCCCCCCCCCTCCCCTATCTATGCATATGCCAAAGGTTATTTCCATGACTACCGTTTTCTGAAAAGGGGAAGGGGGAGGGGGAGGGTTAATTCCTCTCTCATCGTGGCGCAATGAATGTTACAAAAATCGAGATTGAAGAGGAGTCAACTGTCACAGAAAGCGATTTGATATGGTTTAAGACAAGAATAAATGGGATTTTATTGTTTGTATGTCATCATTACACCTAAACCCCTCGGGCGGAATCCGGTCACACGGTAACGTTACCTGAGACATGTATAAAGATACACATCTCTAAATTATTCTCTGATGAAGGATTGTTATCCTGTAGGCTCCTTTATGAACAGTCTGGTTGGATATTACTAGGAGGGTGTGAGGAAGCACTTTATCTGTCTATGGTATTCATTCATTTTCATTTTCGATTTTGTACTTCTTACGAATTTTGATAAATTTTTGTCCCCCGCTTTCGCGAAAGCGCGGGGAAATTAAAACCGGTCCGTCTGTCTGTCTGTCAGTCAGTCAGAAAAACTTTATTACCATTACATCGATGTGACATACTCGTAACATACACTGGATCTACTCTGGCGACTATTGATTTCGTAGAATCGATTCGTATATACTTTAAGGTTTGATTTCGTAGAATCGATTCGTATACTTTAAGGTTCTTAGTATACTTTAAGGTTCTTTGAACGTGTTCGGATCTAGAAAGGGGAAGGGGGGGGGGCACTTGACTCTCTATAGAGTTTGAGGAATACATAGTTATTAACTAATTTTGTGAACTGATTCGTAGGCTGGCTGTACCTGACTACCCTCCTACTGATAGAATAAGGAAGAGCGCATTATTTATATTTTGTATCAGTTTGTTTTATTTTCAAATATCGCCTTTTCAGACTGTCATAAATTAGAATCCCACTACCTTTAAGCTTGTTGTAAAAAGCAATGTAAAGGCTTGTACTGTTTATCGGACCATATAATATCTGAGAGAACAGCTTGGATTGTATTACTGATCCTATCTAATTTTGCGTGTTATGACAAAATATTTGACATTTTATTGCGGAAACAATCGATAATGGAAAATATTCATTGTCCTATAGAAGTTGGAGTCAGCATTGGCTGAGTGTGACACTAGAAGGAGCCGGATATGAAAATACAACATTAATCTTTACCTAATAACTTGCTGATACTGTTCTTCTTCATTTATCAGGTTTAATTTGTTGCCATGGCAACAGTAGAAACGCAAGGGAAACAGCAGCTCTTGCCAAATAAGCCTATTGTGAAGATAGAGACAACTTCAAACGGACAGTCTGTGAAAAGGTCACAAAGGTCGGCTTCGGAGGAAAGGGGGACAATTCTGCTTCGACAGCCTCTACCCAAGTACAGCTTTCAAGTAAAGGAACAAAAAGTGAAGAAAAATGTGATGAATTCTGTTGAACAGAAATACTCCCAACCTGTCGCTAATGTATCGCCCTCTGTGAGGGGAAATACTAAAACGGAACCACAAGGGAGTGTCGTAACCACTGAAAAATCAGTTCGGAGATCAAACTCTAACGGATATCAGTATGTGGGTGTTGATTCTGTAAGGTATGGTGAAACACAAGATGGGGATGAAAATGCACTGACTCTTCAAGAGGCATTAGAGAGCCTTGCATTCCCTAGTCCGTCAGAGAAAAATCCAGAGAGGAAAAGGAGCCAGGATAGGAAAGAGGTAGAACGACTCCAAAAGGAAAATGAGGAGCTGAAGAGACAATTGGAGTCACAAGTTTCCAGTCTAAAGAAACAGCTAGATGTTCAGCTACAGGTATTTTAATTATTTGACATATTTAAATTGTAATTTTCAAGAAAAAGCACAATTTATTTTGAAAGATAACTTATTGTCATATGGTAATAATACATGTACATTATCTCATTGCACTAGCAGCTCTTTATCTGTTCCATTTCAAAGATATACAATTAATTGCCTAAATTCTGTATTCTATATGCATGACTATGGACTTATCGTCACCATGCAAAGTTTTGAATTGGTATATACATGTAAACTAACATTTGCGTTTTCATCATGTTCATAATTCAATGAGTTTCATTATATTGTATTAGTGCATCACATGATAAATCCTCGGAATTTCATTGGTTAAGCACGCGGGGACTATGAGAGAATAGTGCCCGGCACCCGGGCACTATTGCTTTTTGCTTAACAGAGTTACGTCCCTTAGGAAGTATTATGACGTCATGAACAGTGCATGAATGTAAATAACAATAGCGAAGTAGGGGGAAAAAAGAACATTTTTCTTTGATATCTCGAGTAAATTGCAACTGATTAATTAATTAACTGATTCTACAGTCATATGATGCACTAAACTCATTAATGCCCGTTTGTGTGGGTACTATTCTCTCATAGTGTTGCTTTTAGAAGGTAAATAGTGCCCTCGCTGACGCTCGGGCACTATTCCTTCCAAAAACAACACTATGAGAGAATAGTACCCACACAAACGGGCATTAATAGGTAAATGATACCAAATATCGTGATTCTGATGATCTGTATGACATGGTGTATTACAGGTGAATACAGAGCTGAAGAGACTGTTGGTAGCTTCTGTAGGAGATGATCTGCACTTTACTATGGAACATCTTGCCAGGTCTGTACAGCTAAAAAAAAAAACTATAAAAAAGGGGGAATTTAACAATTTTGATAAAAAAAGTAAAATTTTTTTTGTAAATTCAGTAGACAATAGTATTTATCAAAATTTACATTAATTGGTTTGGATTTCTAATTATTATGAATAAGAAAGGCAAAAAGAGTTAATCATGTTAACTGACTTCAAAATAACTTGCTTCCCTTCTGATGATCTTGGTAAACATTCAAAACAGATGGAATTTTCTTAAAAGGAATCTAAAGGAAAAAATTCTAAACAAATTATTTTTAAAAAATGCCAAATGAACAACCTGAAAAGTTTGTTAAATTAGACTGATGTTCATTATGTGTTTTTATCGTTATCAGGGACAAGGCACAATTAGCGAAGGAACTGGGAGACTTTTCCAAGAAATTGTCAGAGGATTATGAGCACCTGGATAAGATCTCTATACAGGCAGACATGTGGAGAAGTAAATTCCTGGCCAGCAGGTAATGCTACTAATGGCTATAGTGTCTGTGCCTGCTAGTTCAAGTTTACTATGTACTGTCGATTCGGAAATTCTGGGTCACACATTTGTAAACTACGAACACCTTAAAAAGATCTCTATACAGTCAAATACATGGAGAAGTAAATTCCTGGCCAGCATGTAATGCAGCTAATGATTAAAGTGTCTGTTGCTGGCCAGCAGGTAGTGGTTATAGTGTTTGTATATGCTAGATTACATAGTGGCAATTCTGGGTCACACATTTTCACTCAAGATATATTGCAAATCAAAATTTCCAACTCAAATTAAATTTGTCTCTAAGATTTATCATGTTTATATTACAAATGTATATCTCATTGGATATATCAGTAATTATTCTTCCAAGAAAAAATAAGTTATTATTTTGAATTATAATTAAATTATAATAAAAAAAATTGGTGATACATTTGTACTATTCTGTGTCTAGAATTCAAAATAGACAAAAAATTCAAGAATTGACAATGTAATTGTGATGATGGATGAAAATAACGTTTATCGTTTTGAAAACAATACAATAAATCTGTATCCTGCTAAATGTAGCATTTATCTTTCATACATATCATTGTGTTATATGTCCTATTTTCACAGAGTAATGATAGATGAACTGGCTGGTGCCAAAGCGTTTTTCGCTATGAAGTTCCAAGAATCACAGAATGTACTACAGCAAATGCTGAATGAGAGACATGAGGTGCGCAGGAACTTGTATGAAACTCACAGGTTTGTGCTGCCCTTAAAATCAAAGTTATCTTTATCTGATGTATAAAGTTGATTACGTAACAAAAACATCATTCTTGTAGTGACCCTCCATGCGATAGCCATTTGCTGAGCTTCTTTAGGGGTAAGTGGGCTGAGCTTGTGAAATATGCAAATTTGTCAAACCAAAACGAGGTTGGCATGTGACTGACGTCACTTTTGTGATGTGCGCCGCGTCATATTCCAGTGATATGACTGTAAATTGTCAAGGGTAGTTGGGGACCAGTGGCGGTAGTTTTGATCTACTGATCTATTTGATCTTATTAAAGTGTTCACATATTTATATGATGAAGAATCGGGTACAATAAGTTAATAATTTGTCCGTAGTATTATCAAACTGTATATTATACAAATGTTATAATGTAGTATATACTTCACAGGGGATTACACAGTATTAAGGGTTAATAATGCATCCTCAAAAAGACATCAAATTTCAATGGTTGTTTGCTCCTTAGCTCTGGCCGAAAAACTAGAGCAAACTTTGCTTTTTCCATTCACTGCTAACTTTGTATTGTGTCATTTATTCTTGAAAATAGAGATTGCATTAGATTGGGAATAACTGGATTCTGCAATTTTTTATATTTTTTTATTTTTTTTTTTCAATTCTGCGATTTGTTTTTGGTCTGTAAATTCTTATTGAACCATTGAACCATAAATTTTTCTGGCTCTCTGCCAATACTTAGCAAAAAAAAAAAAAAAAATTAAAGAAAAAATCAGTTTGTAACATAAAAGGAGTATTTGACCATAAACATAAAAGCAGAAGCTATAATTTATTTCAAAGAATTCACATGTAAGTTAGTACATGTACTATCAATGAATGCTAGTTTGTGCAACTTTGTTAAGTAAAAGCTATTTCAGTGAATGAATGTATGTATAGATTAACATTTGCGATTGTCAGTAACTTTTTATTGTCTTATTCTTTGACAACGCAAAATAATTTCTTTGATTTTGCCTCCTTAGATGCCTTCAGCAGATCCGCTCAGCCTTTGATCCTCTGAACAGTCACTCTACAGTAAGTACCGGAAGTACCAACACCATCGACCTAGCCAGAGCAAACCACAGACTTACAGAGAACATTAAATACCGCCTCCTGCCTTACAATGCAGCCTCTCAGCTGGTGGTTAATATGGAGCCCAGTATGCAGGATAACCTTACCCTGGCAGAATCTCAAGCTCAGGAAGTAAGTCTATATAGAGGCTGCGGAATGTCTGACATGACACTGGTTCACAGACATACACCATGATGTCATAATTAGTGTCCCATCAAAGCATTATTTGATGGACCATTGATTATGGCGCCATAAGATTAAAATCACCTGGTGTGATGTCGGAATTTTGTAATCAAACAATTGTATGAATTCTCTTTTATAAATCTATGTACAGAAGGCATTATAGAATTCAGTCCATTTCATGTCATAGTATTAAGTTATTTGGTGTGATATGCATGTATGCTAAGTTATTACTGTTTCCAATAATTCCAATAATTCATTACATAACTGGTGTAGAATTTCATGAAAATTAATTTACAGAAAGTTTGATTAAGTATACTTATTTGCTTTAAACTTTAAATCCTTATCATAAAATAACCAAGCCATATAGGTCTTGTAAACCATGACCATGGCTATCATTCGGATCAGCCTCGACCTTTTCCTTTGAAAAAAGACTCGGACGTCAGACGGCGCCATTTTAAAAATAGTTCCACATTGATATATTAGTTTTGTTATAATCTGTCATGAAATACTAGTTCCAACACTGGATTGTAACTGACAAATATGTTACTCACAACATTACTCACTCAAGTTGAAAGTGTGCCTTTTTACTTTTACATTGATTTGATGTAAAACCTTCCACCATTGGCATCCGAGTACTTTTATGCCGTTACAAATAAAGGGCGAGGGGATCCAAATTCATGGCTATATCTGTAAAATAGTATCAGTATATATCGGCATTACAATAAAGTTATTTCAAGCCCTTTACACTTATTACTTCTACTTTTCAGCTTCTATCAAGAAACTCCGACTCTGAAGAATTTGCCAAGATAGACAGTTATACCAGATCTGCAATGGTCGAGAGATATCATCCCAGCGCACGGTTCGATAACCTGACCTTGAACTGCTGTGATAGATGTAAAGGGGAATTATCAGCCGTTTAACCAGTGGATACTTGATGCACCTTCATTGTTGTTATACACTGATTCCTTTGTGATAGTGTAATTATGGCAATTCCTACTCCACTTTGAACGATGATTCGGATGAAAGTATTATACAATATGGTTAACAATCAATACTACATTAGGCAATGACTGTCGTGCTGAATCGCTGTAGCATATCACAGCCAATTGTGCCTCATATGAAATTCATGTGAAATTTACATGAACTTTACGTGAAAGTTCACATGAAATTTATGTGAAATGAGCACGAACATAAAATTTACATGACATTTTTCACATGAAATTCATGTGAAGATTTTTACATGGATGTTATGTGAATTCCGTTTCCTGTGAAGATCACTCAGAAAAATTCATGTGAAATTCATGTGAAGGAAATTTATGTGAAATTCATGTGAAATATTTTTCACATGAATCTAATGTGAAATTTATATGAATTTTACATGAACTTTCATGTAAAATTTACATGATGCTCATTTCATATGAATTTCATGTGATGCACAATTGGCTGTGATATCTGTTAAGGCAAGCACGTAACGGGACCTGTGAGTAGTAGTTCAAGGACATTATTTGTATATTCTGTCATTCATAGACGTACATTTAAACTTTCTTGGAAAGATGGAGCTTTCTCAGATGTAAGCAATCGTATAGACTTCAATGATTCATTTAAACAGTCTTTGCCTAATGCTGTACTGATAGTTAATTAAATTGCACAATTCTTTCATCCTTCAAATTTCAGCAAAATTTGCCATAAATGTTCTGCCATATTTTTATTGTGCTTTAACGGATTTTTGAGATATATTGAAGACTGTAAATAGAATTAACATTTGACATTTGATCAGTCTCTTTCTTAAAGTTGAACTGAATGTATACTGATTTTCTACTGTCTTCAGATCTGCTAAAGTCTCCTTCATGTGATAAAACTTAGCTTGAAGCTTTTGAAATATTTCCTAGAGAATTGTTTTTCTATCAACTTTTATTAGAATTGTTCTCACACTTTACTTGAATGTATTCTTTTTTTGCGATAAAATATATAATACTAACATTTATTTAAATATATATTATTATTTTTTGGTTTGAAGACAATATTTTTGTGCAATATTTTTGGTTTTGGTCACAGTATGTCCATTTTACTGAGTGCTAGAGATGTTCCAGATATTTTCACACTGTACAGAATACTTCATAAATATGCATTGAAACTCATTTATCTTTGTTTTGAACCTTTTAGATAATTGTTCCCATTTGATGTATCACCACATTCATTACATATGTATTTGTTATTTCACATTCCTAATTTCTATGGCAACATAATTTTGTCACTTTTAATTAACCTTATGATGTACTACCTTGTCAACTTTGTAGCTGACTATTGCACATGTTTATTTTGAGATTTCAGTGTTAGGAGATACAGCTTAGACAATATTGGCAGTCAGAAAGTCTTTTAATAACCAATCCCCCAACTACATGTAACATACTGATTTACAAAAAAGCATAATTGACAAAAGTTGAACTTAAATGCATTTTTGAAAGAAAACCAAGTTTTTTTTACAGCTTTATGTACAAAAATGTTCATACTTCTCATTAAATATTTTTATTTTGATAAAAATAGGTTATATGACAAATGTTTAGTAAATAAATGTACATATGCATTAATTAATTGAACCCTATCAGCATTGATTTTAGATCACTCATGAGTATTATTATTATATAATTTACATGTACATGTATAATTGAAATAAAGTCAGACATATTATCTTTTTAGCCGAGTTGCAAAACTCGGCTCTTAATTTGATGTGAGACGGGCGGGCGGGCGGGCGGCGGGCGTCTGGGCGGGCGGTTGGGCGGGCGGGAGGGAGGGCGTCAACAATTGGTTTCCGGACTATAAGTCAACTACGAAAGAGGCTATAACAATGAAACTTCATACACTTACTCACCATTAGTCAAGGATGAGCCCTATTGATTTTGGGGTCAAAAGGTCAAAGGTCAAGGTCACAGGACTCAGATGATTGAAAATGGCTTCCGGACCATATTTCAGCCTGTATTGCACCTATAATCATGAAACTTGCCAGAAATGTTTCCCTTGAATCAAGGATGAGGCCTATTGATTTTGGGGTCAAAAGGTCAAAGGTCAAGGTCACAGGACTCAGATGATTGAAAATGGTTTCCGGACCATATTTCAGCCTGTATTGCACCTATAATCATGAAACTTGCCAGAAATGTTTCCCTTGAATCAAGGATGAGGCCTATTGATTTTGGGGTCCAAAGGTCAAGGTCACAGGACTGTGTTGATTGAAATTGGTTTTCGGACCATTTTTCAGCCTGTATTGCACCTATAATCATGTAACTTGCCAGAAATGTTTCCTGTGAATAGAAAATGACCACTTTTGATTTTGGGGTCAAAAGGTCAAGGTCGCAGGACTCTGATGATTGAAAATGGTTTCCTGGCCATATTTTAGCCTGTATTGCACCTAAAGTCATGAAACTTGCCAATAATGATTCCCATGAATCAAGAATGACCCCTATCGATTTTGGGGTCAAAAGGTCAAAGGTCACAGGACTCCGATGATTGAAAGTGGTTTCCGGACCATATTTCAGCCTGTATTGCAATTATAATCATGAAGCTTGCCAGAAATGTTTCCCATGGATCAAGGATGACCACTATCAATTTTGGGGTTAAAAGGTCAAGGTCACAGGACTAAGATGATTAAAAATGGTTTCCCGACTGAATTTGAGCCTGTATTGCACCTATAATCATGTAACTTGCCAGAAATGTTTCCAGTGAATAGAAAATGACCACTTTTGATTTAGGGGTCAAAGATCAAGGTCACAGGACTTAGGTAATTGAAAATGGTTTCCAGACCATTTTTGAGCCTGTATTGCACCTATAATCATGAAACTTGCCATTAATTTTTGGGTCAAAAGGTCAAAGATCAAGGTCACAGGACTCAGATGATTGAAAATGTTTTCCCAACCATATTTGAACCTGTATTGCACCTTTAATCATGAAACTTGCCAGAAATGTTTCCCGTGATTTAAGATATGAATTGTACCTTATTCTGTATCTTTAGAGTATGCTTTGTTAAATCATATTGTACATACAAATACATAAAGTATTCTGTATGATGAGATTGAAAATCTGTATCCTTGAAAATATATTACACGCTGATATAGAATAAAGAGAAGACCATTTCTTGATCCAGAAATTTTCATTTAGGACCACAAAATGTTGTTACAAACCATACACATTTCATGTTAGTCTGCATATTCATACTTACATTCCAGTTTTGCAACTCGGCATTTTGCATCTTCGATGCATTTTGAGCTTATAACACCTTTTTTCTCACCATTATTGCCCTTGTCCTCCTTAAGATGAATGTTAGTCAGTTCATCTCTCTGTCTGTCCGTCCAAGTAATATTGTAGTTGGTATACAGACTCAATCATTAGCCCCTGATGCAGTATGCATGCAGTATTTCAATTTAACATTCATCATGAAAAGAAGAAGAATCAATTTTTAAATTTTGGAAGTCAAAGGTTAAGGTCACACTCTTATATCGAAAAAGAACCTTATGGCCAGGACAAAATTACAGATCTTCATACTTGCCAAATGGCAAGAGGGAGAGACCTGATAATGAAATTGCTTTTTTTTTCAGTTTTAGTGTACATCCAATTCTTCATCAAATGAATTCAGGTTGGCACTGCTTTCAAGCATTTTTGGTCATGTTCTTGATTTAAGTTGTCATACCGCTGCAAATGAGTAAAACTTTCCGTTATTTTTTGGATAATAAACACATTTAATATGTAGAATGAAATTTAGATAGTTTCTGAGCTTTCTTTTTGGTACTACTTGCTTAGATACTTTAACTTGCATCTTATATGTAACGTTTCATATCCGAAACACGAGTCTGGTGCATTATAAATTGGATTGAAATTTTCTTCAAGAAGAGATAGAGTTGGAACCCTTCTATATTATTAATATAAACACTTATTTCCTGTTGCAGTGTGGAGCAGTCAAACTCGTTCCCCGTGACATGGATGTTTATCAAGTGTATTAATTACTTCTTTCCAGCTCTGTCGTCTGAAAGAAGCCTTGTTTTGGCACTTTATCAATTCGTCATCATAAATATTTTTGGCTATTTCAGAAACTTGTCATTTCATCCAAAAATATAGTCGAAATTATAGGAGGTTTACATCTTGGCACATCCCTCCAATGCTATTTTGAAAACAGGTTTTATTTGGATATGCTACTGAATCGATCCTACAGAAACTTTGGAGCTGTGCAGTCTCTGTTAAGTAAATACACAAATTTAAATTCTGAATATAAAACTAGAGAGTGCTAGTGAACTGAATTTTGGCGGCCCATGAAAAACACTTTGGCAGGACGCATTACTGATGAGATTATTTTTCAATAGATTCATAAGGCGGACAGACACCAGACATGACAAAATTTGGCGAAATTTTCAAAAGGCATGGCAACACATCAAGGTGCTTCAAGGCGGTTTGATCAGATGTGACGTCACAATGAAAAAAGTTGCCAATTGATGTGATGTCTGTGCATATAAAATCAAGGTTTAAAACGGTCATAGATATTTTCTGGATAATGTGAATTTTCTTTTTTTTTCACCCAAAGTCATTTTAGACCTAGGCAAAATTCACTTTAGTAGCGCCCTCTGGTTATATTTTTTGAAATTCAATTTCCGTAATTTGCAGAGAGTGCGCGGCTCCAAATTTCCTGTAGGGTCGATTCAGTAGCATATCCAAATAAAATCTATGTTCAAAAAGTATTGGAGGGATGGTGCTAAGATGTTAACCTCCTTTAATTTCGATGATATTTTTGAATGAAATGACAAGTTTCCGAAATAGCAAAATAGTATTTATGACATTAGTGCCAAAACAAAGCTTCTTTCAGGTAACAGAGTTGGAAAGAAGAAACATTAGAAATAACACATAAGCACAAAAAACCTTGATTTGACGCATATAGACAAAGTATACATGTATGTGTCATTTCCTACAGGTTTAAGAGACCAATATGACCTTAGAAATCACAGTGCCAATTTTCTTGGAGTATGGGGTTATGTTCAGAGTGTAATACTGTGAAATGAAAAATGATGCATGGGAGTTTTTTTCCTAACTTGATAGATCTGGTTCAACTCAATGCACGTCCATTTTGGATTTATTAAAGAATGCTGTTGAAACGGTGTCATCCCGATTGTCCCACATTTATATAAAAAAGGTATAAAAGTCATGTGGGACAATCGGGATATGGTGTGCAGGTTAATTAGGTAATTGCGGCAATTATCTCATTCAGAGATCAAAGACTGAAGGTTAAAGTCTGATTCATGATTTCTTAATTAACGGCATGAATGTTTTGTACTTTCTGGTGTGATTTTATTTATTGAAACATTTTTAGTGAAAAAACTGAAGCCCTTGTACACCTTAATGGTGTTATATGCAACTGCCTAGGAATACTATACGCCGCTATGGAAATACCAATTAAATTTATAGCAACTTTTATGCACGTATTTTTCAAATTAACGCAAATCATGACAAACATTGAAATCCATAGGCATTGACTTTTAATAATTCATAAGTATTGTACATGTACTTATATTTTTTATGACACTAACTGAAAAGTAAAATCCGACTAACATGCATGAATATATACTGATATTCTTTTTGGGATCAGATAAACACAACTAGTCAACATCTTTAGAGCAAGAATCCTACGATAATTAAGTCAAAGGTTAAAGTCCCGGTAACTTGCACCAATAAGAAACACTAAACCTTTAGCCTCAAACTAATAGATTTAATTCATTCAGTCAAATTTTATACCCAAATGCTTTTTGTTCTCTTGAAAAAAAGTCTATAAATATATTTAGCATGACTGAAGTATGTCTGTTTATAAATCAATGTGCGTTTTTGTGCGTCAACAATCATCTGAGCATGCAAAGATTTGTATATTCAACAAACTTTACACCAATTTTTTTACATGGAGAGAAGATGAGCATCCTTTTAAGCATATAATTAAACAGCATGGACCAGACACCATGCAATTTTCGGGTATTTAACCCTCATCAGTGATCCTCACTCAAAACAATGAAATATGGCCGAAATCTGTGAAAATTATGTCCAAATTATACCGAAAGACGTAGCAAAATGGGTGGGATATGATGCTACAGGACCCAGGTTTAAGAAATTTGAGATAAGCTTGTTAACAGAAATTTTCGAATGCGTTTGAAGAAACAAACAACCGAAATTGATCGAATTTGGTTACAAGACCGAGGCTTGGGTATAAAGAGCGACCAGTCGAAAGCTGTCTGCGAATTTCGATTTTTCTGGTCACGTTCACGTCGAAAGGGACAAAATGAAAATAACATGAAATGAACGAATTATTTTAGGCTCAACACTTCGTGGATACTGCATCCGTAAATGATGAGTATTTAGTATAATTATCATTGACATGCAGTGTACTATAATCGTAAGAAAAGCATGGTAAAGTTCCGAAGCGATTACTTTTTATCGTAAGATTTGAATGTGATGGCCAGTGGAGATGAGCTGACTGATGCAAAATTAGTATTTATCACATGATTCACCCGTTATGCAGTTTCATAAAGCCATTTCATAAATATATGATATGATAACACGTTACATATCACTCTGCTTGAATGCGATTGGTCAAGTTTGGAACCTAATCACATAAACCTTGACAAATGTGACCTTTCAAATATCGTTCAACTGTTAAATTCAGACCCGGAGTCAATATCAATGATTAAAATTGTTGTTGTTGAATTAATTTTTGCATTAAAATACTATTCAAAATTGAAATACTTTTCTCTTACGCACAGAATATCTATACGATGGGGACACTACTTCTCATGGCGTAGCAGACGACTTCTAGATCACAGCGTGATTCGCCTCAGTAGTTCTCGGAAACGTTGATTTCACGTTAGAAATACACATTTTAGGCAATATCATGTGATAAAAAGAATCTCAAATGAATTTTCATTTCATACGATGTATTATGAAACTCGTTGTGCGTTTTATATCCCCTCGCCAAGGCTTGGGGATATAAAACTCACAACTCGTTTCATAATACATCGTATGAAATGAAAATTCATTTGAGATCCTATATTTATTACATCATGCTTTGTTTACATTCTCCCTGAAACACGTGCAGAAACTAAGTACATGTACACACCTCACTTTCATTGACGGTATTAATCCTATTTGTGACCCAAGTAAACTTAATTTTCAGTTTTTTGAATCCTTCTATTTTTCAAGGTCAAAATGTAAATATGGGAGATGTTACGCTTTGCTTCTTCTTATCTATACATATAGATCAATAAATTTTAGGGAAATGTAAAACTGCATGAAAAATAAAATGTGAATAATACAGTAAACCTGGACATTTTCGCATGGGGGTAATTTTTGCGCATATTGCGATTGTAGTATTATTATCGCGAAAATAACCTAGCATGAAAAATACAAACAATTTAAAAGACTTAAGGTAATACTCCGATTTCGACAAAATTTACTCCCACGCGTACTCCTACACGGTCATTTCGCGAAAATTTTCCTAAGCGATAATAAGCACACGTCTACAGTAATAGAAAAAAAATGTGTTAGTGACTTAACTTTACAAAGGTTCAAGGACATGTATATATATTCCGTGAAACAGTAGCAAGAAAAATTAAAAACGACGGAAATTTCTGATTTGTTGTTCTTCCAGAGCCATTGCTTGGAGAGACTGTATTCGGTGCTGAAGATGAAGTCGTTTCGGTTTCGTTGGTAGGAGATATTGTGGTCGTTCTAGTCCAATTACATTCAATGAATGTAAGCTGCTGAGATTGAACTTGAATCCAGTATGTGCTTTTCACTTGTACAAAAGTCCCACTGAAAACAAATATCAGAAAATGTACGATGAAATACTTTGTGGACATAAACGCAAACTTTTTATAATTTAGCTGTCTAGTATCGCCAATACTGTCAAACAATTTTTAAAATCTACTGATAAAGGACACAGCTCTGTTTAATAAAATATTTTAAGTATGTACAGAAAAAACCCTAATAGGTTACCCATATATTGGTATTACATTTATTGATATTCCCACCGAAAAATCTACTGTAAAGCTTTTTTTGTCGGCGTTAAATCTTCTATATAGGACTATATAGTAGTTTTTACCCCCGGGGGATATTTTGCTCTATAGTTGACTTTTCGACAATTATAGTAGATATTCCCTCAGGGAAAACTTCCTACTATATTGTATCATATATAGAAAACAATCCCAAATTTTAAAATTCTTACCTTCCTTGCTTTGAAATTACGACTTACGTGAAATTTGCTTACCTTTCTCTTGATACCAAATCACTTTAATTCCCGTTCATTTATTTGTTTTGGTATGTAGATTTTACTGAATGCCAAGAAGCATTATGATTTACTATGAGCCAAAAGTAACTGGGACGCGATTCGTTCTTGTTTATTGTATACTGTAAAACATCTTTTATTCGCGGAGTCTTAAATTCGCGAAATCAAGTGAGGTGACTAGTTCACGGCGTTTTATTTTCGCGGCAACGTACGTACATAAATTATTGTATATGTGTTAGGACATATTCGCAGCGTTTTGAATTCGCAAATCAAAGAATCTTGCGAATATCGCGAAAATAAAACGCTCGCGAAAAAAAAATGTGAAAGTTTATGATGAACGACGAGTAGACAGTACGCAGGTGATATACTGATACGGTTGCTCCCTTGAGATGAGCTTAATCTTTTTGGAATTTGAGAATAGGAAGACTTAACTTACACAAAGGTAATGTTGCCTGTAGATGATGCCGGAGCTCTCCAGTATATTGTTTTAGTTGAACTAAGTTTACTAAGGCGATGTGATACTGCACTCTGAAAAGAGGAAAACAGAGCGTTGTGACTTTTGGTCCACGACAAGCCCTATGGGTCAGTCATTGGTGATTTGGTGGACAATGTTGCCTGGTTTTGGACCATAGTGCACGAAGTTACTTCTGTCCATGTTCGGTTGAAAGGATACAACCAGGAGAAGTAGCAACTGAAATATACTGTGACAGACAGGAGAAAAAAAAAGATACCCTAAAAAGAGCTGACGCGGGAAAGAGCTTCCTTGAGATGAAGGAAATGGAACAAGTGGAACAAAAGCCACATGAACTGTCTTCCCCAGAGACCAGCTTTGTCAGGTTATGTACGTTCGGCTTCATACCCCTTCATCGAGCTACCACAAGCTCTATCACGTTACAATTACAAATACTAAAGGTTTTGATTATGTATGAACAATTGGCAATCCATGGTTCGTAAATGGTCATCATTGTCAGGAACTGTAAATTCACCAACGGATATCACACTTTCCTCATTCCGCGCCTGTATGAACACACCTTTAAACTGGGATCCTGCACTAGATAGGATAACTGCAACATAATGAATACCTTTCAGTGTTCAATATGTGCTTACTGCATACACGGAAAGAAAGTCGTCATCTTATAAGGTCGTAAGTACAACTGCTGGAGAGTTTTGATACGAAAAATGCATGTCTGGTGCATCGAATTTGACATTCCAGGAAAGCTACACCCTGGCAACAGAGACGGTCAATTTTTTCGTTTTGTATCCTGTCTACTTTAAAGTAAAGATCCGCGAAAATAACGTTAGATAGATAAGTAACCTGCGCCTGAAATTGTCAAGCCGAGTATCTTGTAAACTATTTGTATTTGCTTATCTGATTCATATATCTATTTTGTTCAGCACCACTTTTCAACGAAACTCTTGTTGGATGTCACTTACAATGTTTTTTTTTATCTAAAAAACATATCGTTACACATCACTTTCAAACTGAAGTTATGATGGCATTCAGAATCTAAAGAGTTCCCTCGACAGGTTCAAATCCAAAATACAGTCAAAGGAGATCAAACCTGTGCAGTTAATGGTTCCCATTTGAATAATGTAGTGTTTGTTATGTTCTATCTTCGGAAAAGCAAATTCCGACGACGCTCTTTCTGCGATTCGCAACGGCTCTTATTGGACATGTAGTGCGAGTACACCTTTCTCGTTCTCTTTTTACCCTACTTTTAAAGGTGATAATGATTCATTTTTATGCTATCAATAAAAACTCTTCCGGTAAAGCGAAAACGCTTGTTGAGACGTATAATCATCAGAGGATTGAGCTGAAACGCATTAACGTGATTACGAAATTCTTTTTGATTTCCGACAAACGCGGTAGGTAATCTCGCAAAGCAGAACATTTCGGTTCTCTAACATTACGTGAAATACAGGTTATTTATCACAAAAAGGGGAATGTGAATCAGTGACAGGATTCCATTGCTATGAGTTTTTTCCAAAATCAGAGAAATAATAATTTTTTTGTAAAGCTGAAAAAACGATCGACGTGATTCATGTAGATGAAAGTGAAAGTAGAACGCCGATCGTATTTGTGCGTTATAAAAAGCTAATATTTCACCTTATTTTGCATGCAGCTTATAGTTAAGACATTCTTTCATTGCATCACATTCCCTTTTTTATTATACATTATCTACTTTCCACAAAGATATAGACAATCCAGTTGTTCTGCGATACAAGGTTTAATACCTACCGTGACATACCTACAGCTAGCCTGGCTCATTCGTTTGTTACTTTGTTTGTGTCTCATAACCATTTTACAACATGTACTACGAATGTTTGACGTCCTCAAATTCATTAGCATCATTTAAGAGCAGATCACATTCAATCAGTTCACACCTGCTTTATCGTTAAACTTACACTGTTTCAAAACATACCCGTCTCCTTTTAATGCATAGAACGCATTACGTAATTCGTCATTTTTAAGTATGAGGACGGCGTGTTCTTTTACAAACGGACGCATATGATAAAACTTGAATTACATTTTATTCAAAATAATTGACGTATAGATATTGATCTCAGTGTTGCTTACTTTTATCTAGGAGAAGAATAATTTACCAAATTTTATCACAGAGATATCATAAGTATATCTAGTCAACGGGGTAGCTCTTACCATATATGTCAAAGAAGTACTTATCAGTTATTCAGTCAAATTCGAGAAGACAAGGCAAAATTATTAGAATTTCCATAGAAACAATTGCGAACCTCGGAATGAATAAATTTTAGAATTGAGACCAGGTGATTGTACAACCTTCAATGACATCATTTGAGCAGTACAAAGACGAGTTCAATGTTATAGAATAGGGTGCGCTGGATGACTGGGCGGATACATCATGAGATGGCGTCATAGTCTGACATACAGATAACGGAGGACCGCTAGAATATCCAGCAGACAGGTCCAACATCAAGAACATCAACATCTGGAACCACATGATAAGGATTTCTATCTGAAATATATGACGTTGGAACTTTCAAAATTTCAGTCAACTATTGTTTATGAAATTTTTGCTTTTTTTTTCTGATACAAATTCTATCTTTTCCTTACAATCTTAACATCATTGAAATATATTGTAAATTATCTTAATGAATGAACTTTCCTCTTAAAGTGACAAATATGGATAATGACCATATCCCTATATACAGCACTAATGTTTTACGTCTTCAAATTCATTAGCATCATTTTAGAGAAGATAAATTTACAACATGGACCAGACATGCACGTTTCGGGTATTTAACCCTCGTCAGTGATCGATAACTCAGACAATCATAAACCGACGGCATACAAAATCA
Source organism: Pinctada fucata (assembly GCA_028142955.1). Taxonomy (NCBI): domain Eukaryota; kingdom Metazoa; phylum Mollusca; class Bivalvia; order Pterioida; family Pteriidae; genus Pinctada; species Pinctada fucata. Next base: position 18,721,632 of record AP027105.1, read on the forward strand.
GGATAAAACAGGACTTAAGGCCAATTCTTTGTTATTTTCTGTTTTGCGTCTTCGAGCTGGTAGGTTTTGAGCCCATAGTCATAGAACAAAACAAAATTTAAATACTAAGATCTTTTGTAAACTAAATGTGTTTTCTACAAAAATTAAAGAAGAATTGTATAATTTTTGTATTTCATGTAAAAATGTTAAAGTACTGCAATGACGCATTGTCAATAATTCTTTTGCTGACTACAATATGTCAAGATGATCAAATGAAACAGGTTTCTGTCAGATTTCACACAGTCACGTAATATAAAATTGCAACTTTGTTTTAAATGCTTGTTTGCTTTTCTTCCTGGCTGGCTGGTAGGTTTCTCCATTTCAAAAGGACGCAAAACAGAAAAAAACAAGAAATGGCCTTAAGCAAACAAAAACCTCCATCACATGAAAAGAAGCGAACTCCCGAAATGGGAGTGAGACCAGGTGCCCAGAAAGAGTCAGCATCTCCAGCATTTCCTTTACTCGTACGAAGCTGAAATCATTCAATCTTTGGTCTCTGAAGGGAAAACATACTTAGCTTCTGACTTCAACTTCACTTACAGATACATAGACGACGTGTTGTCCATCAATAATCCAAAATTCGTGGATTACCTGAGCAGTATCTATCCTTCGGAGCTTGAAGTCAAAGAAACCACAGAGACAAATAATTCAGCATCCTATTTGGACATAATGTTGTCCTACGACACTGATGGTCACTTGAACACCTCACTCTATGACAAACGTGACGACTTCAATTTCAGCATTAAAAACTTTCCTTTTCTGAGTAGCATCATCCCTTCATCGCCTGCTTATGGCGTGTTCATATCTCAGTTGATACGCTATGCCAGAGCAAGTACCAAATATACGGATTTTGTTCTGAGAGCTAGGCGTCTTTCAGATAAGCTTCTCAGTCAGGGATATGTTTGTGACCGACTAACATCGTCACTGAGGAAGTTCTACGGTCGATATGGGGAACTCGTCATACACTATGATGTCCCACTCTCCAGAATGGTGGATGATAATCTGTCATAGACCATTTGAACCATCCAACCAAAGATTGTACTATATGTCTTCCGAAATGGAAGTAACCGGATGTGACAGTTCTACCGAATTGAAGCGGCGGGTGTTGCATGCAAGCAGGAGATGCTTACTCTTCCTGGGCACCTGGTCTCACTCCCACATCGGGAGTGCGCTTCTTTTCATGTGGTGGAGGTTTTTGTTTGTTTGCTTTGGTTCCTGTTCTATCCTGATTTTGTATGCCTTCAGTTTCTGATTTTCTGAATTATCGATTTTGTGCTGTATACAGGGATATGGTCAATATCCATATTTGTCATCTCCTGCTTGCATGCAACATCCGTCGCTTCTTTTCGGTAGAATTGTCACATCATGTCATATTTTGATTTCAGATAAAACTTTGGTGAGTAAGATCGATACAGATTTGGTAGAACATTTTGAGGAACCAGCGATGAAACGGTGTCGAACAAGTAGGCCTTTCTGCAATATTCATATCTTAGTTGTGTTTTTCAAAGGAATTCGATTATCGAGTGATCACGTCATTTTATATCCAAGTCATTTTCCAATTAATTTTTAACCGAAGTATGACGTTTAGAGGTACCATATTTGTTTGTAGAAATCAAATAATTATATAACTAGATGGCTACTGTTGCAAGCAACAGACGGATTCCTCCTTTATTAGACCTTCCTCAGAACTGAAGTGTTAAAATACGAATAAAGAAGATGGAAAAAAGAATAGTTGCTTAAGTACCATATTAACTTCAGCAAATGAGTCAAAAGAGCTTATGTCTAATTTGGGACTCTTGCTAATTTATCAACAAAATAGAAGAAATAAATAATAAATACCTTTCATCTTTACGAAAGCTTTAAACTCCATGCATAATCAATATTTTATCCTTTACAATGACTTTCTCAAAAAAGAATTGCACAATGAATTTGCAATGAGATAATTTCTATTAATAGAAAATGACAACAGCATGAAACTACTGATATGTAATGCTACTAAGAATAAAAAGAAAGAAACAGAAAACAAGAATAAAAGAGTTATCCATCTTACTATGTAAAGTTCAAATAAGAAGTACTACTTGTGTGAAGAATAAATAGTTAAGGACAAAATCCTGTGTATTCTACAAGAGTAAATGTTTGTTATGACCTTGAAAAAGTTAATTTGACCTTTAACAAAGGTCATGGATAGAAGATAAGCATTTGAATTTATTCTCATCATGAGTCCTCTTAATCTAATCAAAGCTCAATATTTTATCGACAAAAGTCTGTTGTGACCTTGAAATCGAATAAATGACCTTGGGTCAAGGTCAAGGTGAAAGGACTTCATGCAAGGAATATTTGCGCCAAGTTTGAACTCTCAAGGTCAAAAGGTCTTTGTTCTATAGCAAAAGTTTGTTGTGACCTTGAGAATCAAAATTTGACCTTGGGTCAAGGTCAAGGTGAAAGGGCTTGGCTCAATGATTGTATCTATGAAGTTTGAACTGTCAAGGTCAAATAGTCTTTGTTCTATAGGCAAAAGTTTGTTGTGACCTTGAGAATCATAATGTGACCTTGAAACTAGGTCATCATCAATGACTACCTATTAGTAGCCCACCATCCAAGTTTCAACTCAAAATCTCAAAAACTGTAGAAATTGGCACTGTGCCAATTTAAAGTTCCATTTTCAACTCAAAATAGCGCGAAAACCGTAAATATTTTATCGAGCATGTAAGCGTATAAAAGTTTGCAAATTTCCCAAAGAACAATATAAAACAAATTTCGTTCAAATCGTACGGTTAGTTTAGGAGTTATAAGTGTTTAAAGATTTGACCTTTGATGACCTCTAGCGGGGGCATACGTGAACTTTTCGATGACAAAATTTTTTTACCTCTAGATCGTTATATGCTCTTTCACATGATACTTTTTGTTTTATCATAAGAAGTGGCACTTTTTTTGTACAGTGACTGGAACGATCTGGGGGTAAGAATAATAATAATAAGAATAATAATAAGAATAAAGAAAAGACAATACAATAACAGAAAGGATTCCGACGGAATAGTCGGAATCCTTAATAAGAATAATAAGAATAAAGAAAAGACAATACAATAACAGAAAGGATTCCGACGGAAATCGGAATCCTTAATAAATGGAAGGATGGAGGTTCCTGTGGACATAGCAGACGGATTCCTCTCATTTTCATCTTGTTAAGAACAGAAATGAAAATTGAAAAAATGCGAAAATGACTGGCCGCAGCTGGACTCGAACCAGGTACCTTCACCAAGGTAGGCCCCATCGAATCTTGTACATGTAATGTCAGGTCACATGGTTGAATTGACCAATGAAATTTGTAACACATCCTGGGTCATGCATATTAATTATGTGAGGGATTTTCCAATGAATCATGACAATATAGCAAGTGTTTTCAAACTGGTACATGTATTCGATATTTCTTGATTCTGTTAGAAAACATTTTGAACTAATACATACTCGTATAAATTTTGAAATGAAAACAATGTTGAAGCACTGTACTTAATGTTTGCTTACGAATGAAAAAAAAATGAGGGGAAAAAATGGCCGAGGCCGGTATCGAACCCCGAACCCTCCGATTCGAAGTCTGACGCTCTACCGCTGAGCTATTGCAGAATTCGAACTGACAAAGCTTTGCATCAAAAGTCTTTAGAAGGATGAAATCTTGCGACTATGATATGACTCAACATGTCGAGCATGTTCCGAATGATAAATCTTTATCGATCGATTCTATTTACAGGTTTGTATTCAGGAGTAAACAACACAGAATTTCATAAAATGTATTTTTTTTTATTTGACTTTCATTGACCATGTATGTAGAGAATAAAATTATGAATCAATAAATTGTGTTTGCTTCTTTTGCAAGGGCGGATCTACACAGGGTAGGTGAAAACAGGTATGTACACGTATGTAACATGTAAGTCGGAGGGGGGGGGGGCAAAAACTTATCAACCTCCCCCTTTCGAAGGACTAGCCTATGTCATTGGATAAACAAACCGTCAAAGATCTTGTACAGTTATTTCAAAGATTGAAGAATTCAAAAAGAAACAGACAAACAAACGAGAAAAAAAAAATGCCCAAGGGGGCCACATTGCTCCGTCAAAGGTCTTGTACAGTTGTTTCAAATATTAAGGAATTTAATAAGAAAAAGACAAACAAACAAACAAAACAAATGAAAAAAAAAAAAAAAAAAAACAAGAGGCCAAAGGGAGCCATATTGCTCAGTCAAAAGTCTTGTACAGTTGTTTCAAAGATTGTCGAATCAAAAAAGAAAAAAACAAGCAAACAAACAAACAAGCAAAACAAATGAAAATAAAACAAAACAAAACAAAACAAAACAAACAAGAGGCCCAAGGGGGCCACATTGCTCCGTCAAAGGTCTTGTACAGTTGTTTCAAAGATTGACGAATTAAAAAATAACAAGACATACAAACAAAACAAAAAAAAAAAAAAAAAAAAAAACCAAGAAGCCCAAGGGGGCCACATTGCTCCGTCAAAGGTCTTGTACAGTTGTTTCAAAGATTGACGAATGAAAAAAAAGAGGCCTAAGGTGGCCATATATACACGTTGAAGTCAATGACATTGAAATAAATATGCGCAATATGAAATGTGTTTTTCTTCTGAATAAAAAGCTATGAATAGGACTGACTTGTTGCATGAACGATCGATAATTCTTGTAATGCTGAATCAGCCATTTGTATTTCTCCGTCTGTATATCAAAAATAAAAACCACTAACATTCAGGAACTCCAATGGCTATGTGGATAGGGCGTTGGACTGCTGGCCAAGGGTACCGGGTTCGATCCCCAGTCTGGACGTTTTTTTTTTTTTTCGCCGATCGTCTGCCTTTCTGTCTAGTACTCTCTCTATCTGTTCGTATGTCTGTTCGTTCTTCTATCGTTGTCAGTCTATCTAACACTGTCTATCTTACACTGTCAGTCTGTCTGTCTGGTCCATGCTGCAAATTTACCAGTTAATTTAAATGATGCTATTCAATTTTAAGACATTTTTAAAACATTTAATTAGAAAATGACAACAGCATGAAAGTACAGACAAGTCATGGTACGAAGAGAAATAGAAATAAAAGATTTATCTTTCTTAGATCATGTAAAGTTCATATAAGAAGGACCTCGTTTGTGAAGTAGAAGTAGTGTAGGACAAACACTGTGTATTTAACAAGTAAATGTTGTTATGACATTGAGAATGAAATTTTCACCTTGAACCAAGGTCAAGGAAAAAAGATGAGTATAGAATATCATTTTCTTCAAAATATATATGAAATTGAATAAAGCTCAATATTTTATCAACAAAAGACTGTTATGACCTTGAAATCGAACGAATGACCTTTGGTCAAGGTCAATGTGACAGGACTTACTGCAAGGAATATTTGTACCCAGTTTGCACTCTCAAGGTCAAACAGTCTTTGTTTTATAGGCAAAAATGCTGTTGTGACCTTGAGAATGAGAATTTGACCTTGGATCAAGGTCAAGGTGAAAGAGCTTGGCTTAACAATTATATGTATGAAGTTTGAACTCTGAAGGTCAAATAGTCTTTGCTCTATAAGCAAAAGTTTCATGTGACCTTGAGAATAAAAATTTGACCTTGAAAAGAGGGTCAACATTAAATGACTATCTATAAGTGACCTAACATCCAAGTTTCAACTCAAAGTCTCAAAATTTGTAGAAATTGGCACCTTGCCAATTTAAGGCTCCATTTTCAACTTGAAATAGCTTGAAAACTGTAAATATTTTATGGAGCATGTAAGCGTATAAAAGTTTGCAAATTTCTCAAAGAACAATATAAAACAAATTTTGTTCAAATCGTACGGTTAGTAAAGGAGTTATAAGAGTTTAAAGATTTGACCGCTGATGACCTCAAGCGGGGGCATATGTGAACTTTTCGACAAGAAAAAAATATTAAATTAAGATCTTTATTTGCTCTTTTACATGATACTTTCCATTTTATCATATGATGCGGTACTTTGATGTAACGTCACTGGATTGGCTTGGGGGTAAGAATAATAATAATAATAATAATAATAAGAATAACTAGATGGCTACTGTTGCAAGCAACAGACGGATTCCTCCTTTATTAGACCTTCCTCGGAACTGAAGTGCTAAAATCCGAATAAAGAAGATGGAAAAAAGAATAGTTGCTTTAGTACCATATCAACTTCAGCAAATGAGTCAAAAGAGCTTATGTCTAATTTGGGACTCTTATTTATTTATCAACAAAATAGAAGAAAAAATAATAATAAATACCTTTCATGTTTACGAAAGCTTTAAACTCCATGCTCAATCAATATCTAATCCTTTACAATGACTTTCTCAAAAAAGAATTGCACAATGATTTTACAATGAGATAATTTCTATTAATAGAAAATGACAACAACATGAAACTACTGATATGTAATGCTACTAAGAATAAAAAAGAAAGAAACAGAGAACAAGTATAAAAGAGTTATCTATCTTACTATGTAAAGTTCAAATAAGAAGTACTACTTGTGTGAAGAATGAATAGTTAAGGACAAAATCCTGTGAATTATACAAAAGTAAATGTTTGTTATGACCTTGAAAAAGTTTACTTGACCTTTAACCAAGGTCATGGATAAAAGATAAGCATTTGAGTTTATTCTTATCAAGAGTACTCTTAATCTAATCAAAGCTCAATATTTTATCGACAAAAGTCTGTTCTGACCTTGAAAGCAAACAAATGACCTTGGGTCAAGGTCAAGGTGAAAGGACTTGATGCAAGGAATATTTGCGCCAAGTTTGAACTCTCAAGGTCAAATGGTCTTTGTTCTATAGGAAAAATTTTGTTGTGACCTTGAGAATGAAAATTTGACCTTGGGTCAAGGTCAAGGTGAAAGGGCTTGGATCAATGATTGTATTTATGAAGTTTGAAGTGTCAAGGTCAAATAGTCTTTGTTCTATAGGCAAAAGTTTGTTGTGACCTTGAGAATCATAATTTGACCTTGAAACTAGGTCATCATCAATGACTACCTATAAGTAACCTACCATCCAAGTTTCAACTCAAAATCTCAAAAACTGTCGAAATTGGCACTGTGCCAATTTAAAGTTCCATTTTCAACTCAAAATAGCGCGAAAACCGTAAATATTTTATCGAGCATGTAAGCGTATAAAAGTTTGCAAATTTCCCAAAGAACAACACAAAACAAATTTCATTCAAATCGCACGGTAAGTTTAGGAGTTATAAGGTTTTGAAGATTTGACCTTTGATGACCTCTAGCGGGGGCATATGTGAACTTTTCGACAAGAAAAAAAAATTAAATTAAGATCTTTATTTGCTCTTTCACATGATACTTTCCATTTTATCATATGATGAGGTACTTTGTTGTAAAGTCTCTGGATTGGTTTGGGGGTAAGAATAATAATAATAATAATAATAATAATAATAATAAGAATAATAAGAATAAAGAAAAGACAATACAATAACAGAAAGGATTCCGACGGAAGTCGGAATCCTTAATAAGAATAAAGAAAAGACAATACAATAACAGAAAGGATTCCGACGGAAATCGGAATCCTTAATAAATGGAAGGATGGAGGTTCCTGTGGACATAGCAGACGGATTCCTCTCATTTTCATCTTGTTAAGAACAGAAATGAAAATTGAAAAAATGCGAAAATGACTGGCCGCAGCTGGACTCGAACCAGGTACCTTCACCAAGGTAGGCCCCATCGAATCTTGTACATGTAATGTCAGGTCACATGGTTGAATTGACCAATGAAATTTGTAACACATCCTGGGTCATGCATATTAATTATGTGAGGGATTTTCCAATGAATCATGACAATATAGCAAGTGTTTTCAAACTGGTACATGTATTCGATATTTCTTGATTCTGTTAGAAAACATTTTGAACTAATACATACTCGTATAAATTTTGAAATGAAAACAATGTTGAAGCACTGTACTTAATGTTTGCTTACGAATGAAAAAAAAATGAGGGGAAAAAATGGCCGAGGCCGGTATCGAACCCCGGACCCTCCGATTCGAAGTCTGACGCTCTACCGCTGAGCTATTGCAGAACTGACAAAGCTTTGCATCAAAAGTCTTTAGAAGGATGAAATCTTGCGACTATGATATGACTCAACATGTCGAGCATGTTCCGAATGATAAATCTTTATCGATCGATTCTATTTACAGGTTTGTATTCAGGAGTAAACAACACAGAATTTCATAAAATGTATTTTTTTTTATTTGACTTTCATTGACCATGTATGTAGAGAATAAAATTATGAATCAATAAATTGTGTTTGCTTCTTTTGCAAGGGCGGATCTACACAGGGTAGGTGAAAACAGGTATGTACACGTATGTAACATGTAAGTCGGAGGGGGGGGGGGGCAAAAACTTATCAACCTCCCCCTTTCGAAGGACTAGCCTATGTCATTGGATAAACAAACCGTCAAAGATCTTGTACAGTTATTTCAAAGATTGAAGAATTCAAAAAGAAACAGACAAACAAACGAGAAAAAAAAAATGCCCAAGGGGGCCACATTGCTCCGTCAAAGGTCTTGTACAGTTGTTTCAAATATTAAGGAATTTAATAAGAAAAAGACAAACAAACAAACAAAACAAATGAAAAAAAAAAAAAAAAAACAAGAGGCCAAAGGGAGCCATATTGCTCAGTCAAAAGTCTTGTACAGTTGTTTCAAAGATTGTCGAATCAAAAAAGAAAAAAACAAGCAAACAAACAAACAAGCAAAACAAATGAAAATAAAACAAAACAAAACAAAACAAAACAAACAAGAGGCCCAAGGGGGCCACATTGCTCCGTCAAAGGTCTTGTACAGTTGTTTCAAAGATTGACGAATTAAAAAATAACAAGACATACAAACAAAAAAAAAAAAAAAAAAAAAAAAAAAAAAACCAAGAAGCCCAAGGGGGCCACATTGCTCCGTCAAAGGTCTTGTACAGTTGTTTCAAAGATTGACGAATGAAAAAAAAGAGGCCTAAGGTGGCCATATATACACGTTGAAGTCAATGACATTGAAATAAATATGCGCAATATGAAATGTGTTTTTCTTCTGAATAAAAAGCTATGAATAGGACTGACTTGTTGCATGAACGATCGATAATTCTTGTAATGCTGAATCAGCCATTTGTATTTCTCCGTCTGTATATCAAAAATAAAAACCACTAACATTCAGGAACTCCAATGGCTATGTGGATAGGGCGTTGGACTGCTGGCCAAGGGTACCGGGTTCGATCCCCAGTCTGGACGTTTTTTTTTTTTTTTCGCCGATCGTCTGCCTTTCTGTCTAGTACTCTCTCTATCTGTTCGTATGTCTGTTCGTTCTTCTATCGTTGTCAGTCTATCTAACACTGTCTATCTTACACTGTCAGTCTGTCTGTCTGGTCCATGCTGCAAATTTACCAGTTAATTTAAATGATGCTATTCAATTTTAAGACATTTTTAAAACATTTAATTAGAAAATGACAACAGCATGAAAGTACAGACAAGTCATGGTACGAAGAGAAATAGAAATAAAAGATTTATCTTTCTTAGATCATGTAAAGTTCATATAAGAAGGACCTCGTTTGTGAAGTAGAAGTAGTGTAGGACAAACACTGTGTATTTAACAAGTAAATGTTGTTATGACATTGAGAATGAAATTTTCACCTTGAACCAAGGTCAAGGAAAAAAGATGAGTATAGAATATCATTTTCTTCAAAATATATATGAAATTGAATAAAGCTCAATATTTTATCAACAAAAGACTGTTATGACCTTGAAATCGAACGAATGACCTTTGGTCAAGGTCAATGTGACAGGACTTACTGCAAGGAATATTTGTACCCAGTTTGCACTCTCAAGGTCAAAGTCTTTGTTTTATAGGCAAAAATGCTGTTGTGACCTTGAGAATGAGAATTTGACCTTGGATCAAGGTCAAGGTGAAAGAGCTTGGCTTAACAATTATATGTATGAAGTTTGAACTCTGAAGGTCAAATAGTCTTTGCTCTATAAGCAAAAGTTTCATGTGACCTTGAGAATAAAAATTTGACCTTGAAAAGAGGGTCAACATTAAATGACTATCTATAAGTGACCTAACATCCAAGTTTCAACTCAAAGTCTCAAAATTTGTAGAAATTGGCACCTTGCCAATTTAAGGCTCCATTTTCAACTTGAAATAGCTTGAAAACTGTAAATATTTTATGGAGCATGTAAGCGTATAAAAGTTTGCAAATTTCTCAAAGAACAATATAAAACAAATTTTGTTCAAATCGTACGGTTAGTAAAGGAGTTATAAGAGTTTAAAGATTTGACCGCTGATGACCTCAAGCGGGGGCATATGTGAACTTTTCGACAAGAAAAAAATATTAAATTAAGATCTTTATTTGCTCTTTTACATGATACTTTCCATTTTATCATATGATGCGGTACTTTGATGTAACGTCACTGGATTGGCTTGGGGGTAAGAATAATAATAATAATAATAATAATAAGAATAATAAGAATAAAGAAAAGACAATACAATAACAGAAAGGATTCCGACGGAAATCGGAATCCTTAATAAATGGAAGGATGGAGGTTCCTGTGGACATAGCAGACGGATTCCTCTCATTTTCATCTTGTTAAGAACAGAAATGAAAATTGAAAAAATGCGAAAATGACTGGCCGCAGCTGGACTCGAACCAGGTACCTTCACCAAGGTAGGCCCCATCGAATCTTGTACATGTAATGTCAGGTCACATGGTTGAATTGACCAATGAAATTTGTAACACATCCTGGGTCATGCATATTAATTATGTGAGGGATTTTCCAATGAATCATGACAATATAGCAAGTGTTTTCAAACTGGTACATGTATTCGATATTTCTTGATTCTGTTAGAAAACATTTTGAACTAATACATACTCGTATAAATTTTGAAATGAAAACAATGTTGAAGCACTGTACTTAATGTTTGCTTACGAATGAAAAAAAAATGAGGGGAAAAAATGGCCGAGGCCGGTATCGAACCCCGGACCCTCCGATTCGAAGTCTGACGCTCTACCGCTGAGCTATTGCAGAACTGACAAAGCTTTGCATCAAAAGTCTTTAGAAGGATGAAATCTTGCGACTATGATATGACTCAACATGTCGAGCATGTTCCGAATGATAAATCTTTATCGATCGATTCTATTTACAGGTTTGTATTCAGGAGTAAACAACACAGAATTTCATAAAATGTATTTTTTTTTATTTGACTTTCATTGACCATGTATGTAGAGAATAAAATTATGAATCAATAAATTGTGTTTGCTTCTTTTGCAAGGGCGGATCTACACAGGGTAGGTGAAAACAGGTATGTACACGTATGTAACATGTAAGTCGGAGGGGGGGGGGGGCAAAAACTTATCAACCTCCCCCTTTCGAAGGACTAGCCTATGTCATTGGATAAACAAACCGTCAAAGATCTTGTACAGTTATTTCAAAGATTGAAGAATTCAAAAAGAAACAGACAAACAAACGAGAAAAAAAAAATGCCCAAGGGGGCCACATTGCTCCGTCAAAGGTCTTGTACAGTTGTTTCAAATATTAAGGAATTTAATAAGAAAAAGACAAACAAACAAACAAAACAAATGAAAAAAAAAAAAAAAAAAAACAAGAGGCCAAAGGGAGCCATATTGCTCAGTCAAAAGTCTTGTACAGTTGTTTCAAAGATTGTCGAATCAAAAAAGAAAAAAACAAGCAAACAAACAAACAAGCAAAACAAATGAAAATAAAACAAAACAAAACAAAACAAAACAAACAAGAGGCCCAAGGGGGCCACATTGCTCCGTCAAAGGTCTTGTACAGTTGTTTCAAAGATTGACGAATTAAAAAATAACAAGACATACAAACAAAACAAAAAAAAAAAAACAAAAAACCAAGAAGCCCAAGGGGGCCACATTGCTCCGTCAAAGGTCTTGTACAGTTGTTTCAAAGATTGACGAATGAAAAAAAAGAGGCCTAAGGTGGCCATATATACACGTTGAAGTCAATGACATTGAAATAAATATGCGCAATATGAAATGTGTTTTTCTTCTGAATAAAAAGCTATGAATAGGACTGACTTGTTGCATGAACGATCGATAATTCTTGTAATGCTGAATCAGCCATTTGTATTTCTCCGTCTGTATATCAAAAATAAAAACCACTAACATTCAGGAACTCCAATGGCTATGTGGATAGGGCGTTGGACTGCTGGCCAAGGGTACCGGGTTCGATCCCCAGTCTGGACGTTTTTTTTTTTTCGCCGATCGTCTGCCTTTCTGTCTAGTACTCTCTCTATCTGTTCGTATGTCTGTTCGTTCTTCTATCGTTGTCAGTCTATCTAACACTGTCTATCTTACACTGTCAGTCTGTCTGTCTGGTCCATGCTGCAAATTTACCAGTTAATTTAAATGATGCTATTCAATTTTAAGACATTTTTAAAACATTTAATTAGAAAATGACAACAGCATGAAAGTACAGACAAGTCATGGTACGAAGAGAAATAGAAATAAAAGATTTATCTTTCTTAGATCATGTAAAGTTCATATAAGAAGGACCTCGTTTGTGAAGTAGAAGTAGTGTAGGACAAACACTGTGTATTTAACAAGTAAATGTTGTTATGACATTGAGAATGAAATTTTCACCTTGAACCAAGGTCAAGGAAAAAAGATGAGTATAGAATATCATTTTCTTCAAAATATATATGAAATTGAATAAAGCTCAATATTTTATCAACAAAAGACTGTTATGACCTTGAAATCGAACGAATGACCTTTGGTCAAGGTCAATGTGACAGGACTTACTGCAAGGAATATTTGTACCCAGTTTGCACTCTCAAGGTCAAACAGTCTTTGTTTTATAGGCAAAAATGCTGTTGTGACCTTGAGAATGAGAATTTGACCTTGGATCAAGGTCAAGGTGAAAGAGCTTGGCTTAACAATTATATGTATGAAGTTTGAACTCTGAAGGTCAAATAGTCTTTGCTCTATAAGCAAAAGTTTCATGTGACCTTGAGAATAAAAATTTGACCTTGAAAAGAGGGTCAACATTAAATGACTATCTATAAGTGACCTAACATCCAAGTTTCAACTCAAAGTCTCAAAATTTGTAGAAATTGGCACCTTGCCAATTTAAGGCTCCATTTTCAACTTGAAATAGCTTGAAAACTGTAAATATTTTATGGAGCATGTAAGCGTATAAAAGTTTGCAAATTTCTCAAAGAACAATATAAAACAAATTTTGTTCAAATCGTACGGTTAGTAAAGGAGTTATAAGAGTTTAAAGATTTGACCGCTGATGACCTCAAGCGGGGGCATATGTGAACTTTTCGACAAGAAAAAAATATTAAATTAAGATCTTTATTTGCTCTTTTACATGATACTTTCCATTTTATCATATGATGCGGTACTTTGATGTAACGTCACTGGATTGGCTTGGGGGTAAGAATAATAATAATAATAATAATAATAAGAATAACTAGATGGCTACTGTTGCAAGCAACAGACGGATTCCTCCTTTATTAGACCTTCCTCGGAACAGAAGTGTTCAAATCCGAATAAAGAAGATGGAAAAATGAATAGTTGCTTCATTACCTTATTCACTTCAGCAAATGAGTCAAAAGAGCTTATGTCTTATTTGGGACTCTTATTCATTTTCAACAAAAAAGGAAAAAAAAAAAAATAAATACCTTTCATGTTAACGAAAGCTTTAAACTCCATGCTCTATCAATATCAATATCCTTTACAATTACTTTCTCAAAACAGAATTGCACAATGATTTTGTAATGAGATAATTTCTGTTAATAGAAAATGACAACAACATGAAAATACAGATATGTAATGCTACTAAGAAAGAAAAAGAAACAGAGAACAAGAATAAAAGAGTTATCTTTCTTATACTATGTTAAGTTCAAACAAGAAGGACTACTTGTGTGAAGAATAAATAGTATAGGACAAAAAGTGTGAATTCTATAAGAGTAAATGATTGTTATGATTTTGAGAATGATTATTTGACCTTGAACCAATGTCATAAATAGAAGATAAGTATTATGATCATTCTCATCAAGATTGATCTTAATCTAAGCAAAGCTCAATATCTAATCAACCAAAGTCGGTTGTGACCTTGAAATCGAACAAATGACCTTGGGTCAAGGTCATGGTGAAAGGGATTGATGCAAGGAATATTTGTGTAATGTTTGAACTCACAAGGTCAAATAATCTTTGTTTTATAGGCAAAAGTTTCTTGTGACCTTGAGAATGAGAATTTGACCTTGGTTTAAGGTCAAGGTGAAAGAGCTTTACTGAACAATGATATGTATGAAGTTTGAACTCTGAAGGTCAAATAGTCTTTGTTCTATAGGCAAAAGTTTGTTGTGACCTTGAGAATGAAAATTTGACCTTGGGTGAAGGTCAAGGTGAAAGAGCTTGGTTTAATGATAATATGTACGAAGTTTGAACTCTGAAGGTCAAATACTTTTTGTTCTATAGGCAAAAGTTTGTTGTGACCTTGAGAATGAAAATTTGACCTTGAAAGTAGGTCAACATTAAACGACCACCTATAAGTAACCTACTATCAAAGTTTCAACTCAAAATCTCAGAAACTGTAGAAATTGGCATCGTGCCAATTTAAAGTTCCATTTTCAACTCGGAATAGCTCGAAAACCGTAAATATTTTATCGAGCATGTAAGCGTATAAAAGTTTACTATTTTCCCAAAGAACATTTTAAAACAAATTTCGTTCAAATCGTACGGTTAATTTAGGAGTTATAAGTGTTTAAAGATTTGACCTTTGATGACCTCCAGCGGGGGTATTGGTGAGCTTATTGACAAACAAAAAATAGTTAAAAAAGATTTTGGTATGCTCTTTCTGATGGTACCATCCCTTTTGCTCTGTGTTAAAAGACCTTTGAATAAAGTGTCTGGAAATGATGAGGGGGTAAGAATAAAAATAATAATAATAATAATAATAATAAGAATAATAATAAGAATAAAGAAAAGACATTGCAATAACAGAAAGGATTCCGACGGAATAGTCGGAATCCTTAATAATAAGAATAAAGAAAAGACAATACAATAACAGAAAGGATTCCGACGGAAATCGGAATCCTTAATAAATGGAAGGATGGAGGTTCCTGTGGACATAGCAGACGGATTCCTCTCATTTTCATCTTGTTAAGAACAGAAATGAAAATTGAAAAAATGCGAAAATGACTGGCCGCAGCTGGACTCGAACCAGGTACCTTCACCAAGGTAGGCCCCATCGAATCTTGTACATGTAATGTCAGGTCACATGGTTGAATTGACCAATGAAATTTGTAACACATCCTGGGTCATGCATATTAATTATGTGAGGGATTTTCCAATGAATCATGACAATATAGCAAGTGTTTTCAAACTGGTACATGTATTCGATATTTCTTGATTCTGTTAGAAAACATTTTGAACTAATACATACTCGTATAAATTTTGAAATGAAAACAATGTTGAAGCACTGTACTTAATGTTTGCTTACGAATGAAAAAAAAATGAGGGGAAAAAATGGCCGAGGCCGGTATCGAACCCCGGACCCTCCGATTCGAAGTCTGACGCTCTACCGCTGAGCTATTGCAGAACTGACAAAGCTTTGCATCAAAAGTCTTTAGAAGGATGAAATCTTGCGACTATGATATGACTCAACATGTCGAGCATGTTCCGAATGATAAATCTTTATCGATCGATTCTATTTACAGGTTTGTATTCAGGAGTAAACAACACAGAATTTCATAAAATGTATTTTTTTTTATTTGACTTTCATTGACCATGTATGTAGAGAATAAAATTATGAATCAATAAATTGTGTTTGCTTCTTTTGCAAGGGCGGATCTACACAGGGTAGGTGAAAACAGGTATGTACACGTATGTAACATGTAAGTCGGAAGGGGGGGGGGGGGCAAAAACTTATCAACCTCCCCCTTTCGAAGGACTAGCCTATGTCATTGGATAAACAAACCGTCAAAGATCTTGTACAGTTATTTCAAAGATTGAAGAATTCAAAAAGAAACAGACAAACAAACGAGAAAAAAAAAAAAATGCCCAAGGGGGCCACATTGCTCCGTCAAAGGTCTTGTACAGTTGTTTCAAATATTAAGGAATTTAATAAGAAAAAGACAAACAAACAAACAAAACAAATGAAAAAAAAAAAAACAAAAAACAAGAGGCCAAAGGGAGCCATATTGCTCAGTCAAAAGTCTTGTACAGTTGTTTCAAAGATTGTCGAATCAAAAAAGAAAAAAACAAGCAAACAAACAAACAAGCAAAACAAATGAAAATAAAACAAAACAAAACAAAACAAAACAAACAAGAGGCCCAAGGGGGCCACATTGCTCCGTCAAAGGTCTTGTACAGTTGTTTCAAAGATTGACGAATTAAAAAATAACAAGACATACAAACAAAACAAAACAAAAAAAAAAAAAAAAAAAAACCAAGAAGCCCAAGGGGGCCACATTGCTCCGTCAAAGGTCTTGTACAGTTGTTTCAAAGATTGACGAATGAAAAAAAAGAGGCCTAAGGTGGCCATATATACACGTTGAAGTCAATGACATTGAAATAAATATGCGCAATATGAAATGTGTTTTTCTTCTGAATAAAAAGCTATGAATAGGACTGACTTGTTGCATGAACGATCGATAATTCTTGTAATGCTGAATCAGCCATTTGTATTTCTCCGTCTGTATATCAAAAATAAAAACCACTAACATTCAGGAACTCCAATGGCTATGTGGATAGGGCGTTGGACTGCTGGCCAAGGGTACCGGGTTCGATCCCCAGTCTGGACGTTTTTTTTTTTTTCGCCGATCGTCTGCCTTTCTGTCTAGTACTCTCTCTATCTGTTCGTATGTCTGTTCGTTCTTCTATCGTTGTCAGTCTATCTAACACTGTCTATCTTACACTGTCAGTCTGTCTGTCTGGTCCATGCTGCAAATTTACCAGTTAATTTAAATGATGCTATTCAATTTTAAGACATTTTTAAAACATTTAATTAGAAAATGACAACAGCATGAAAGTACAGACAAGTCATGGTACGAAGAGAAATAGAAATAAAAGATTTATCTTTCTTAGATCATGTAAAGTTCATATAAGAAGGACCTCGTTTGTGAAGTAGAAGTAGTGTAGGACAAACACTGTGTATTTAACAAGTAAATGTTGTTATGACATTGAGAATGAAATTTTCACCTTGAACCAAGGTCAAGGAAAAAAGATGAGTATAGAATATCATTTTCTTCAAAATATATATGAAATTGAATAAAGCTCAATATTTTATCAACAAAAGACTGTTATGACCTTGAAATCGAACGAATGACCTTTGGTCAAGGTCAATGTGACAGGACTTACTGCAAGGAATATTTGTACCCAGTTTGCACTCTCAAGGTCAAACAGTCTTTGTTTTATAGGCAAAAATGCTGTTGTGACCTTGAGAATGAGAATTTGACCTTGGATCAAGGTCAAGGTGAAAGAGCTTGGCTTAACAATTATATGTATGAAGTTTGAACTCTGAAGGTCAAATAGTCTTTGCTCTATAAGCAAAAGTTTCATGTGACCTTGAGAATAAAAATTTGACCTTGAAAAGAGGGTCAACATTAAATGACTATCTATAAGTGACCTAACATCCAAGTTTCAACTCAAAGTCTCAAAATTTGTAGAAATTGGCACCTTGCCAATTTAAGGCTCCATTTTCAACTTGAAATAGCTTGAAAACTGTAAATATTTTATGGAGCATGTAAGCGTATAAAAGTTTGCAAATTTCTCAAAGAACAATATAAAACAAATTTTGTTCAAATCGTACGGTTAGTAAAGGAGTTATAAGAGTTTAAAGATTTGACCGCTGATGACCTCAAGCGGGGGCATATGTGAACTTTTCGACAAGAAAAAAATATTAAATTAAGATCTTTATTTGCTCTTTTACATGATACTTTCCATTTTATCATATGATGCGGTACTTTGATGTAACGTCACTGGATTGGCTTGGGGGTAAGAATAATAATAATAATAATAATAATAAGAATAATAAGAATAAAGAAAAGACAATACAATAACAGAAAGGATTCCGACGGAAATCGGAATCCTTAATAAATGGAAGGATGGAGGTTCCTGTGGACATAGCAGACGGATTCCTCTCATTTTCATCTTGTTAAGAACAGAAATGAAAATTGAAAAAATGCGAAAATGACTGGCCGCAGCTGGACTCGAACCAGGTACCTTCACCAAGGTAGGCCCCATCGAATCTTGTACATGTAATGTCAGGTCACATGGTTGAATTGACCAATGAAATTTGTAACACATCCTGGGTCATGCATATTAATTATGTGAGGGATTTTCCAATGAATCATGACAATATAGCAAGTGTTTTCAAACTGGTACATGTATTCGATATTTCTTGATTCTGTTAGAAAACATTTTGAACTAATACATACTCGTATAAATTTTGAAATGAAAACAATGTTGAAGCACTGTACTTAATGTTTGCTTACGAATGAAAAAAAAATGAGGGGAAAAAATGGCCGAGGCCGGTATCGAACCCCGGACCCTCCGATTCGAAGTCTGACGCTCTACCGCTGAGCTATTGCAGAACTGACAAAGCTTTGCATCAAAAGTCTTTAGAAGGATGAAATCTTGCGACTATGATATGACTCAACATGTCGAGCATGTTCCGAATGATAAATCTTTATCGATCGATTCTATTTACAGGTTTGTATTCAGGAGTAAACAACACAGAATTTCATAAAATGTATTTTTTTTTATTTGACTTTCATTGACCATGTATGTAGAGAATAAAATTATGAATCAATAAATTGTGTTTGCTTCTTTTGCAAGGGCGGATCTACACAGGGTAGGTGAAAACAGGTATGTACACGTATGTAACATGTAAGTCGGAGGGGGGGGGGGCAAAAACTTATCAACCTCCCCCTTTCGAAGGACTAGCCTATGTCATTGGATAAACAAACCGTCAAAGATCTTGTACAGTTATTTCAAAGATTGAAGAATTCAAAAAGAAACAGACAAACAAACGAGAAAAAAAAAAATGCCCAAGGGGGCCACATTGCTCCGTCAAAGGTCTTGTACAGTTGTTTCAAATATTAAGGAATTTAATAAGAAAAAGACAAACAAACAAACAAAACAAATGAAAAAAAAAAAAAAAAAAAACAAGAGGCCAAAGGGAGCCATATTGCTCAGTCAAAAGTCTTGTACAGTTGTTTCAAAGATTGTCGAATCAAAAAAGAAAAAAACAAGCAAACAAACAAACAAGCAAAACAAATGAAAATAAAACAAAACAAAACAAAACAAAACAAACAAGAGGCCCAAGGGGGCCACATTGCTCCGTCAAAGGTCTTGTACAGTTGTTTCAAAGATTGACGAATTAAAAAATAACAAGACATACAAACAAAAAAAAAAAAAAAAAAAAACAAAAAAACCAAGAAGCCCAAGGGGGCCACATTGCTCCGTCAAAGGTCTTGTACAGTTGTTTCAAAGATTGACGAATGAAAAAAAAGAGGCCTAAGGTGGCCATATATACACGTTGAAGTCAATGACATTGAAATAAATATGCGCAATATGAAATGTGTTTTTCTTCTGAATAAAAAGCTATGAATAGGACTGACTTGTTGCATGAACGATCGATAATTCTTGTAATGCTGAATCAGCCATTTGTATTTCTCCGTCTGTATATCAAAAATAAAAACCACTAACATTCAGGAACTCCAATGGCTATGTGGATAGGGCGTTGGACTGCTGGCCAAGGGTACCGGGTTCGATCCCCAGTCTGGACGTTTTTTTTTTTTTCGCCGATCGTCTGCCTTTCTGTCTAGTACTCTCTCTATCTGTTCGTATGTCTGTTCGTTCTTCTATCGTTGTCAGTCTATCTAACACTGTCTATCTTACACTGTCAGTCTGTCTGTCTGGTCCATGCTGCAAATTTACCAGTTAATTTAAATGATGCTATTCAATTTTAAGACATTTTTAAAACATTTAATTAGAAAATGACAACAGCATGAAAGTACAGACAAGTCATGGTACGAAGAGAAATAGAAATAAAAGATTTATCTTTCTTAGATCATGTAAAGTTCATATAAGAAGGACCTCGTTTGTGAAGTAGAAGTAGTGTAGGACAAACACTGTGTATTTAACAAGTAAATGTTGTTATGACATTGAGAATGAAATTTTCACCTTGAACCAAGGTCAAGGAAAAAAGATGAGTATAGAATATCATTTTCTTCAAAATATATATGAAATTGAATAAAGCTCAATATTTTATCAACAAAAGACTGTTATGACCTTGAAATCGAACGAATGACCTTTGGTCAAGGTCAATGTGACAGGACTTACTGCAAGGAATATTTGTACCCAGTTTGCACTCTCAAGGTCAAACAGTCTTTGTTTTATAGGCAAAAATGCTGTTGTGACCTTGAGAATGAGAATTTGACCTTGGATCAAGGTCAAGGTGAAAGAGCTTGGCTTAACAATTATATGTATGAAGTTTGAACTCTGAAGGTCAAATAGTCTTTGCTCTATAAGCAAAAGTTTCATGTGACCTTGAGAATAAAAATTTGACCTTGAAAAGAGGGTCAACATTAAATGACTATCTATAAGTGACCTAACATCCAAGTTTCAACTCAAAGTCTCAAAATTTGTAGAAATTGGCACCTTGCCAATTTAAGGCTCCATTTTCAACTTGAAATAGCTTGAAAACTGTAAATATTTTATGGAGCATGTAAGCGTATAAAAGTTTGCAAATTTCTCAAAGAACAATATAAAACAAATTTTGTTCAAATCGTACGGTTAGTAAAGGAGTTATAAGAGTTTAAAGATTTGACCGCTGATGACCTCAAGCGGGGGCATATGTGAACTTTTCGACAAGAAAAAAATATTAAATTAAGATCTTTATTTGCTCTTTTACATGATACTTTCCATTTTATCATATGATGCGGTACTTTGATGTAACGTCACTGGATTGGCTTGGGGGTAAGAATAATAATAATAATAATAATAATAAGAATAACTAGATGGCTACTGTTGCAAGCAACAGACGGATTCCTCCTTTATTAGACCTTCCTCGGAACAGAAGTGTTCAAATCCGAATAAAGAAGATGGAAAAATGAATAGTTGCTTCATTACCTTATTCACTTCAGCAAATGAGTCAAAAGAGCTTATGTCTTATTTGGGACTCTTATTCATTTTCAACAAAAAAGGAAAAAAAAAAAAATAAATACCTTTCATGTTAACGAAAGCTTTAAACTCCATGCTCTATCAATATCAATATCCTTTACAATTACTTTCTCAAAACAGAATTGCACAATGATTTTGTAATGAGATAATTTCTGTTAATAGAAAATGACAACAACATGAAAATACAGATATGTAATGCTACTAAGAAAGAAAAAGAAACAGAGAACAAGAATAAAAGAGTTATCTTTCTTATACTATGTTAAGTTCAAACAAGAAGGACTACTTGTGTGAAGAATAAATAGTATAGGACAAAAAGTGTGAATTCTATAAGAGTAAATGATTGTTATGATTTTGAGAATGATTATTTGACCTTGAACCAATGTCATAAATAGAAGATAAGTATTATGATCATTCTCATCAAGATTGATCTTAATCTAAGCAAAGCTCAATATCTAATCAACCAAAGTCGGTTGTGACCTTGAAATCGAACAAATGACCTTGGGTCAAGGTCATGGTGAAAGGGATTGATGCAAGGAATATTTGTGTAATGTTTGAACTCACAAGGTCAAATAATCTTTGTTTTATAGGCAAAAGTTTCTTGTGACCTTGAGAATGAGAATTTGACCTTGGTTTAAGGTCAAGGTGAAAGAGCTTTACTGAACAATGATATGTATGAAGTTTGAACTCTGAAGGTCAAATAGTCTTTGTTCTATAGGCAAAAGTTTGTTGTGACCTTGAGAATGAAAATTTGACCTTGGGTGAAGGTCAAGGTGAAAGAGCTTGGTTTAATGATAATATGTACGAAGTTTGAACTCTGAAGGTCAAATACTTTTTGTTCTATAGGCAAAAGTTTGTTGTGACCTTGAGAATGAAAATTTGACCTTGAAAGTAGGTCAACATTAAACGACCACCTATAAGTAACCTACTATCAAAGTTTCAACTCAAAATCTCAGAAACTGTAGAAATTGGCATCGTGCCAATTTAAAGTTCCATTTTCAACTCGGAATAGCTCGAAAACCGTAAATATTTTATCGAGCATGTAAGCGTATAAAAGTTTACTATTTTCCCAAAGAACATTTTAAAACAAATTTCGTTCAAATCGTACGGTTAATTTAGGAGTTATAAGTGTTTAAAGATTTGACCTTTGATGACCTCCAGCGGGGGTATTGGTGAGCTTATTGACAAACAAAAAATAGTTAAAAAAGATTTTGGTATGCTCTTTCTGATGGTACCATCCCTTTTGCTCTGTGTTAAAAGACCTTTGAATAAAGTGTCTGGAAATGATGAGGGGGTAAGAATAAAAATAATAATAATAATAATAATAATAAGAATAATAATAAGAATAAAGAAAAGACATTGCAATAACAGAAAGGATTCCGACGGAATAGTCGGAATCCTTAATAATAAGAATAAAGAAAAGACAATACAATAACAGAAAGGATTCCGACGGAAATCGGAATCCTTAATAAATGGAAGGATGGAGGTTCCTGTGGACATAGCAGACGGATTCCTCTCATTTTCATCTTGTTAAGAACAGAAATGAAAATTGAAAAAATGCGAAAATGACTGGCCGCAGCTGGACTCGAACCAGGTACCTTCACCAAGGTAGGCCCCATCGAATCTTGTACATGTAATGTCAGGTCACATGGTTGAATTGACCAATGAAATTTGTAACACATCCTGGGTCATGCATATTAATTATGTGAGGGATTTTCCAATGAATCATGACAATATAGCAAGTGTTTTCAAACTGGTACATGTATTCGATATTTCTTGATTCTGTTAGAAAACATTTTGAACTAATACATACTCGTATAAATTTTGAAATGAAAACAATGTTGAAGCACTGTACTTAATGTTTGCTTACGAATGAAAAAAAAATGAGGGGAAAAAATGGCCGAGGCCGGTATCGAACCCCGGACCCTCCGATTCGAAGTCTGACGCTCTACCGCTGAGCTATTGCAGAACTGACAAAGCTTTGCATCAAAAGTCTTTAGAAGGATGAAATCTTGCGACTATGATATGACTCAACATGTCGAGCATGTTCCGAATGATAAATCTTTATCGATCGATTCTATTTACAGGTTTGTATTCAGGAGTAAACAACACAGAATTTCATAAAATGTATTTTTTTTTATTTGACTTTCATTGACCATGTATGTAGAGAATAAAATTATGAATCAATAAATTGTGTTTGCTTCTTTTGCAAGGGCGGATCTACACAGGGTAGGTGAAAACAGGTATGTACACGTATGTAACATGTAAGTCGGAGGGGGGGGGGGGCAAAAACTTATCAACCTCCCCCTTTCGAAGGACTAGCCTATGTCATTGGATAAACAAACCGTCAAAGATCTTGTACAGTTATTTCAAAGATTGAAGAATTCAAAAAGAAACAGACAAACAAACGAGAAAAAAAAATGCCCAAGGGGGCCACATTGCTCCGTCAAAGGTCTTGTACAGTTGTTTCAAATATTAAGGAATTTAATAAGAAAAAGACAAACAAACAAACAAAACAAATGAAAAAAAAAAAAAAAAACAAGAGGCCAAAGGGAGCCATATTGCTCAGTCAAAAGTCTTGTACAGTTGTTTCAAAGATTGTCGAATCAAAAAAGAAAAAAACAAGCAAACAAACAAACAAGCAAAACAAATGAAAATAAAACAAAACAAAACAAAACAAAACAAACAAGAGGCCCAAGGGGGCCACATTGCTCCGTCAAAGGTCTTGTACAGTTGTTTC
Source organism: Pinctada fucata (assembly GCA_028142955.1). Taxonomy (NCBI): domain Eukaryota; kingdom Metazoa; phylum Mollusca; class Bivalvia; order Pterioida; family Pteriidae; genus Pinctada; species Pinctada fucata. Next base: position 18,745,593 of record AP027105.1, read on the forward strand.
AAAGATTGACGAATTAAAAAATAACAAGACATACAAACAAAACAAAAAAAAACCAAAAAAAAAAAAACCAAGAAGCCCAAGGGGGCCACATTGCTCCGTCAAAGGTCTTGTACAGTTGTTTCAAAGATTGACGAATGAAAAAAAAGAGGCCTAAGGTGGCCATATATACACGTTGAAGTCAATGACATTGAAATAAATATGCGCAATATGAAATGTGTTTTTCTTCTGAATAAAAAGCTATGAATAGGACTGACTTGTTGCATGAACGATCGATAATTCTTGTAATGCTGAATCAGCCATTTGTATTTCTCCGTCTGTATATCAAAAATAAAAACCACTAACATTCAGGAACTCCAATGGCTATGTGGATAGGGCGTTGGACTGCTGGCCAAGGGTACCGGGTTCGATCCCCAGTCTGGACGTTTTTTTTTTTTTCGCCGATCGTCTGCCTTTCTGTCTAGTACTCTCTCTATCTGTTCGTATGTCTGTTCGTTCTTCTATCGTTGTCAGTCTATCTAACACTGTCTATCTTACACTGTCAGTCTGTCTGTCTGGTCCATGCTGCAAATTTACCAGTTAATTTAAATGATGCTATTCAATTTTAAGACATTTTTAAAACATTTAATTAGAAAATGACAACAGCATGAAAGTACAGACAAGTCATGGTACGAAGAGAAATAGAAATAAAAGATTTATCTTTCTTAGATCATGTAAAGTTCATATAAGAAGGACCTCGTTTGTGAAGTAGAAGTAGTGTAGGACAAACACTGTGTATTTAACAAGTAAATGTTGTTATGACATTGAGAATGAAATTTTCACCTTGAACCAAGGCCAAGGAAAAAAGATGAGTATAGAATATCATTTTCTTCAAAATATATATGAAATTGAATAAAGCTCAATATTTTATCAACAAAAGACTGTTATGACCTTGAAATCGAACGAATGACCTTTGGTCAAGGTCAATGTGACAGGACTTACTGCAAGGAATATTTGTACCCAGTTTGCACTCTCAAGGTCAAACAGTCTTTGTTTTATAGGCAAAAATGCTGTTGTGACCTTGAGAATGAGAATTTGACCTTGGATCAAGGTCAAGGTGAAAGAGCTTGGCTTAACAATTATATGTATGAAGTTTGAACTCTGAAGGTCAAATAGTCTTTGCTCTATAAGCAAAAGTTTCATGTGACCTTGAGAATAAAAATTTGACCTTGAAAAGAGGGTCAACATTAAATGACTATCTATAAGTGACCTAACATCCAAGTTTCAACTCAAAGTCTCAAAATTTGTAGAAATTGGCACCTTGCCAATTTAAGGCTCCATTTTCAACTTGAAATAGCTTGAAAACTGTAAATATTTTATGGAGCATGTAAGCGTATAAAAGTTTGCAAATTTCTCAAAGAACAATATAAAACAAATTTTGTTCAAATCGTACGGTTAGTAAAGGAGTTATAAGAGTTTAAAGATTTGACCGCTGATGACCTCAAGCGGGGGCATATGTGAACTTTTCGACAAGAAAAAAATATTAAATTAAGATCTTTATTTGCTCTTTTACATGATACTTTCCATTTTATCATATGATGCGGTACTTTGATGTAACGTCACTGGATTGGCTTGGGGGTAAGAATAATAATAATAATAATAATAATAAGAATAACTAGATGGCTACTGTTGCAAGCAACAGACGGATTCCTCCTTTATTAGACCTTCCTCGGAACAGAAGTGTTCAAATCCGAATAAAGAAGATGGAAAAATGAATAGTTGCTTCATTACCTTATTCACTTCAGCAAATGAGTCAAAAGAGCTTATGTCTTATTTGGGACTCTTATTCATTTTCAACAAAAAAGGAAAAAAAAAAATAAATAAATACCTTTCATGTTAACGAAAGCTTTAAACTCCATGCTCTATCAATATCAATATCCTTTACAATTACTTTCTCAAAACAGAATTGCACAATGATTTTGTAATGAGATAATTTCTGTTAATAGAAAATGACAACAACATGAAAATACAGATATGTAATGCTACTAAGAAAGAAAAAGAAACAGAGAACAAGAATAAAAGAGTTATCTTTCTTATACTATGTTAAGTTCAAACAAGAAGGACTACTTGTGTGAAGAATAAATAGTATAGGACAAAAAGTGTGAATTCTATAAGAGTAAATGATTGTTATGATTTTGAGAATGATTATTTGACCTTGAACCAATGTCATAAATAGAAGATAAGTATTATGATCATTCTCATCAAGATTGATCTTAATCTAAGCAAAGCTCAATATCTAATCAACCAAAGTCGGTTGTGACCTTGAAATCGAACAAATGACCTTGGGTCAAGGTCATGGTGAAAGGGATTGATGCAAGGAATATTTGTGTAATGTTTGAACTCACAAGGTCAAATAATCTTTGTTTTATAGGCAAAAGTTTCTTGTGACCTTGAGAATGAGAATTTGACCTTGGTTTAAGGTCAAGGTGAAAGAGCTTTACTGAACAATGATATGTATGAAGTTTGAACTCTGAAGGTCAAATAGTCTTTGTTCTATAGGCAAAAGTTTGTTGTGACCTTGAGAATGAAAATTTGACCTTGGGTGAAGGTCAAGGTGAAAGAGCTTGGTTTAATGATAATATGTACGAAGTTTGAACTCTGAAGGTCAAATACTTTTTGTTCTATAGGCAAAAGTTTGTTGTGACCTTGAGAATGAAAATTTGACCTTGAAAGTAGGTCAACATTAAACGACCACCTATAAGTAACCTACTATCAAAGTTTCAACTCAAAATCTCAGAAACTGTAGAAATTGGCATCGTGCCAATTTAAAGTTCCATTTTCAACTCGGAATAGCTCGAAAACCGTAAATATTTTATCGAGCATGTAAGCGTATAAAAGTTTACTATTTTCCCAAAGAACATTTTAAAACAAATTTCGTTCAAATCGTACGGTTAATTTAGGAGTTATAAGTGTTTAAAGATTTGACCTTTGATGACCTCCAGCGGGGGTATTGGTGAGCTTATTGACAAACAAAAAATAGTTAAAAAAGATTTTGGTATGCTCTTTCTGATGGTACCATCCCTTTTGCTCTGTGTTAAAAGACCTTTGAATAAAGTGTCTGGAAATGATGAGGGGGTAAGAATAAAAATAATAATAATAATAATAATAATAAGAATAATAATAAGAATAAAGAAAAGACATTGCAATAACAGAAAGGATTCCGACGGAATAGTCGGAATCCTTAATAATAAGAATAAAGAAAAGACAATACAATAACAGAAAGGATTCCGACGGAAATCGGAATCCTTAATAAATGGAAGGATGGAGGTTCCTGTGGACATAGCAGACGGATTCCTCTCATTTTCATCTTGTTAAGAACAGAAATGAAAATTGAAAAAATGCGAAAATGACTGGCCGCAGCTGGACTCGAACCAGGTACCTTCACCAAGGTAGGCCCCATCGTATCTTGTACATGTAATGTCAGGTCACATGGTTGAATTGACCAATGAAATTTGTAACACATCCTGGGTCATGCATATTAATTATGTGAGGGATTTTCCAATGAATCATGACAATATAGCAAGTGTTTTCAAACTGGTACATGTATTCGATATTTCTTGATTCTGTTAGAAAACATTTTGAACTAATACATACTCGTATAAATTTTGAAATGAAAACAATGTTGAAGCACTGTACTTTATGTTTGCTTACGAATGAAAAAAAAAATTGAGGGAAAAAAATGGCCGAGGCCGGTATCGAACCCCGGACCCTCCGATTCGAAGTCTGACGCTCTACCGCTGAGCTATTGCAGAACTGACAAAGGATTGCATCAAAAGTCTTTAGAAGGATGAAATCTTGCGACTATGATATGACTCAACATGTCGAGCATGTTCCGAATGATAAATCTTTATCGATCGATTCTATTTACAGGTATGTATTCAGGAGTAAACAACACAGAATTTCATAAAATGTATTTTTTTTATTTGACTTTCATTGACCATGTATGTAGAGAATAAAATTATGAATCAATAAAATGTGTTTGCTTATTTTGCAAGGGCGGATCTAGACAGGGGAGGTGAAAACAGGTATGTACACGTATGTAACATGTAAGTCGGAGGGGGGGGGGCAAAAACTTATCAACCTCCCCCTTTCGAAGGACTAGCCTATGTCATTGGATAAACAAACCGTCAAAGATCTTGTACAGTTATTTCAAAGATTGACGAATTCAAAAAGAAACAGACAAACAAACGAGAAAAAAAATGCCCAAGGGGGCCACATTGCTCCGTCAAAGGTCTTGTACAGTTGTTTCAAATATAAAGGAATTTAATAAGAAAAAGACAAACAAACAAACAAAACAAATGAAAAAAAAAAAGAAAAACAAGAGGCCCAAGGGAGCCATTTTGCTCAGTCAAAAGTCTTGTACAGTTGTTTCAAAGATTGTCGAATCAAAAAAGAAAAAAAAAACAAACAAACAAACAAACAAGCAAATCAAATGAAAATAAAAAAAACAAACAAACAAACAAACAAGAGGCCCAAGGGGGCCACATTGCTCCGTCAAAGGTCTTGTACAGTTGTTTCAAAGATTGACGAATTAAAAAAAACAAGACAAACAAACAAAACAAAACAAAAAAAAAAAAGAAAAAAAACCAAGAAGGCCAAGGGGGCCACATTGCTCCGTCAAAGGTCTTGTACAGTTGTTTCAAAGATTGACGAATGAAAAAATAAGAGGCCTAAGGTGGCCATATATACACGTTGAAGTCAATGACAGTGAAATAAATATGCGCAATATGAAATGTGTTTTTCTTCTGAATAAAAAGCTATGAATAGGACTGACTTGTTGCATGAACGATCGATAATTCTTGTAATGCTGAATCAGCCATTTGAATTTCTCCGTATGTATATCAAAAATAAAAACCACTAACATTCAGGAACTCCAATGGCTATGTGGATAGGGCGTTGGACTGCTGGCCCAAGGGTACCGGGTTCGATCCCCAGTCTGGACGTTTTTTTTATCGCCGATCGTCTGCGTTTCTGTCTAGTACTCTCTCTATCTGTTCGTATGTCTGTTCGTTCTTCTATCGTTGTCAGTCTATCTAACACTGTCTATCTTACACTGTCAGTCTGTCTGTCTGCTCCATGCTGCAAATTTACCAGTTAATTTAAATGATGCTATTCAATTTTAAGACATTTTTAAAACATTTAATTAGAAAATGACAACAGCATGAAAGTACAGACAAGTCATGGTACGAAGAGAAATAGAAATAAAAGATTTATCTTTCTTAGATCATGTAAAGTTCATATAAGAAGGACCTCGTTTGTGAAGTATAAGTAGTGTAGGACAAACACTGTGTATTTAACAAGTAAATGTTGTTATGACATTGAGAATGAAATTTTCACCTTGAACCAAGGTCAAGGAAAAAAGATGAGTATAGAATATCATTTTCTTCAAAATATATATGAAATTGAATAAAGCTCAATATTTTATCAACAAAAGACTGTTATGACCTTGAAATCGAACGAATGACCTTTGGTCAAGGTCAATGTGACAGAACTTACTGCAAGGAATATTTGTACCCAGTTTGCACTCTCAAGGTCAAACAGTCTTTGTTTTATAGGCAAAAATGTTGTTGTGACCTTGAGAATGAGAATTTGACCTTGGATCAAGGTCAAGGTGAAAGAGCTTGGCGTAACAATTATATGTATGAAGTTTGAACTCTGAAGGTCAAATAGTCTTTGTTCTATAAGCAAAAGTTTCATGTGACCTTGAGAATAAAAATTTGACCTTGGAAAGAAGGTCAACATAAAATGACTACCTATAAGTGACCTAACATCCAAGTTTCAACTCAAAGTCTCAAAAATTGTAGAAATTGGCACCTTGCCAATTTAAGGTTCCATTTTCAACTTGAAATAGCTTGAAAACTGTAAATATTTTATGGAGCATGTAAGCGTATAAAAGTTTGCAAATTTCTCAAAGAACAATATAAAACAAATTTTGTTCAAATCGTACGGTTAGTAAAGGAGTTATAAGAGTTTAAAGATTTGACTGCAGATGACCTCTAGCGGGGGCATATGTGAACTTTTCGACAAGAAAAAAATATTAAATTAAGATCTTTATTTGCTCTTTCACATGATACTTTGCATTTTATCATATGATGCGGTACTTTGTTGTAACGTCACTGGATTGGCTTGGGGGTAAGAATAATAATAATAATAATAATAATAAGAATAAGAATAAAGAAAAGACAATACAATAACAGAAAGGATTCCGACGGAAATCGGAATCCTTAATAAATGGAAGGATGGAGGTTCCTGTGGACATAGCAGACGGATTCCTCTCATTTTCATCTTGTTAAGAACAGAAATGAAAATTGAAAAAATGCGAAAATGACTGGCCGCAGCTGGACTCGAACCAGGTACCTTCACCAAGGTAGGCCCCATCGTATCTTGTACATGTAATGTCAGGTCACATGGTTGAATTGACCAATGAAATTTGTAACACATCCTGGGTCATGCATATTAATTATGTGAGGGATTTTCCAATGAATCATGACAATATAGCAAGTGTTTTCAAACTGGTACATGTATTCGATATTTCTTGATTCTGTTAGAAAACATTTTGAACTAATACATACTCGTATAAATTTTGAAATGAAAACAATGTTGAAGCACTGTACTTTATGTTTGCTTACGAATGAAAAAAAAAATTGAGGGAAAAAAATGGCCGAGGCCGGTATCGAACCCCGGACCCTCCGATTCGAAGTCTGACGCTCTACCGCTGAGCTATTGCAGAACTGACAAAGGATTGCATCAAAAGTCTTTAGAAGGATGAAATCTTGCGACTATGATATGACTCAACATGTCGAGCATGTTCCGAATGATAAATCTTTATCGATCGATTCTATTTACAGGTATGTATTCAGGAGTAAACAACACAGAATTTCATAAAATGTACTTTTTTTATTTGACTTTCATTGACCATGTATGTAGAGAATAAAATTATGAATCAATAAAATGTGTTTGCTTATTTTGCAAGGGCGGATCTAGACAGGGGAGGTGAAAACAGGTATGTACACGTATGTAACATGTAAGTCGGAGGGGGGGGGGGCAAAAACTTATCAACCTCCCCCTTTCGAAGGACTAGCCTATGTCATTGGATAAACAAACCGTCAAAGATCTTGTACAGTTATTTCAAAGATTGACGAATTCAAAAAGAAACAGACAAACAAACGAGAAAAAAAATGCCCAAGGGGGCCACATTGCTCCGTCAAAGGTCTTGTACAGTTGTTTCAAATATAAAGGAATTTAATAAGAAAAAGACAAACAAACAAACAAAACAAATGAAAAAAAAAAAGAAAAACAAGAGGCCCAAGGGAGCCATTTTGCTCAGTCAAAAGTCTTGTACAGTTGTTTCAAAGATTGTCGAATCAAAAAAGAAAAAAAAAACAAACAAACAAACAAACAAGCAAATCAAATGAAAATAAAAAAAACAAACAAACAAACAAACAAGAGGCCCAAGGGGGCCACATTGCTCCGTCAAAGGTCTTGTACAGTTGTTTCAAAGATTGACGAATTAAAAAAAACAAGACAAACAAACAAAACAAAACAAAAAAAAAAAAAAACCAAGAAGGCCAAGGGGGCCACATTGCTCCGTCAAAGGTCTTGTACAGTTGTTTCAAAGATTGACGAATGAAAAAATAAGAGGCCTAAGGTGGCCATATATACACGTTGAAGTCAATGACAGTGAAATAAATATGCGCAATATGAAATGTGTTTTTCTTCTGAATAAAAAGCTATGAATAGGACTGACTTGTTGCATGAACGATCGATAATTCTTGTAATGCTGAATCAGCCATTTGAATTTCTCCGTATGTATATCAAAAATAAAAACCACTAACATTCAGGAACTCCAATGGCTATGTGGATAGGGCGTTGGACTGCTGGCCCAAGGGTACCGGGTTCGATCCCCAGTCTGGACGTTTTTTTTATCGCCGATCGTCTGCGTTTCTGTCTAGTACTCTCTCTATCTGTTCGTATGTCTGTTCGTTCTTCTATCGTTGTCAGTCTATCTAACACTGTCTATCTTACACTGTCAGTCTGTCTGTCTGCTCCATGCTGCAAATTTACCAGTTAATTTAAATGATGCTATTCAATTTTAAGACATTTTTAAAACATTTAATTAGAAAATGACAACAGCATGAAAGTACAGACAAGTCATGGTACGAAGAGAAATAGAAATAAAAGATTTATCTTTCTTAGATCATGTAAAGTTCATATAAGAAGGACCTCGTTTGTGAAGTATAAGTAGTGTAGGACAAACACTGTGTATTTAACAAGTAAATGTTGTTATGACATTGAGAATGAAATTTTCACCTTGAACCAAGGTCAAGGAAAAAAGATGAGTATAGAATATCATTTTCTTCAAAATATATATGAAATTGAATAAAGCTCAATATTTTATCAACAAAAGACTGTTATGACCTTGAAATCGAACGAATGACCTTTGGTCAAGGTCAATGTGACAGAACTTACTGCAAGGAATATTTGTACCCAGTTTGCACTCTCAAGGTCAAACAGTCTTTGTTTTATAGGCAAAAATGTTGTTGTGACCTTGAGAATGAGAATTTGACCTTGGATCAAGGTCAAGGTGAAAGAGCTTGGCGTAACAATTATATGTATGAAGTTTGAACTCTGAAGGTCAAATAGTCTTTGTTCTATAAGCAAAAGTTTCATGTGACCTTGAGAATAAAAATTTGACCTTGGAAAGAAGGTCAACATAAAATGACTACCTATAAGTGACCTAACATCCAAGTTTCAACTCAAAGTCTCAAAAATTGTAGAAATTGGCACCTTGCCAATTTAAGGTTCCATTTTCAACTTGAAATAGCTTGAAAACTGTAAATATTTTATGGAGCATGTAAGCGTATAAAAGTTTGCAAATTTCTCAAAGAACAATATAAAACAAATTTTGTTCAAATCGTACGGTTAGTAAAGGAGTTATAAGAGTTTAAAGATTTGACTGCAGATGACCTCTAGCGGGGGCATATGTGAACTTTTCGACAAGAAAAAAATATTAAATTAAGATCTTTATTTGCTCTTTCACATGATACTTTGCATTTTATCATATGATGCGGTACTTTGTTGTAACGTCACTGGATTGGCTTGGGGGTAAGAATAATAATAATAATAATAATAATAAGAATAAGAATAAAGAAAAGACAATACAATAACAGAAAGGATTCCGACGGAAATCGGAATCCTTAATAAATGGAAGGATGGAGGTTCCTGTGGACATAGCAGACGGATTCCTCTCATTTTCATCTTGTTAAGAACAGAAATGAAAATTGAAAAAATGCGAAAATGACTGGCCGCAGCTGGACTCGAACCAGGTACCTTCACCAAGGTAGGCCCCATCGTATCTTGTACATGTAATGTCAGGTCACATGGTTGAATTGACCAATGAAATTTGTAACACATCCTGGGTCATGCATATTAATTATGTGAGGGATTTTCCAATGAATCATGACAATATAGCAAGTGTTTTCAAACTGGTACATGTATTCGATATTTCTTGATTCTGTTAGAAAACATTTTGAACTAATACATACTCGTATAAATTTTGAAATGAAAACAATGTTGAAGCACTGTACTTTATGTTTGCTTACGAATGAAAAAAAAAATTGAGGGAAAGAAATGGCCGAGGCCGGTATCGAACCCCGGACCCTCCGATTCGAAGTCTGACGCTCTACCGCTGAGCTATTGCAGAACTGACAAAGGATTGCATCAAAAGTCTTTAGAAGGATGAAATCTTGCGACTATGATATGACTCAACATGTCGAGCATGTTCCGAATGATAAATCTTTATCGATCGATTCTATTTACAGGTATGTATTCAGGAGTAAACAACACAGAATTTCATAAAATGTATTTTTTTTTATTTGACTTTCATTGACCATGTATGTAGAGAATAAAATTATGAATCAATAAAATGTGTTTGCTTATTTTGCAAGGGCGGATCTAGACAGGGGAGGTGAAAACAGGTATGTACACGTATGTAACATGTAAGTCGGAGGGGGGGGGGGGGGGGGGCAAAAACTTATCAACCTCCCCCTTTCGAAGGACTAGCCTATGTCATTGGATAAACAAACCGTCAAAGATCTTGTACAGTTATTTCAAAGATTGACGAATTCAAAAAGAAACAGACAAACAAACGAGAAAAAAAATGCCCAAGGGGGCCACATTGCTCCGTCAAAGGTCTTGTACAGTTGTTTCAAATATAAAGGAATTTAATAAGAAAAAGACAAACAAACAAACAAAACAAATGAAAAAAAAAAAAAAGAAAAACAAGAGGCCCAAGGGAGCCATTTTGCTCAGTCAAAAGTCTTGTACAGTTGTTTCAAAGATTGTCGAATCAAAAAAGAAAAAAAAAACAAACAAACAAACAAACAAGCAAATCAAATGAAAATAAAAAAAACAAACAAACAAACAAACAAGAGGCCCAAGGGGGCCACATTGCTCCGTCAAAGGTCTTGTACAGTTGTTTCAAAGATTGACGAATTAAAAAAAACAAGACAAACAAACAAAACAAAACAAAAAAAAAAAAAACCAAGAAGGCCAAGGGGGCCACATTGCTCCGTCAAAGGTCTTGTACAGTTGTTTCAAAGATTGACGAATGAAAAAATAAGAGGCCTAAGGTGGCCATATATACACGTTGAAGTCAATGACAGTGAAATAAATATGCGCAATATGAAATGTGTTTTTCTTCTGAATAAAAAGCTATGAATAGGACTGACTTGTTGCATGAACGATCGATAATTCTTGTAATGCTGAATCAGCCATTTGAATTTCTCCGTATGTATATCAAAAATAAAAACCACTAACATTCAGGAACTCCAATGGCTATGTGGATAGGGCGTTGGACTGCTGGCCCAAGGGTACCGGGTTCGATCGATCCCCAGTCTGGACGTTTTTTTTATCGCCGATCGTCTGCGTTTCTGTCTAGTACTCTCTCTATCTGTTCGTATGTCTGTTCGTTCTTCTATCGTTGTCAGTCTATCTAACACTGTCTATCTTACACTGTCAGTCTGTCTGTCTGCTCCATGCTGCAAATTTACCAGTTAATTTAAATGATGCTATTCAATTTTAAGACATTTTTAAAACATTTAATTAGAAAATGACAACAGCATGAAAGTACAGACAAGTCATGGTACGAAGAGAAATAGAAATAAAAGATTTATCTTTCTTAGATCATGTAAAGTTCATATAAGAAGGACCTCGTTTGTGAAGTATAAGTAGTGTAGGACAAACACTGTGTATTTAACAAGTAAATGTTGTTATGACATTGAGAATGAAATTTTCACCTTGAACCAAGGTCAAGGAAAAAAGATGAGTATAGAATATCATTTTCTTCAAAATATATATGAAATTGAATAAAGCTCAATATTTTATCAACAAAAGACTGTTATGACCTTGAAATCGAACGAATGACCTTTGGTCAAGGTCAATGTGACAGAACTTACTGCAAGGAATATTTGTACCCAGTTTGCACTCTCAAGGTCAAACAGTCTTTGTTTTATAGGCAAAAATGTTGTTGTGACCTTGAGAATGAGAATTTGACCTTGGATCAAGGTCAAGGTGAAAGAGCTTGGCGTAACAATTATATGTATGAAGTTTGAACTCTGAAGGTCAAATAGTCTTTGTTCTATAAGCAAAAGTTTCATGTGACCTTGAGAATAAAAATTTGACCTTGGAAAGAAGGTCAACATAAAATGACTACCTATAAGTGACCTAACATCCAAGTTTCAACTCAAAGTCTCAAAAATTGTAGAAATTGGCACCTTGCCAATTTAAGGTTCCATTTTCAACTTGAAATAGCTTGAAAACTGTAAATATTTTATGGAGCATGTAAGCGTATAAAAGTTTGCAAATTTCTCAAAGAACAATATAAAACAAATTTTGTTCAAATCGTACGGTTAGTAAAGGAGTTATAAGAGTTTAAAGATTTGACTGCAGATGACCTCTAGCGGGGGCATATGTGAACTTTTCGACAAGAAAAAAATATTAAATTAAGATCTTTATTTGCTCTTTCACATGATACTTTGCATTTTATCATATGATGCGGTACTTTGTTGTAACGTCACTGGATTGGCTTGGGGGTAAGAATAATAATAATAATAATAATAATAAGAATAAGAATAAAGAAAAGACAATACAATAACAGAAAGGATTCCGACGGAAATCGGAATCCTTAATAAATGGAAGGATGGAGGTTCCTGTGGACATAGCAGACGGATTCCTCTCATTTTCATCTTGTTAAGAACAGAAATGAAAATTGAAAAAATGCGAAAATGACTGGCCGCAGCTGGACTCGAACCAGGTACCTTCACCAAGGTAGGCCCCATCGTATCTTGTACATGTAATGTCAGGTCACATGGTTGAATTGACCAATGAAATTTGTAACACATCCTGGGTCATGCATATTAATTATGTGAGGGATTTTCCAATGAATCATGACAATATAGCAAGTGTTTTCAAACTGGTACATGTATTCGATATTTCTTGATTCTGTTAGAAAACATTTTGAACTAATACATACTCGTATAAATTTTGAAATGAAAACAATGTTGAAGCACTGTACTTTATGTTTGCTTACGAATGAAAAAAAAAAATTGAGGGAAAGAAATGGCCGAGGCCGGTATCGAACCCCGGACCCTCCGATTCGAAGTCTGACGCTCTACCGCTGAGCTATTGCAGAACTGACAAAGGATTGCATCAAAAGTCTTTAGAAGGATGAAATCTTGCGACTATGATATGACTCAACATGTCGAGCATGTTCCGAATGATAAATCTTTATCGATCGATTCTATTTACAGGTATGTATTCAGGAGTAAACAACACAGAATTTCATAAAATGTATTTTTTTTTATTTGACTTTCATTGACCATGTATGTAGAGAATAAAATTATGAATCAATAAAATGTGTTTGCTTATTTTGCAAGGGCGGATCTAGACAGGGGAGGTGAAAACAGGTATGTACACGTATGTAACATGTAAGTCGGAGGGGGGGGGGCAAAAACTTATCAACCTCCCCCTTTCGAAGGACTAGCCTATGTCATTGGATAAACAAACCGTCAAAGATCTTGTACAGTTATTTCAAAGATTGACGAATTCAAAAAGAAACAGACAAACAAACGAGAAAAAAAATGCCCAAGGGGGCCACATTGCTCCGTCAAAGGTCTTGTACAGTTGTTTCAAATATAAAGGAATTTAATAAGAAAAAGACAAACAAACAAACAAAACAAATGAAAAAAAAAAAAAAAGAAAAACAAGAGGCCCAAGGGAGCCATTTTGCTCAGTCAAAAGTCTTGTACAGTTGTTTCAAAGATTGTCGAATCAAAAAAGAAAAAAAAAAACAAACAAACAAACAAACAAGCAAATCAAATGAAAATAAAAAAAAAAAAACAAACAAACAAACAAGAGGCCCAAGGGGGCCACATTGCTCCGTCAAAGGTCTTGTACAGTTGTTTCAAAGATTGACGAATTAAAAAAAACAAGACAAACAAACAAAACAAAACAAAAAAAAAAAAAAACCAAGAAGGCCAAGGGGGCCACATTGCTCCGTCAAAGGTCTTGTACAGTTGTTTCAAAGATTGACGAATGAAAAAATAAGAGGCCTAAGGTGGCCATATATACACGTTGAAGTCAATGACAGTGAAATAAATATGCGCAATATGAAATGTGTTTTTCTTCTGAATAAAAAGCTATGAATAGGACTGACTTGTTGCATGAACGATCGATAATTCTTGTAATGCTGAATCAGCCATTTGTATTTCTCCGTATGTATATCAAAAATAAAAACCACTAACATTCAGGAACTCCAATGGCTATGTGGATAGGGCGTTGGACTGCTGGCCCAAGGGTACCGGGTTCGATCCCCAGTCTGGACGTTTTTTTTATCGCCGATCGTCTGCGTTTCTGTCTAGTACTCTCTCTATCTGTTCGTATGTCTGTTCGTTCTTCTATCGTTGTCAGTCTATCTAACACTGTCTATCTTACACTGTCAGTCTGTCTGTCTGCTCCATGCTGCAAATTTACCAGTTAATTTAAATGATGCTATTCAATTTTAAGACATTTTTAAAACATTTAATTAGAAAATGACAACAGCATGAAAGTACAGACAAGTCATGGTACGAAGAGAAATAGAAATAAAAGATTTATCTTTCTTAGATCATGTAAAGTTCATATAAGAAGGACCTCGTTTGTGAAGTATAAGTAGTGTAGGACAAACACTGTGTATTTAACAAGTAAATGTTGTTATGACATTGAGAATGAAATTTTCACCTTGAACCAAGGTCAAGGAAAAAAGATGAGTATAGAATATCATTTTCTTCAAAATATATATGAAATTGAATAAAGCTCAATATTTTATCAACAAAAGACTGTTATGACCTTGAAATCGAACGAATGACCTTTGGTCAAGGTCAATGTGACAGAACTTACTGCAAGGAATATTTGTACCCAGTTTGCACTCTCAAGGTCAAACAGTCTTTGTTTTATAGGCAAAAATGTTGTTGTGACCTTGAGAATGAGAATTTGACCTTGGATCAAGGTCAAGGTGAAAGAGCTTGGCGTAACAATTATATGTATGAAGTTTGAACTCTGAAGGTCAAATAGTCTTTGTTCTATAAGCAAAAGTTTCATGTGACCTTGAGAATAAAAATTTGACCTTGGAAAGAAGGTCAACATAAAATGACTACCTATAAGTGACCTAACATCCAAGTTTCAACTCAAAGTCTCAAAAATTGTAGAAATTGGCACCTTGCCAATTTAAGGTTCCATTTTCAACTTGAAATAGCTTGAAAACTGTAAATATTTTATGGAGCATGTAAGCGTATAAAAGTTTGCAAATTTCTCAAAGAACAATATAAAACAAATTTTGTTCAAATCGTACGGTTAGTAAAGGAGTTATAAGAGTTTAAAGATTTGACTGCAGATGACCTCTAGCGGGGGCATATGTGAACTTTTCGACAAGAAAAAAATATTAAATTAAGATCTTTATTTGCTCTTTCACATGATACTTTGCATTTTATCATATGATGCGGTACTTTGTTGTAACGTCACTGGATTGGCTTGGGGGTAAGAATAATAATAATAATAATAATAATAAGAATAAGAATAAAGAAAAGACAATACAATAACAGAAAGGATTCCGACGGAAATCGGAATCCTTAATAAATGGAAGGATGGAGGTTCCTGTGGACATAGCAGACGGATTCCTCTCATTTTCATCTTGTTAAGAACAGAAATGAAAATTGAAAAAATGCGAAAATGACTGGCCGCAGCTGGACTCGAACCAGGTACCTTCACCAAGGTAGGCCCCATCGTATCTTGTACATGTAATGTCAGGTCACATGGTTGAATTGACCAATGAAATTTGTAACACATCCTGGGTCATGCATATTAATTATGTGAGGGATTTTCCAATGAATCATGACAATATAGCAAGTGTTTTCAAACTGGTACATGTATTCGATATTTCTTGATTCTGTTAGAAAACATTTTGAACTAATACATACTCGTATAAATTTTGAAATGAAAACAATGTTGAAGCACTGTACTTTATGTTTGCTTACGAATGAAAAAAAAAATTGAGGGAAAAAAATGGCCGAGGCTGGTATCGAACCCCGGACCCTCCGATTCGAAGTCTGACGCTCTACCGCTGAGCTATTGCAGAACTGACAAAGGATTGCATCAAAAGTCTTTAGAAGGATGAAATCTTGCGACTATGATATGACTCAACATGTCGAGCATGTTCCGAATGATAAATCTTTATCGATCGATTCTATTTACAGGTATGTATTCAGGAGTAAACAACACAGAATTTCATAAAATGTATTTTTTTTATTTGACTTTCATTGACCATGTATGTAGAGAATAAAATTATGAATCAATAAAATGTGTTTGCTTATTTTGCAAGGGCGGATCTAGACAGGGGAGGTGAAAACAGGTATGTACACGTATGTAACATGTAAGTCGGAGGGGGGGGGGCAAAAACTTATCAACCTCCCCCTTTCGAAGGACTAGCCTATGTCATTGGATAAACAAACCGTCAAAGATCTTGTACAGTTATTTCAAAGATTGACGAATTCAAAAAGAAACAGACAAACAAACGAGAAAAAAAATGCCCAAGGGGGCCACATTGCTCCGTCAAAGGTCTTGTACAGTTGTTTCAAATATAAAGGAATTTAATAAGAAAAAGACAAACAAACAAACAAAACAAATGAAAAAAAAAAAAAGAAAAACAAGAGGCCCAAGGGAGCCATTTTGCTCAGTCAAAAGTCTTGTACAGTTGTTTCAAAGATTGTCGAATCAAAAAAGAAAAAAAAAAACAAACAAACAAACAAACAAGCAAATCAAATGAAAATAAAAAAAAAAAAACAAACAAACAAACAAGAGGCCCAAGGGGGCCACATTGCTCCGTCAAAGGTCTTGTACAGTTGTTTCAAAGATTGACGAATTAAAAAAAACAAGACAAACAAACAAAACAAAACAAAAAAAAAAAAAAAACCAAGAAGGCCAAGGGGGCCACATTGCTCCGTCAAAGGTCTTGTACAGTTGTTTCAAAGATTGACGAATGAAAAAATAAGAGGCCTAAGGTGGCCATATATACACGTTGAAGTCAATGACAGTGAAATAAATATGCGCAATATGAAATGTGTTTTTCTTCTGAATAAAAAGCTATGAATAGGACTGACTTGTTGCATGAACGATCGATAATTCTTGTAATGCTGAATCAGCCATTTGTATTTCTCCGTATGTATATCAAAAATAAAAACCACTAACATTCAGGAACTCCAATGGCTATGTGGATAGGGCGTTGGACTGCTGGCCCAAGGGTACCGGGTTCGATCCCCAGTCTGGACGTTTTTTTTATCGCCGATCGTCTGCGTTTCTGTCTAGTACTCTCTCTATCTGTTCGTATGTCTGTTCGTTCTTCTATCGTTGTCAGTCTATCTAACACTGTCTATCTTACACTGTCAGTCTGTCTGTCTGCTCCATGCTGCAAATTTACCAGTTAATTTAAATGATGCTATTCCATTTTAAGACATTTTTAAAACATTTAATTAGAAAATGACAACAGCATGAAAGTACAGACAAGTCATGGTACGAAGAGAAATAGAAATAAAAGATTTATCTTTCTTAGATCATGTAAAGTTCATATAAGAAGGACCTCGTTTGTGAAGTATAAGTAGTGTAGGACAAACACTGTGTATTTAACAAGTAAATGTTGTTATGACATTGAGAATGAAATTTTCACCTTGAACCAAGGTCAAGGAAAAAAGATGAGTATAGAATATCATTTTCTTCAAAATATATATGAAATTGAATAAAGCTCAATATTTTATCAACAAAAGACTGTTATGACCTTGAAATCGAACGAATGACCTTTGGTCAAGGTCAATGTGACAGAACTTACTGCAAGGAATATTTGTACCCAGTTTGCACTCTCAAGGTCAAACAGTCTTTGTTTTATAGGCAAAAATGTTGTTGTGACCTTGAGAATGAGAATTTGACCTTGGATCAAGGTCAAGGTGAAAGAGCTTGGCGTAACAATTATATGTATGAAGTTTGAACTCTGAAGGTCAAATAGTCTTTGTTCTATAAGCAAAAGTTTCATGTGACCTTGAGAATAAAAATTTGACCTTGGAAAGAAGGTCAACATAAAATGACTACCTATAAGTGACCTAACATCCAAGTTTCAACTCAAAGTCTCAAAAATTGTAGAAATTGGCACCTTGCCAATTTAAGGTTCCATTTTCAACTTGAAATAGCTTGAAAACTGTAAATATTTTATGGAGCATGTAAGCGTATAAAAGTTTGCAAATTTCTCAAAGAACAATATAAAACAAATTTTGTTCAAATCGTACGGTTAGTAAAGGAGTTATAAGAGTTTAAAGATTTGACTGCAGATGACCTCTAGCGGGGGCATATGTGAACTTTTCGACAAGAAAAAAATATTAAATTAAGATCTTTATTTGCTCTTTCACATGATACTTTGCATTTTATCATATGATGCGGTACTTTGTTGTAACGTCACTGGATTGGCTTGGGGGTAAGAATAATAATAATAATAATAATAATAAGAATAAGAATAAAGAAAAGACAATACAATAACAGAAAGGATTCCGACGGAAATCGGAATCCTTAATAAATGGAAGGATGGAGGTTCCTGTGGACATAGCAGACGGATTCCTCTCATTTTCATCTTGTTAAGAACAGAAATGAAAATTGAAAAAATGCGAAAATGACTGGCCGCAGCTGGACTCGAACCAGGTACCTTCACCAAGGTAGGCCCCATCGTATCTTGTACATGTAATGTCAGGTCACATGGTTGAATTGACCAATGAAATTTGTAACACATCCTGGGTCATGCATATTAATTATGTGAGGGATTTTCCAATGAATCATGACAATATAGCAAGTGTTTTCAAACTGGTACATGTATTCGATATTTCTTGATTCTGTTAGAAAACATTTTGAACTAATACATACTCGTATAAATTTTGAAATGAAAACAATGTTGAAGCACTGTACTTTATGTTTGCTTACGAATGAAAAAAAAAATTGAGGGAAAAAAATGGCCGAGGCTGGTATCGAACCCCGGACCCTCCGATTCGAAGTCTGACGCTCTACCGCTGAGCTATTGCAGAACTGACAAAGGATTGCATCAAAAGTCTTTAGAAGGATGAAATCTTGCGACTATGATATGACTCAACATGTCGAGCATGTTCCGAATGATAAATCTTTATCGATCGATTCTATTTACAGGTATGTATTCAGGAGTAAACAACACAGAATTTCATAAAATGTATTTTTTTTATTTGACTTTCATTGACCATGTATGTAGAGAATAAAATTATGAATCAATAAAATGTGTTTGCTTATTTTGCAAGGGCGGATCTAGACAGGGGAGGTGAAAACAGGTATGTACACGTATGTAACATGTAAGTCGGAGGGGGGGGGGGGGCAAAAACTTATCAACCTCCCCCTTTCGAAGGACTAGCCTATGTCATTGGATAAACAAACCGTCAAAGATCTTGTACAGTTATTTCAAAGATTGACGAATTCAAAAAGAAACAGACAAACAAACGAGAAAAAAAATGCCCAAGGGGGCCACATTGCTCCGTCAAAGGTCTTGTACAGTTGTTTCAAATATAAAGGAATTTAATAAGAAAAAGACAAACAAACAAACAAAACAAATGAAAAAAAAAAAAAGAAAAACAAGAGGCCCAAGGGAGCCATTTTGCTCAGTCAAAAGTCTTGTACAGTTGTTTCAAAGATTGTCGAATCAAAAAAGAAAAAAAAAACAAACAAACAAACAAACAAGCAAATCAAATGAAAATAAAAAAAAAACAAACAAACAAACAAACAAGAGGCCCAAGGGGGCCACATTGCTCCGTCAAAGGTCTTGTACAGTTGTTTCAAAGATTGACGAATTAAAAAAAACAAGACAAACAAACAAAACAAAACAAAAAAAAAAAAAAACCAAGAAGGCCAAGGGGGCCACATTGCTCCGTCAAAGGTCTTGTACAGTTGTTTCAAAGATTGACGAATGAAAAAATAAGAGGCCTAAGGTGGCCATATATACACGTTGAAGTCAATGACAGTGAAATAAATATGCGCAATATGAAATGTGTTTTTCTTCTGAATAAAAAGCTATGAATAGGACTGACTTGTTGCATGAACGATCGATAATTCTTGTAATGCTGAATCAGCCATTTGTATTTCTCCGTATGTATATCAAAAATAAAAACCACTAACATTCAGGAACTCCAATGGCTATGTGGATAGGGCGTTGGACTGCTGGCCCAAGGGTACCGGGTTCGATCCCCAGTCTGGACGTTTTTTTTATCGCCGATCGTCTGCGTTTCTGTCTAGTACTCTCTCTATCTGTTCGTATGTCTGTTCGTTCTTCTATCGTTGTCAGTCTATCTAACACTGTCTATCTTACACTGTCAGTCTGTCTGTCTGCTCCATGCTGCAAATTTACCAGTTAATTTAAATGATGCTATTCAATTTTAAGACATTTTTAAAACATTTAATTAGAAAATGACAACAGCATGAAAGTACAGACAAGTCATGGTACGAAGAGAAATAGAAATAAAAGATTTATCTTTCTTAGATCATGTAAAGTTCATATAAGAAGGACCTCGTTTGTGAAGTATAAGTAGTGTAGGACAAACACTGTGTATTTAACAAGTAAATGTTGTTATGACATTGAGAATGAAATTTTCACCTTGAACCAAGGTCAAGGAAAAAAGATGAGTATAGAATATCATTTTCTTCAAAATATATATGAAATTGAATAAAGCTCAATATTTTATCAACAAAAGACTGTTATGACCTTGAAATCGAACGAATGACCTTTGGTCAAGGTCAATGTGACAGAACTTACTGCAAGGAATATTTGTACCCAGTTTGCACTCTCAAGGTCAAACAGTCTTTGTTTTATAGGCAAAAATGTTGTTGTGACCTTGAGAATGAGAATTTGACCTTGGATCAAGGTCAAGGTGAAAGAGCTTGGCGTAACAATTATATGTATGAAGTTTGAACTCTGAAGGTCAAATAGTCTTTGGTCTATAAGCAAAAGTTTCATGTGACCTTGAGAATAAAAATTTGACCTTGGAAAGAAGGTCAACATAAAATGACTACCTATAAGTGACCTAACATCCAAGTTTCAACTCAAAGTCTCAAAAATTGTAGAAATTGGCACCTTGCCAATTTAAGGTTCCATTTTCAACTTGAAATAGCTTGAAAACTGTAAATATTTTATGGAGCATGTAAGCGTATAAAAGTTTGCAAATTTCTCAAAGAACAATATAAAACAAATTTTGTTCAAATCGTACGGTTAGTAAAGGAGTTATAAGAGTTTAAAGATTTGACTGCAGATGACCTCTAGCGGGGGCATATGTGAACTTTTCGACAAGAAAAAAATATTAAATTAAGATCTTTATTTGCTCTTTCACATGATACTTTGCATTTAATCATATGATGCGGTACTTTGTTGTAACGTCACTGGATTGGCTTGGGGGTAAGAATAATAATAATAATAATAATAATAAGAATAAGAATAAAGAAAAGACAATACAATAACAGAAAGGATTCCGACGGAAATCGGAATCCTTAATAAATGGAAGGATGGAGGTTCCTGTGGACATAGCAGACGGATTCCTCTCATTTTCATCTTGTTAAGAACAGAAATGAAAATTGAAAAAATGCGAAAATGACTGGCCGCAGCTGGACTCGAACCAGGTACCTTCACCAAGGTAGGCCCCATCGTATCTTGTACATGTAATGTCAGGTCACATGGTTGAATTGACCAATGAAATTTGTAACACATCCTGGGTCATGCATATTAATTATGTGAGGGATTTTCCAATGAATCATGACAATATAGCAAGTGTTTTCAAACTGGTACATGTATTCGATATTTCTTGATTCTGTTAGAAAACATTTTGAACTAATACATACTCGTATAAATTTTGAAATGAAAACAATGTTGAAGCACTGTACTTTATGTTTGCTTACGAATGAAAAAAAAAATTGAGGGAAAAAAATGGCCGAGGCTGGTATCGAACCCCGGACCCTCCGATTCGAAGTCTGACGCTCTACCGCTGAGCTATTGCAGAACTGACAAAGGATTGCATCAAAAGTCTTTAGAAGGATGAAATCTTGCGACTATGATATGACTCAACATGTCGAGCATGTTCCGAATGATAAATCTTTATCGATCGATTCTATTTACAGGTATGTATTCAGGAGTAAACAACACAGAATTTCATAAAATGTATTTTTTTTATTTGACTTTCATTGACCATGTATGTAGAGAATAAAATTATGAATCAATAAAATGTGTTTGCTTATTTTGCAAGGGCGGATCTAGACAGGGGAGGTGAAAACAGGTATGTACACGTATGTAACATGTAAGTCGGAGGGGGGGGGGCAAAAACTTATCAACCTCCCCCTTTCGAAGGACTAGCCTATGTCATTGGATAAACAAACCGTCAAAGATCTTGTACAGTTATTTCAAAGATTGACGAATTCAAAAAGAAACAGACAAACAAACGAGAAAAAAAATGCCCAAGGGGGCCACATTGCTCCGTCAAAGGTCTTGTACAGTTGTTTCAAATATAAAGGAATTTAATAAGAAAAAGACAAACAAACAAACAAAACAAATGAAAAAAAAAAAAAGAAAAACAAGAGGCCCAAGGGAGCCATTTTGCTCAGTCAAAAGTCTTGTACAGTTGTTTCAAAGATTGTCGAATCAAAAAAGAAAAAAAAACCAAACAAACAAACAAACAAGCAAATCAAATGAAAATAAAAAAAAACAAACAAACAAACAAACAAGAGGCCCAAGGGGGCCACATTGCTCCGTCAAAGGTCTTGTACAGTTGTTTCAAAGATTGACGAATTAAAAAAAACAAGACAAACAAACAAAACAAAACAAAAAAAAAAAAAAACCAAGAAGGCCAAGGGGGCCACATTGCTCCGTCAAAGGTCTTGTACAGTTGTTTCAAAGATTGACGAATGAAAAAATAAGAGGCCTAAGGTGGCCATATATACACGTTGAAGTCAATGACAGTGAAATAAATATGCGCAATATGAAATGTGTTTTTCTTCTGAATAAAAAGCTATGAATAGGACTGACTTGTTGCATGAACGATCGATAATTCTTGTAATACTGAATCAGCCATTTGTATTTCTCCGTATGTATATCAAAAATAAAAACCACTAACATTCAGGAACTCCAATGGCTATGTGGATAGGGCGTTGGACTGCTGGCCCAAGGGTACCGGGTTCGATCCCCAGTCTGGACGTTTTTTTTATCGCCGATCGTCTGCGTTTCTGTCTAGTACTCTCTCTATCTGTTCGTATGTCTGTTCGTTCTTCTATCGTTGTCAGTCTATCTAACACTGTCTATCTTACACTGTCAGTCTGTCTGTCTGCTCCATGCTGCAAATTTACCAGTTAATTTAAATGATGCTATTCAATTTTAAGACATTTTTAAAACATTTAATTAGAAAATGACAACAGCATGAAAGTACAGACAAGTCATGGTACGAAGAGAAATAGAAATAAAAGATTTATCTTTCTTAGATCATGTAAAGTTCATATAAGAAGGACCTCGTTTGTGAAGTATAAGTAGTGTAGGACAAACACTGTGTATTTAACAAGTAAATGTTGTTATGACATTGAGAATGAAATTTTCACCTTGAACCAAGGTCAAGGAAAAAAGATGAGTATAGAATATCATTTTCTTCAAAATATATATGAAATTGAATAAAGCTCAATATTTTATCAACAAAAGACTGTTATGACCTTGAAATCGAACGAATGACCTTTGGTCAAGGTCAATGTGACAGAACTTACTGCAAGGAATATTTGTACCCAGTTTGCACTCTCAAGGTCAAACAGTCTTTGTTTTATAGGCAAAAATGTTGTTGTGACCTTGAGAATGAGAATTTGACCTTGGATCAAGGTCAAGGTGAAAGAGCTTGGCGTAACAATTATATGTATGAAGTTTGAACTCTGAAGGTCAAATAGTCTTTGTTCTATAAGCAAAAGTTTCATGTGACCTTGAGAATAAAAATTTGACCTTGGAAAGAAGGTCAACATAAAATGACTACCTATAAGTGACCTAACATCCAAGTTTCAACTCAAAGTCTCAAAAATTGTAGAAATTGGCACCTTGCCAATTTAAGGTTCCATTTTCAACTTGAAATAGCTTGAAAACTGTAAATATTTTATGGAGCATGTAAGCGTATAAAAGTTTGCAAATTTCTCAAAGAACAATATAAAACAAATTTTGTTCAAATCGTACGGTTAGTAAAGGAGTTATAAGAGTTTAAAGATTTGACTGCAGATGACCTCTAGCGGGGGCATATGTGAACTTTTCGACAAGAAAAAAATATTAAATTAAGATCTTTATTTGCTCTTTCACATGATACTTTGCATTTTATCATATGATGCGGTACTTTGTTGTAACGTCACTGGATTGGCTTGGGGGTAAGAATAATAATAATAATAATAATAATAAGAACTAGATGGCTACTGTTGCAAGCAACAGACGGATTCCTCCTTTATTAGACCTTCCTCGGAACTGAAGTGTTAAAATCCGAATAAAGAAAATGAAAAAAGAATAGTTGCTTTAGTACTTTATTCACTTCAGCAAATGAGTCAAAAGAGCTTATGTCTAACTTGGGACTCTTATCTATTTATTGACAAAAAAGAAGAAAAAGATGATAAATACCTTTCATGTTTTCGAAAGATTTAAGCTCCATGCTCTATGGATATCAAATCCTTTACAATTACTTTCTCAAAACAGAATTGCACAATGATTTTACAATGAGATAATTTCTATTAATAGAAAATGACAACAACATGAAAGGACAGATCTGTAATGCTACTAAGAAAAAAAAGCAATAGAACAGAGAACAAGAATAAAAGAGTTATCTTCTTATACTATGTTAAGTTCAAATAAGAAGGACTACTTGTGTGAAGAATAAATAGTATAGGACAAAAAGTGTAAATTCTACAAGAGTAAATGATTGTTAAGACCTTGAGAATGATTATTTGGCCTTTAACCAATGTCATGAATGAAAGCTAAGTACTGTGATTATTCTCATCACGATTGATCTTAATCTGAGCAAAGCTCAATATCTAATCAACCAAAGTCAGTTGTGACCTTGAAATCAAACTAATGACCGTTGGTCAAGGTCATGATGAAAGAGTTTGATGCAAGGAATATTTGTGTAAAGTTTGAACTCTCAAGGTCAAACAGTCTTTGTTTATAGACTTAAGTTTGTTGTGACCTTGAAAATCAGAATTTGGCCTTGGGTCAAGGTCAAGGCGAAAGAGCTGGGCCCAAGCATGATATGTATAAAGTATGAACTCTGAAGGTCAAATAGTCTTTGTTTTGTAGGGAAAAGTTGCTGTGACCTTGAGAATGAGAATTTGACCTTGGAATGTGAAAAATCATGACTGAACAATTATTTGTATGAAGTTTAAACTCTGAAGGTCAAATAGTCTTTGTTCTATAGGCAAAAGTTTGTTGTGACCTTGATAATCTGAATTTGACCTTGGCTCAAGGTCAATGTGAAAGAGCTTGGTTTAATGATATTATGTATGAAGTTTGAACTTTGAATGTCTAATAGTCTTTGTTCTATAGGCAAAAGTATGTTGTGACCTTGAGAAACAGAATTTGACCTTGGGCCAAGGTCAAGGTGAAAGAGCTTGGTTTAATGATATTATGTATGAAGTTTGAACTCTGCAGGTCTAATAGTCTTTGTTCTATAGGCAAAAGTTTGTTGTGACCTTGAGAATCAAAATTTGACCTTGGGTCAAGGTCAGTGTGAAAGAGCTTGGTTTAACGATAGTATGTATGAAGTTTGAACTGTGAAGGTCAAATAGTCTTTGCTCTACAGGTAAAAGTTTGTTGTGACCTTGAGAATGAAAATTTGACCTTGAAAGAAGGTCAACATTAAATGACTACCTATAAGTAACCTAGTTTCCAAGTTTCAACTCAAAATCTCAAAAACTGTAGAAATTGGCACTGTGCCAATTTAAAGTTCCATTTTCAACTCGTAATAGCGCGAAAACCGTAAATATTTTATCGAGCATGTAAGCGTATAAAAGTTTACAAATTTCCCAAAGTACATTTTAAAACAAATTTCGTTCAAATCGTACGGTTAGTTTAGGAGTTATAAGAGCTTAAAGATTTGAGCTTTGATGACCTCTAGCGGGGGCATATGTGAACTTTTCGACGACAAAATTTTTTTACCTCAAGATCTTTATATGCTCTTTCACATGATCCTTTTCGTTTTATCATAAGAAGGTGTACTTTTTTGTACAGTGACTGGAACGATCTGGGGGTAAGAATAATAATAATAATAATAAGAATAATAATAAGAATAAAGAAAAGACAATACAATAACAGAAAGGATTCCGACGGAATAGTCGGAATCCTTAATAAGAATAAAGAAAAGACAATACAATAACAGAAAGGATTCCGACGGAAATCGGAATCCTTAATAAATGGAAGGATGGAGGTTCCTGTGGACATAGCAGACGGATTCCTCTCATTTTCATCTTGTTAAGAACAGAAATGAAAATTGAAAAAATGCGAAAATGACTGGCCGCAGCTGGACTCGAACCAGGTACCTTCACCAAGGTAGGCCCCATCGTATCTTGTACATGTAATGTCAGGTCACATGGTTGAATTGACCAATGAAATTTGTAACACATCCTGGGTCATGCATATTAATTATGTGAGGGATTTTCCAATGAATCATGACAATATAGCAAGTGTTTTCAAACTGGTACATGTATTCGATATTTCTTGATTCTGTTAGAAAACATTTTGAACTAATACATACTCGTATAAATTTTGAAATGAAAACAATGTTGAAGCACTGTACTTTATGTTTGCTTACGAATGAAAAAAAAAATTGAGGGAAAAAAATGGCCGAGGCCGGTATCGAACCCCGGACCCTCCGATTCGAAGTCTGACGCTCTACCGCTGAGCTATTGCAGAACTGACAAAGGATTGCATCAAAAGTCTTTAGAAGGATGAAATCTTGCGACTATGATATGACTCAACATGTCGAGCATGTTCCGAATGATAAATCTTTATCGATCGATTCTATTTACAGGTATGTATTCAGGAGTAAACAACACAGAATTTCATAAAATGTATTTTTTTTATTTGACTTTCATTGACCATGTATGTAGAGAATAAAATTATGAATCAATAAAATGTGTTTGCTTATTTTGCAAGGGCGGATCTAGACAGGGGAGGTGAAAACAGGTATGTACACGTATGTAACATGTAAGTCGGAGGGGGGGGGGGCAAAAACTTATCAACCTCCCCCTTTCGAAGGACTAGCCTATGTCATTGGATAAACAAACCGTCAAAGATCTTGTACAGTTATTTCAAAGATTGACGAATTCAAAAAGAAACAGACAAACAAACGAGAAAAAAAATGCCCAAGGGGGCCACATTGCTCCGTCAAAGGTCTTGTACAGTTGTTTCAAATATAAAGGAATTTAATAAGAAAAAGACAAACAAACAAACAAAACAAATGAAAAAAAAAAAAAGAAAAACAAGAGGCCCAAGGGAGCCATTTTGCTCAGTCAAAAGTCTTGTACAGTTGTTTCAAAGATTGTCGAATCAAAAAAGAAAAAAAAAACAAACAAACAAACAAACAAGCAAATCAAATGAAAATAAAAAAAAAAAAACAAACAAACAAACAAGAGGCCCAAGGGGGCCACATTGCTCCGTCAAAGGTCTTGTACAGTTGTTTCAAAGATTGACGAATTAAAAAAAACAAGACAAACAAACAAAACAAAACAAAAAAAAACCAAAAAAAAAACCAAGAAGGCCAAGGGGGCCACATTGCTCCGTCAAAGGTCTTGTACAGTTGTTTCAAAGATTGACGAATGAAAAAATAAGAGGCCTAAGGTGGCCATATATACACGTTGAAGTCAATGACAGTGAAATAAATATGCGCAATATGAAATGTGTTTTTCTTCTGAATAAAAAGCTATGAATAGGACTGACTTGTTGCATGAACGATCGATAATTCTTGTAATGCTGAATCAGCCATTTGAATTTCTCCGTATGTATATCAAAAATAAAAACCACTAACATTCAGGAACTCCAATGGCTATGTGGATAGGGCGTTGGACTGCTGGCCCAAGGGTACCGGGTTCGATCCCCAGTCTGGACGTTTTTTTTATCGCCGATCGTCTGCGTTTCTGTCTAGTACTCTCTCTATCTGTTCGTATGTCTGTTCGTTCTTCTATCGTTGTCAGTCTATCTAACACTGTCTATCTTACACTGTCAGTCTGTCTGTCTGCTCCATGCTGCAAATTTACCAGTTAATTTAAATGATGCTATTCAATTTTAAGACATTTTTAAAACATTTAATTAGAAAATGACAACAGCATGAAAGTACAGACAAGTCATGGTACGAAGAGAAATAGAAATAAAAGATTTATCTTTCTTAGATCATGTAAAGTTCATATAAGAAGGACCTCGTTTGTGAAGTATAAGTAGTGTAGGACAAACACTGTGTATTTAACAAGTAAATGTTGTTATGACATTGAGAATGAAATTTTCACCTTGAACCAAGGTCAAGGAAAAAAGATGAGTATAGAATATCATTTTCTTCAAAATATATATGAAATTGAATAAAGCTCAATATTTTATCAACAAAAGACTGTTATGACCTTGAAATCGAACGAATGACCTTTGGTCAAGGTCAATGTGACAGAACTTACTGCAAGGAATATTTGTACCCAGTTTGCACTCTCAAGGTCAAACAGTCTTTGTTTTATAGGCAAAAATGTTGTTGTGACCTTGAGAATGAGAATTTGACCTTGGATCAAGGTCAAGGTGAAAGAGCTTGGCGTAACAATTATATGTATGAAGTTTGAACTCTGAAGGTCAAATAGTCTTTGTTCTATAAGCAAAAGTTTCATGTGACCTTGAGAATAAAAATTTGACCTTGGAAAGAAGGTCAACATAAAATGACTACCTATAAGTGACCTAACATCCAAGTTTCAACTCAAAGTCTCAAAAATTGTAGAAATTGGCACCTTGCCAATTTAAGGTTCCATTTTCAACTTGAAATAGCTTGAAAACTGTAAATATTTTATGGAGCATGTAAGCGTATAAAAGTTTGCAAATTTCTCAAAGAACAATATAAAACAAATTTTGTTCAAATCGTACGGTTAGTAAAGGAGTTATAAGAGTTTAAAGATTTGACTGCAGATGACCTCTAGCGGGGGCATATGTGAACTTTTCGACAAGAAAAAAATATTAAATTAAGATCTTTATTTGCTCTTTCACATGATACTTTGCATTTTATCATATGATGCGGTACTTTGTTGTAACGTCACTGGATTGGCTTGGGGGTAAGAATAATAATAATAATAATAATAATAAGAATAAGAATAAAGAAAAGACAATACAATAACAGAAAGGATTCCGACGGAAATCGGAATCCTTAATAAATGGAAGGATGGAGGTTCCTGTGGACATAGCAGACGGATTCCTCTCATTTTCATCTTGTTAAGAACAGAAATGAAAATTGAAAAAATGCGAAAATGACTGGCCGCAGCTGGACTCGAACCAGGTACCTTCACCAAGGTAGGCCCCATCGTATCTTGTACATGTAATGTCAGGTCACATGGTTGAATTGACCAATGAAATTTGTAACACATCCTGGGTCATGCATATTAATTATGTGAGGGATTTTCCAATGAATCATGACAATATAGCAAGTGTTTTCAAACTGGTACATGTATTCGATATTTCTTGATTCTGTTAGAAAACATTTTGAACTAATACATACTCGTATAAATTTTGAAATGAAAACAATGTTGAAGCACTGTACTTTATGTTTGCTTACGAATGAAAAAAAAAATTGAGGGAAAGAAATGGCCGAGGCCGGTATCGAACCCCGGACCCTCCGATTCGAAGTCTGACGCTCTACCGCTGAGCTATTGCAGAACTGACAAAGGATTGCATCAAAAGTCTTTAGAAGGATGAAATCTTGCGACTATGATATGACTCAACATGTCGAGCATGTTCCGAATGATAAATCTTTATCGATCGATTCTATTTACAGGTATGTATTCAGGAGTAAACAACACAGAATTTCATAAAATGTATTTTTTTTATTTGACTTTCATTGACCATGTATGTAGAGAATAAAATTATGAATCAATAAAATGTGTTTGCTTATTTTGCAAGGGCGGATCTAGACAGGGGAGGTGAAAACAGGTATGTACACGTATGTAACATGTAAGTCGGAGGGGGGGGGGCAAAAACTTATCAACCTCCCCCTTTCGAAGGACTAGCCTATGTCATTGGATAAACAAACCGTCAAAGATCTTGTACAGTTATTTCAAAGATTGACGAATTCAAAAAGAAACAGACAAACAAACGAGAAAAAAAAATGCCCAAGGGGGCCACATTGCTCCGTCAAAGGTCTTGTACAGTTGTTTCAAATATAAAGGAATTTAATAAGAAAAAGACAAACAAACAAACAAAACAAATGAAAAAAAAAAAAAAAAAAAACAAGAGGCCCAAGGGAGCCATTTTGCTCAGTCAAAAGTCTTGTACAGTTGTTTCAAAGATTGTCGAATCAAAAAAGAAAAAAAAAAACAAACAAACAAACAAACAAGCAAATCAAATGAAAATAAAAAAAACAAACAAACAAACAAACAAGAGGCCCAAGGGGGCCACATTGCTCCGTCAAAGGTCTTGTACAGTTGTTTCAAAGATTGACGAATTAAAAAAAACAAGACAAACAAACAAAACAAAACAAAAAAAAAAAAAAAAACCAAGAAGGCCAAGGGGGCCACATTGCTCCGTCAAAGGTCTTGTACAGTTGTTTCAAAGATTGACGAATGAAAAAATAAGAGGCCTAAGGTGGCCATATATACACGTTGAAGTCAATGACAGTGAAATAAATATGCGCAATATGAAATGTGTTTTTCTTCTGAATAAAAAGCTATGAATAGGACTGACTTGTTGCATGAACGATCGATAATTCTTGTAATGCTGAATCAGCCATTTGTATTTCTCCGTATGTATATCAAAAATAAAAACCACTAACATTCAGGAACTCCAATGGCTATGTGGATAGGGCGTTGGACTGCTGGCCCAAGGGTACCGGGTTCGATCCCCAGTCTGGACGTTTTTTTTATCGCCGATCGTCTGCGTTTCTGTCTAGTACTCTCTCTATCTGTTCGTATGTCTGTTCGTTCTTCTATCGTTGTCAGTCTATCTAACACTGTCTATCTTACACTGTCAGTCTGTCTGTCTGCTCCATGCTGCAAATTTACCAGTTAATTTAAATGATGCTATTCAATTTTAAGACATTTTTAAAACATTTAATTAGAAAATGACAACAGCATGAAAGTACAGACAAGTCATGGTACGAAGAGAAATAGAAATAAAAGATTTATCTTTCTTAGATCATGTAAAGTTCATATAAGAAGGACCTCGTTTGTGAAGTATAAGTAGTGTAGGACAAACACTGTGTATTTAACAAGTAAATGTTGTTATGACATTGAGAATGAAATTTTCACCTTGAACCAAGGTCAAGGAAAAAAGATGAGTATAGAATATCATTTTCTTCAAAATATATATGAAATTGAATAAAGCTCAATATTTTATCAACAAAAGACTGTTATGACCTTGAAATCGAACGAATGACCTTTGGTCAAGGTCAATGTGACAGAACTTACTGCAAGGAATATTTGTACCCAGTTTGCACTCTCAAGGTCAAACAGTCTTTGTTTTATAGGCAAAAATGTTGTTGTGACCTTGAGAATGAGAATTTGACCTTGGATCAAGGTCAAGGTGAAAGAGCTTGGCGTAACAATTATATGTATGAAGTTTGAACTCTGAAGGTCAAATAGTCTTTGTTCTATAAGCAAAAGTTTCATGTGACCTTGAGAATAAAAATTTGACCTTGGAAAGAAGGTCAACATAAAATGACTACCTATAAGTGACCTAACATCCAAGTTTCAACTCAAAGTCTCAAAAATTGTAGAAATTGGCACCTTGCCAATTTAAGGTTCCATTTTCAACTTGAAATAGCTTGAAAACTGTAAATATTTTATGGAGCATGTAAGCGTATAAAAGTTTGCAAATTTCTCAAAGAACAATATAAAACAAATTTTGTTCAAATCGTACGGTTAGTAAAGGAGTTATAAGAGTTTAAAGATTTGACTGCAGATGACCTCTAGCGGGGGCATATGTGAACTTTTCGACAAGAAAAAAATATTAAATTAAGATCTTTATTTGCTCTTTCACATGATACTTTGCATTTTATCATATGATGCGGTACTTTGTTGTAACGTCACTGGATTGGCTTGGGGGTAAGAATAATAATAATAATAATAATAATAATAAGAATAAGAATAAAGAAAAGACAATACAATAACAGAAAGGATTCCGACGGAAATCGGAATCCTTAATAAATGGAAGGATGGAGGTTCCTGTGGACATAGCAGACGGATTCCTCTCATTTTCATCTTGTTAAGAACAGAAATGAAAATTGAAAAAATGCGAAAATGACTGGCCGCAGCTGGACTCGAACCAGGTACCTTCACCAAGGTAGGCCCCATCGTATCTTGTACATGTAATGTCAGGTCACATGGTTGAATTGACCAATGAAATTTGTAACACATCCTGGGTCATGCATATTAATTATGTGAGGGATTTTCCAATGAATCATGACAATATAGCAAGTGTTTTCAAACTGGTACATGTATTCGATATTTCTTGATTCTGTTAGAAAACATTTTGAACTAATACATACTCGTATAAATTTTGAAATGAAAACAATGTTGAAGCACTGTACTTTATGTTTGCTTACGAATGAAAAAAAAATTGAGGGAAAGAAATGGCCGAGGCCGGTATCGAACCCCGGACCCTCCGATTCGAAGTCTGACGCTCTACCGCTGAGCTATTGCAGAACTGACAAAGGATTGCATCAAAAGTCTTTAGAAGGATGAAATCTTGCGACTATGATATGACTCAACATGTCGAGCATGTTCCGAATGATAAATCTTTATCGATCGATTCTATTTACAGGTATGTATTCAGGAGTAAACAACACAGAATTTCATAAAATGTATTTTTTTTATTTGACTTTCATTGACCATGTATGTAGAGAATAAAATTATGAATCAATAAAATGTGTTTGCTTATTTTGCAAGGGCGGATCTAGACAGGGGAGGTGAAAACAGGTATGTACACGTATGTAACATGTAAGTCGGAGGGGGGGGGGCAAAAACTTATCAACCTCCCCCTTTCGAAGGACTAGCCTATGTCATTGGATAAACAAACCGTCAAAGATCTTGTACAGTTATTTCAAAGATTGACGAATTCAAAAAGAAACAGACAAACAAACGAGAAAAAAAAATGCCCAAGGGGGCCACATTGCTCCGTCAAAGGTCTTGTACAGTTGTTTCAAATATAAAGGAATTTAATAAGAAAAAGACAAACAAACAAACAAAACAAATGAAAAAAAAAAAAAAGAAAAACAAGAGGCCCAAGGGAGCCATTTTGCTCAGTCAAAAGTCTTGTACAGTTGTTTCAAAGATTGTCGAATCAAAAAAGAAAAAAAAAAACAAACAAACAAACAAACAAGCAAATCAAATGAAAATAAAAAAAACAAACAAACAAACAAACAAGAGGCCCAAGGGGGCCACATTGCTCCGTCAAAGGTCTTGTACAGTTGTTTCAAAGATTGACGAATTAAAAAAAACAAGACAAACAAACAAAACAAAACAAAAAAAAAAAAAAAAACCAAGAAGGCCAAGGGGGCCACATTGCTCCGTCAAAGGTCTTGTACAGTTGTTTCAAAGATTGACGAATGAAAAAATAAGAGGCCTAAGGTGGCCATATATACACGTTGAAGTCAATGACAGTGAAATAAATATGCGCAATATGAAATGTGTTTTTCTTCTGAATAAAAAGCTATGAATAGGACTGACTTGTTGCATGAACGATCGATAATTCTTGTAATGCTGAATCAGCCATTTGTATTTCTCCGTATGTATATCAAAAATAAAAACCACTAACATTCAGGAACTCCAATGGCTATGTGGATAGGGCGTTGGACTGCTGGCCCAAGGGTACCGGGTTCGATCCCCAGTCTGGACGTTTTTTTTATCGCCGATCGTCTGCGTTTCTGTCTAGTACTCTCTCTA
This sequence comes from Pinctada fucata, assembly GCA_028142955.1. NCBI lineage: Eukaryota > Metazoa > Mollusca > Bivalvia > Pterioida > Pteriidae > Pinctada > Pinctada fucata. Next base: position 18,779,361 of record AP027105.1, read on the forward strand.
TCTGTTCGTATGTCTGTTCGTTCTTCTATCGTTGTCAGTCTATCTAACACTGTCTATCTTACACTGTCAGTCTGTCTGTCTGCTCCATGCTGCAAATTTACCAGTTAATTTAAATGATGCTATTCAATTTTAAGACATTTTTAAAACATTTAATTAGAAAATGACAACAGCATGAAAGTACAGACAAGTCATGGTACGAAGAGAAATAGAAATAAAAGATTTATCTTTCTTAGATCATGTAAAGTTCATATAAGAAGGACCTCGTTTGTGAAGTATAAGTAGTGTAGGACAAACACTGTGTATTTAACAAGTAAATGTTGTTATGACATTGAGAATGAAATTTTCACCTTGAACCAAGGTCAAGGAAAAAAGATGAGTATAGAATATCATTTTCTTCAAAATATATATGAAATTGAATAAAGCTCAATATTTTATCAACAAAAGACTGTTATGACCTTGAAATCGAACGAATGACCTTTGGTCAAGGTCAATGTGACAGAACTTACTGCAAGGAATATTTGTACCCAGTTTGCACTCTCAAGGTCAAACAGTCTTTGTTTTATAGGCAAAAATGTTGTTGTGACCTTGAGAATGAGAATTTGACCTTGGATCAAGGTCAAGGTGAAAGAGCTTGGCGTAACAATTATATGTATGAAGTTTGAACTCTGAAGGTCAAATAGTCTTTGTTCTATAAGCAAAAGTTTCATGTGACCTTGAGAATAAAAATTTGACCTTGGAAAGAAGGTCAACATAAAATGACTACCTATAAGTGACCTAACATCCAAGTTTCAACTCAAAGTCTCAAAAATTGTAGAAATTGGCACCTTGCCAATTTAAGGTTCCATTTTCAACTTGAAATAGCTTGAAAACTGTAAATATTTTATGGAGCATGTAAGCGTATAAAAGTTTGCAAATTTCTCAAAGAACAATATAAAACAAATTTTGTTCAAATCGTACGGTTAGTAAAGGAGTTATAAGAGTTTAAAGATTTGACTGCAGATGACCTCTAGCGGGGGCATATGTGAACTTTTCGACAAGAAAAAAATATTAAATTAAGATCTTTATTTGCTCTTTCACATGATACTTTGCATTTTATCATATGATGCGGTACTTTGTTGTAACGTCACTGGATTGGCTTGGGGGTAAGAATAATAATAATAATAATAATAATAAGAATAAGAATAAAGAAAAGACAATACAATAACAGAAAGGATTCCGACGGAAATCGGAATCCTTAATAAATGGAAGGATGGAGGTTCCTGTGGACATAGCAGACGGATTCCTCTCATTTTCATCTTGTTAAGAACAGAAATGAAAATTGAAAAAATGCGAAAATGACTGGCCGCAGCTGGACTCGAACCAGGTACCTTCACCAAGGTAGGCCCCATCGTATCTTGTACATGTAATGTCAGGTCACATGGTTGAATTGACCAATGAAATTTGTAACACATCCTGGGTCATGCATATTAATTATGTGAGGGATTTTCCAATGAATCATGACAATATAGCAAGTGTTTTCAAACTGGTACATGTATTCGATATTTCTTGATTCTGTTAGAAAACATTTTGAACTAATACATACTCGTATAAATTTTGAAATGAAAACAATGTTGAAGCACTGTACTTTATGTTTGCTTACGAATGAAAAAAAAATTGAGGGAAAGAAATGGCCGAGGCCGGTATCGAACCCCGGACCCTCCGATTCGAAGTCTGACGCTCTACCGCTGAGCTATTGCAGAACTGACAAAGGATTGCATCAAAAGTCTTTAGAAGGATGAAATCTTGCGACTATGATATGACTCAACATGTCGAGCATGTTCCGAATGATAAATCTTTATCGATCGATTCTATTTACAGGTATGTATTCAGGAGTAAACAACACAGAATTTCATAAAATGTATTTTTTTTATTTGACTTTCATTGACCATGTATGTAGAGAATAAAATTATGAATCAATAAAATGTGTTTGCTTATTTTGCAAGGGCGGATCTAGACAGGGGAGGTGAAAACAGGTATGTACACGTATGTAACATGTAAGTCGGAGGGGGGGGGCAAAAACTTATCAACCTCCCCCTTTCGAAGGACTAGCCTATGTCATTGGATAAACAAACCGTCAAAGATCTTGTACAGTTATTTCAAAGATTGACGAATTCAAAAAGAAACAGACAAACAAACGAGAAAAAAAATGCCCAAGGGGGCCACATTGCTCCGTCAAAGGTCTTGTACAGTTGTTTCAAATATAAAGGAATTTAATAAGAAAAAGACAAACAAACAAACAAAACAAATGAAAAAAAAAAAAAGAAAAACAAGAGGCCCAAGGGAGCCATTTTGCTCAGTCAAAAGTCTTGTACAGTTGTTTCAAAGATTGTCGAATCAAAAAAGAAAAAAAAAACAAACAAACAAACAAACAAGCAAATCAAATGAAAATAAAAAAAAAAAACAAACAAACAAACAAGAGGCCCAAGGGGGCCACATTGCTCCGTCAAAGGTCTTGTACAGTTGTTTCAAAGATTGACGAATTAAAAAAAACAAGACAAACAAACAAAACAAAACAAAAAAAAAAAAAAAAACCAAGAAGGCCAAGGGGGCCACATTGCTCCGTCAAAGGTCTTGTACAGTTGTTTCAAAGATTGACGAATGAAAAAATAAGAGGCCTAAGGTGGCCATATATACACGTTGAAGTCAATGACAGTGAAATAAATATGCGCAATATGAAATGTGTTTTTCTTCTGAATAAAAAGCTATGAATAGGACTGACTTGTTGCATGAACGATCGATAATTCTTGTAATGCTGAATCAGCCATTTGTATTTCTCCGTATGTATATCAAAAATAAAAACCACTAACATTCAGGAACTCCAATGGCTATGTGGATAGGGCGTTGGACTGCTGGCCCAAGGGTACCGGGTTCGATCCCCAGTCTGGACGTTTTTTTTATCGCCGATCGTCTGCGTTTCTGTCTAGTACTCTCTCTATCTGTTCGTATGTCTGTTCGTTCTTCTATCGTTGTCAGTCTATCTAACACTGTCTATCTTACACTGTCAGTCTGTCTGTCTGCTCCATGCTGCAAATTTACCAGTTAATTTAAATGATGCTATTCAATTTTAAGACATTTTTAAAACATTTAATTAGAAAATGACAACAGCATGAAAGTACAGACAAGTCATGGTACGAAGAGAAATAGAAATAAAAGATTTATCTTTCTTAGATCATGTAAAGTTCATATAAGAAGGACCTCGTTTGTGAAGTATAAGTAGTGTAGGACAAACACTGTGTATTTAACAAGTAAATGTTGTTATGACATTGAGAATGAAATTTTCACCTTGAACCAAGGTCAAGGAAAAAAGATGAGTATAGAATATCATTTTCTTCAAAATATATATGAAATTGAATAAAGCTCAATATTTTATCAACAAAAGACTGTTATGACCTTGAAATCGAACGAATGACCTTTGGTCAAGGTCAATGTGACAGAACTTACTGCAAGGAATATTTGTACCCAGTTTGCACTCTCAAGGTCAAACAGTCTTTGTTTTATAGGCAAAAATGTTGTTGTGACCTTGAGAATGAGAATTTGACCTTGGATCAAGGTCAAGGTGAAAGAGCTTGGCGTAACAATTATATGTATGAAGTTTGAACTCTGAAGGTCAAATAGTCTTTGTTCTATAAGCAAAAGTTTCATGTGACCTTGAGAATAAAAATTTGACCTTGGAAAGAAGGTCAACATAAAATGACTACCTATAAGTGACCTAACATCCAAGTTTCAACTCAAAGTCTCAAAAATTGTAGAAATTGGCACCTTGCCAATTTAAGGTTCCATTTTCAACTTGAAATAGCTTGAAAACTGTAAATATTTTATGGAGCATGTAAGCGTATAAAAGTTTGCAAATTTCTCAAAGAACAATATAAAACAAATTTTGTTCAAATCGTACGGTTAGTAAAGGAGTTATAAGAGTTTAAAGATTTGACTGCAGATGACCTCTAGCGGGGGCATATGTGAACTTTTCGACAAGAAAAAAATATTAAATTAAGATCTTTATTTGCTCTTTCACATGATACTTTGCATTTTATCATATGATGCGGTACTTTGTTGTAACGTCACTGGATTGGCTTGGGGGTAAGAATAATAATAATAATAATAATAATAAGAATAAGAATAAAGAAAAGACAATACAATAACAGAAAGGATTCCGACGGAAATCGGAATCCTTAATAAATGGAAGGATGGAGGTTCCTGTGGACATAGCAGACGGATTCCTCTCATTTTCATCTTGTTAAGAACAGAAATGAAAATTGAAAAAATGCGAAAATGACTGGCCGCAGCTGGACTCGAACCAGGTACCTTCACCAAGGTAGGCCCCATCGTATCTTGTACATGTAATGTCAGGTCACATGGTTGAATTGACCAATGAAATTTGTAACACATCCTGGGTCATGCATATTAATTATGTGAGGGATTTTCCAATGAATCATGACAATATAGCAAGTGTTTTCAAACTGGTACATGTATTCGATATTTCTTGATTCTGTTAGAAAACATTTTGAACTAATACATACTCGTATAAATTTTGAAATGAAAACAATGTTGAAGCACTGTACTTTATGTTTGCTTACGAATGAAAAAAAAAATTGAGGGAAAAAAATGGCCGATGCTGGTATCGAACCCCGGACCCTCCGATTCGAAGTCTGACGCTCTACCGCTGAGCTATTGCAGAACTGACAAAGGATTGCATCAAAAGTCTTTAGAAGGATGAAATCTTGCGACTATGATATGACTCAACATGTCGAGCATGTTCCGAATGATAAATCTTTATCGATCGATTCTATTTACAGGTATGTATTCAGGAGTAAACAACACAGAATTTCATAAAATGTATTTTTTTTATTTGACTTTCATTGACCATGTATGTAGAGAATAAAATTATGAATCAATAAAATGTGTTTGCTTATTTTGCAAGGGCGGATCTAGACAGGGGAGGTGAAAACAGGTATGTACACGTATGTAACATGTAAGTCGGAGGGGGGGGGGCAAAAACTTATCAACCTCCCCCTTTCGAAGGACTAGCCTATGTCATTGGATAAACAAACCGTCAAAGATCTTGTACAGTTATTTCAAAGATTGACGAATTCAAAAAGAAACAGACAAACAAACGAGAAAAAAAATGCCCAAGGGGGCCACATTGCTCCGTCAAAGGTCTTGTACAGTTGTTTCAAATATAAAGGAATTTAATAAGAAAAAGACAAACAAACAAACAAAACAAATGAAAAAAAAAAAAAGAAAAACAAGAGGCCCAAGGGAGCCATTTTGCTCAGTCAAAAGTCTTGTACAGTTGTTTCAAAGATTGTCGAATCAAAAAAGAAAAAAAAAACAAACAAACAAACAAACAAGCAAATCAAATGAAAAAAAAAAAAAAAAAAACAAACAAACAAACAAGAGGCCCAAGGGGGCCACATTGCTCCGTCAAAGGTCTTGTACAGTTGTTTCAAAGATTGACGAATTAAAAAAAACAAGACAAACAAACAAAACAAAACAAAACAAAAAAAAAAACCAAGAAGGCCAAGGGGGCCACATTGCTCCGTCAAAGGTCTTGTACAGTTGTTTCAAAGATTGACGAATGAAAAAATAAGAGGCCTAAGGTGGCCATATATACACGTTGAAGTCAATGACAGTGAAATAAATATGCGCAATATGAAATGTGTTTTTCTTCTGAATAAAAAGCTATGAATAGGACTGACTTGTTGCATGAACGATCGATAATTCTTGTAATGCTGAATCAGCCATTTGTATTTCTCCGTATGTATATCAAAAATAAAAACCACTAACATTCAGGAACTCCAATGGCTATGTGGATAGGGCGTTGGACTGCTGGCCCAAGGGTACCGGGTTCGATCCCCAGTCTGGACGTTTTTTTTATCGCCGATCGTCTGCGTTTCTGTCTAGTACTCTCTCTATCTGTTCGTATGTCTGTTCGTTCTTCTATCGTTGTCAGTCTATCTAACACTGTCTATCTTACACTGTCAGTCTGTCTGTCTGCTCCATGCTGCAAATTTACCAGTTAATTTAAATGATGCTATTCAATTTTAAGACATTTTTAAAACATTTAATTAGAAAATGACAACAGCATGAAAGTACAGACAAGTCATGGTACGAAGAGAAATAGAAATAAAAGATTTATCTTTCTTAGATCATGTAAAGTTCATATAAGAAGGACCTCGTTTGTGAAGTATAAGTAGTGTAGGACAAACACTGTGTATTTAACAAGTAAATGTTGTTATGACATTGAGAATGAAATTTTCACCTTGAACCAAGGTCAAGGAAAAAAGATGAGTATAGAATATCATTTTCTTCAAAATATATATGAAATTGAATAAAGCTCAATATTTTATCAACAAAAGACTGTTATGACCTTGAAATCGAACGAATGACCTTTGGTCAAGGTCAATGTGACAGAACTTACTGCAAGGAATATTTGTACCCAGTTTGCACTCTCAAGGTCAAACAGTCTTTGTTTTATAGGCAAAAATGTTGTTGTGACCTTGAGAATGAGAATTTGACCTTGGATCAAGGTCAAGGTGAAAGAGCTTGGCGTAACAATTATATGTATGAAGTTTGAACTCTGAAGGTCAAATAGTCTTTGTTCTATAAGCAAAAGTTTCATGTGACCTTGAGAATAAAAATTTGACCTTGGAAAGAAGGTCAACATAAAATGACTACCTATAAGTGACCTAACATCCAAGTTTCAACTCAAAGTCTCAAAAATTGTAGAAATTGGCACCTTGCCAATTTAAGGTTCCATTTTCAACTTGAAATAGCTTGAAAACTGTAAATATTTTATGGAGCATGTAAGCGTATAAAAGTTTGCAAATTTCTCAAAGAACAATATAAAACAAATTTTGTTCAAATCGTACGGTTAGTAAAGGAGTTATAAGAGTTTAAAGATTTGACTGCAGATGACCTCTAGCGGGGGCATATGTGAACTTTTCGACAAGAAAAAAATATTAAATTAAGATCTTTATTTGCTCTTTCACATGATACTTTGCATTTTATCATATGATGCGGTACTTTGTTGTAACGTCACTGGATTGGCTTGGGGGTAAGAATAATAATAATAATAATAATAATAAGAATAAGAATAAAGAAAAGACAATACAATAACAGAAAGGATTCCGACGGAAATCGGAATCCTTAATAAATGGAAGGATGGAGGTTCCTGTGGACATAGCAGACGGATTCCTCTCATTTTCATCTTGTTAAGAACAGAAATGAAAATTGAAAAAATGCGAAAATGACTGGCCGCAGCTGGACTCGAACCAGGTACCTTCACCAAGGTAGGCCCCATCGTATCTTGTACATGTAATGTCAGGTCACATGGTTGAATTGACCAATGAAATTTGTAACACATCCTGGGTCATGCATATTAATTATGTGAGGGATTTTCCAATGAATCATGACAATATAGCAAGTGTTTTCAAACTGGTACATGTATTCGATATTTCTTGATTCTGTTAGAAAACATTTTGAACTAATACATACTCGTATAAATTTTGAAATGAAAACAATGTTGAAGCACTGTACTTTATGTTTGCTTACGAATGAAAAAAAAAATTGAGGGAAAAAAATGGCCGAGGCTGGTATCGAACCCCGGACCCTCCGATTCGAAGTCTGACGCTCTACCGCTGAGCTATTGCAGAACTGACAAAGGATTGCATCAAAAGTCTTTAGAAGGATGAAATCTTGCGACTATGATATGACTCAACATGTCGAGCATGTTCCGAATGATAAATCTTTATCGATCGATTCTATTTACAGGTATGTATTCAGGAGTAAACAACACAGAATTTCATAAAATGTATTTTTTTTATTTGACTTTCATTGACCATGTATGTAGAGAATAAAATTATGAATCAATAAAATGTGTTTGCTTATTTTGCAAGGGCGGATCTAGACAGGGGAGGTGAAAACAGGTATGTACACGTATGTAACATGTAAGTCGGAGGGGGGGGGGGGGGCAAAAACTTATCAACCTCCCCCTTTCGAAGGACTAGCCTATGTCATTGGATAAACAAACCGTCAAAGATCTTGTACAGTTATTTCAAAGATTGACGAATTCAAAAAGAAACAGACAAACAAACGAGAAAAAAAATGCCCAAGGGGGCCACATTGCTCCGTCAAAGGTCTTGTACAGTTGTTTCAAATATAAAGGAATTTAATAAGAAAAAGACAAACAAACAAACAAAACAAATGAAAAAAAAAAAAAGAAAAACAAGAGGCCCAAGGGAGCCATTTTGCTCAGTCAAAAGTCTTGTACAGTTGTTTCAAAGATTGTCGAATCAAAAAAGAAAAAAAAAACAAACAAACAAACAAACAAGCAAATCAAATGAAAATAAAAAAAAAAAAACAAACAAACAAACAAGAGGCCCAAGGGGGCCACATTGCTCCGTCAAAGGTCTTGTACAGTTGTTTCAAAGATTGACGAATTAAAAAAAACAAGACAAACAAACAAAACAAAACAAAAAAAAAAAAAACCAAGAAGGCCAAGGGGGCCACATTGCTCCGTCAAAGGTCTTGTACAGTTGTTTCAAAGATTGACGAATGAAAAAATAAGAGGCCTAAGGTGGCCATATATACACGTTGAAGTCAATGACAGTGAAATAAATATGCGCAATATGAAATGTGTTTTTCTTCTGAATAAAAAGCTATGAATAGGACTGACTTGTTGCATGAACGATCGATAATTCTTGTAATGCTGAATCAGCCATTTGTATTTCTCCGTATGTATATCAAAAATAAAAACCACTAACATTCAGGAACTCCAATGGCTATGTGGATAGGGCGTTGGACTGCTGGCCCAAGGGTACCGGGTTCGATCCCCAGTCTGGACGTTTTTTTTATCGCCGATCGTCTGCGTTTCTGTCTAGTACTCTCTCTATCTGTTCGTATGTCTGTTCGTTCTTCTATCGTTGTCAGTCTATCTAACACTGTCTATCTTACACTGTCAGTCTGTCTGTCTGCTCCATGCTGCAAATTTACCAGTTAATTTAAATGATGCTATTCAATTTTAAGACATTTTTAAAACATTTAATTAGAAAATGACAACAGCATGAAAGTACAGACAAGTCATGGTACGAAGAGAAATAGAAATAAAAGATTTATCTTTCTTAGATCATGTAAAGTTCATATAAGAAGGACCTCGTTTGTGAAGTATAAGTAGTGTAGGACAAACACTGTGTATTTAACAAGTAAATGTTGTTATGACATTGAGAATGAAATTTTCACCTTGAACCAAGGTCAAGGAAAAAAGATGAGTATAGAATATCATTTTCTTCAAAATATATATGAAATTGAATAAAGCTCAATATTTTATCAACAAAAGACTGTTATGACCTTGAAATCGAACGAATGACCTTTGGTCAAGGTCAATGTGACAGAACTTACTGCAAGGAATATTTGTACCCAGTTTGCACTCTCAAGGTCAAACAGTCTTTGTTTTATAGGCAAAAATGTTGTTGTGACCTTGAGAATGAGAATTTGACCTTGGATCAAGGTCAAGGTGAAAGAGCTTGGCGTAACAATTATATGTATGAAGTTTGAACTCTGAAGGTCAAATAGTCTTTGTTCTATAAGCAAAAGTTTCATGTGACCTTGAGAATAAAAATTTGACCTTGGAAAGAAGGTCAACATAAAATGACTACCTATAAGTGACCTAACATCCAAGTTTCAACTCAAAGTCTCAAAAATTGTAGAAATTGGCACCTTGCCAATTTAAGGTTCCATTTTCAACTTGAAATAGCTTGAAAACTGTAAATATTTTATGGAGCATGTAAGCGTATAAAAGTTTGCAAATTTCTCAAAGAACAATATAAAACAAATTTTGTTCAAATCGTACGGTTAGTAAAGGAGTTATAAGAGTTTAAAGATTTGACTGCAGATGACCTCTAGCGGGGGCATATGTGAACTTTTCGACAAGAAAAAAATATTAAATTAAGATCTTTATTTGCTCTTTCACATGATACTTTGCATTTTATCATATGATGCGGTACTTTGTTGTAACGTCACTGGATTGGCTTGGGGGTAAGAATAATAATAATAATAATAATAATAAGAATAAGAATAAAGAAAAGACAATACAATAACAGAAAGGATTCCGACGGAAATCGGAATCCTTAATAAATGGAAGGATGGAGGTTCCTGTGGACATAGCAGACGGATTCCTCTCATTTTCATCTTGTTAAGAACAGAAATGAAAATTGAAAAAATGCGAAAATGACTGGCCGCAGCTGGACTCGAACCAGGTACCTTCACCAAGGTAGGCCCCATCGTATCTTGTACATGTAATGTCAGGTCACATGGTTGAATTGACCAATGAAATTTGTAACACATCCTGGGTCATGCATATTAATTATGTGAGGGATTTTCCAATGAATCATGACAATATAGCAAGTGTTTTCAAACTGGTACATGTATTCGATATTTCTTGATTCTGTTAGAAAACATTTTGAACTAATACATACTCGTATAAATTTTGAAATGAAAACAATGTTGAAGCACTGTACTTTATGTTTGCTTACGAATGAAAAAAAAATTGAGGGAAAAAAATGGCCGAGGCTGGTATCGAACCCCGGACCCTCCGATTCGAAGTCTGACGCTCTACCGCTGAGCTATTGCAGAACTGACAAAGGATTGCATCAAAAGTCTTTAGAAGGATGAAATCTTGCGACTATGATATGACTCAACATGTCGAGCATGTTCCGAATGATAAATCTTTATCGATCGATTCTATTTACAGGTATGTATTCAGGAGTAAACAACACAGAATTTCATAAAATGTATTTTTTTTATTTGACTTTCATTGACCATGTATGTAGAGAATAAAATTATGAATCAATAAAATGTGTTTGCTTATTTTGCAAGGGCGGATCTAGACAGGGGAGGTGAAAACAGGTATGTACACGTATGTAACATGTAAGTCGGAGGGGGGGGGGCAAAAACTTATCAACCTCCCCCTTTCGAAGGACTAGCCTATGTCATTGGATAAACAAACCGTCAAAGATCTTGTACAGTTATTTCAAAGATTGACGAATTCAAAAAGAAACAGACAAACAAACGAGAAAAAAAATGCCCAAGGGGGCCACATTGCTCCGTCAAAGGTCTTGTACAGTTGTTTCAAATATAAAGGAATTTAATAAGAAAAAGACAAACAAACAAACAAAACAAATGAAAAAAAAAAAAGAAAAACAAGAGGCCCAAGGGAGCCATTTTGCTCAGTCAAAAGTCTTGTACAGTTGTTTCAAAGATTGTCGAATCAAAAAAGAAAAAAAAAACAAACAAACAAACAAACAAGCAAATCAAATGAAAATAAAAAAAAAAACAAACAAACAAACAAGAGGCCCAAGGGGGCCACATTGCTCCGTCAAAGGTCTTGTACAGTTGTTTCAAAGATTGACGAATTAAAAAAAACAAGACAAACAAACAAAACAAAACAAAAAAAAAAAAAAAAAACCAAGAAGGCCAAGGGGGCCACATTGCTCCGTCAAAGGTCTTGTACAGTTGTTTCAAAGATTGACGAATGAAAAAATAAGAGGCCTAAGGTGGCCATATATACACGTTGAAGTCAATGACAGTGAAATAAATATGCGCAATATGAAATGTGTTTTTCTTCTGAATAAAAAGCTATGAATAGGACTGACTTGTTGCATGAACGATCGATAATTCTTGTAATGCTGAATCAGCCATTTGTATTTCTCCGTATGTATATCAAAAATAAAAACCACTAACATTCAGGAACTCCAATGGCTATGTGGATAGGGCGTTGGACTGCTGGCCCAAGGGTACCGGGTTCGATCCCCAGTCTGGACGTTTTTTTTATCGCCGATCGTCTGCGTTTCTGTCTAGTACTCTCTCTATCTGTTCGTATGTCTGTTCGTTCTTCTATCGTTGTCAGTCTATCTAACACTGTCTATCTTACACTGTCAGTCTGTCTGTCTGCTCCATGCTGCAAATTTACCAGTTAATTTAAATGATGCTATTCAATTTTAAGACATTTTTAAAACATTTAATTAGAAAATGACAACAGCATGAAAGTACAGACAAGTCATGGTACGAAGAGAAATAGAAATAAAAGATTTATCTTTCTTAGATCATGTAAAGTTCATATAAGAAGGACCTCGTTTGTGAAGTATAAGTAGTGTAGGACAAACACTGTGTATTTAACAAGTAAATGTTGTTATGACATTGAGAATGAAATTTTCACCTTGAACCAAGGTCAAGGAAAAAAGATGAGTATAGAATATCATTTTCTTCAAAATATATATGAAATTGAATAAAGCTCAATATTTTATCAACAAAAGACTGTTATGACCTTGAAATCGAACGAATGACCTTTGGTCAAGGTCAATGTGACAGAACTTACTGCAAGGAATATTTGTACCCAGTTTGCACTCTCAAGGTCAAACAGTCTTTGTTTTATAGGCAAAAATGTTGTTGTGACCTTGAGAATGAGAATTTGACCTTGGATCAAGGTCAAGGTGAAAGAGCTTGGCGTAACAATTATATGTATGAAGTTTGAACTCTGAAGGTCAAATAGTCTTTGTTCTATAAGCAAAAGTTTCATGTGACCTTGAGAATAAAAATTTGACCTTGGAAAGAAGGTCAACATAAAATGACTACCTATAAGTGACCTAACATCCAAGTTTCAACTCAAAGTCTCAAAAATTGTAGAAATTGGCACCTTGCCAATTTAAGGTTCCATTTTCAACTTGAAATAGCTTGAAAACTGTAAATATTTTATGGAGCATGTAAGCGTATAAAAGTTTGCAAATTTCTCAAAGAACAATATAAAACAAATTTTGTTCAAATCGTACGGTTAGTAAAGGAGTTATAAGAGTTTAAAGATTTGACTGCAGATGACCTCTAGCGGGGGCATATGTGAACTTTTCGACAAGAAAAAAATATTAAATTAAGATCTTTATTTGCTCTTTCACATGATACTTTGCATTTTATCATATGATGCGGTACTTTGTTGTAACGTCACTGGATTGGCTTGGGGGTAAGAATAATAATAATAATAATAATAATAAGAATAAGAATAAAGAAAAGACAATACAATAACAGAAAGGATTCCGACGGAAATCGGGATCCTTAATAAATGGAAGGATGGAGGTTCCTGTGGACATAGCAGACGGATTCCTCTCATTTTCATCTTGTTAAGAACAGAAATGAAAATTGAAAAAATGCGAAAATGACTGGCCGCAGCTGGACTCGAACCAGGTACCTTCACCAAGGTAGGCCCCATCGTATCTTGTACATGTAATGTCAGGTCACATGGTTGAATTGACCAATGAAATTTGTAACACATCCTGGGTCATGCATATTAATTATGTGAGGGATTTTCCAATGAATCATGACAATATAGCAAGTGTTTTCAAACTGGTACATGTATTCGATATTTCTTGATTCTGTTAGAAAACATTTTGAACTAATACATACTCGTATAAATTTTGAAATGAAAACAATGTTGAAGCACTGTACTTTATGTTTGCTTACGAATGAAAAAAAAATGAGGGGAAAAAATGGCCGAGGCCGGTATCGAACCCCGGACCCTCCGATTCGAAGTCTGACGCTCTACCGCTGTGCTATTGCAGAACTGACAAAGCTTTGCATCAAAAGTCTTTAGAAGGATGAAATCTTGCGACTATGATATGACTCAACATGTCGAGCATGTTCCGAATGATAAATCTTTATCGATCGATTCTATTTACAGGTTTGTATTCAGGAGTAAACAACACAGAATTTCATAAAATGTATTTTTTTTATTTGACTTTCATTGACCATGTATGTAGAGAATAAAATTATGAATCAATAAATTGTGTTTGCTTCTTTTGCAAGGGCGGATCTACACAGGGTAGGTGAAAACAGGTATGTACACGTATGTAACATGTAAGTCGGAGGGGGGGGGGGGGGGGCAAAAACTTATCAACCTCCCCCTTTCGAAGGACTAGCCTATGTCATTGGATAAACAAACCGTCAAAGATCTTGTACAGTTATTTCAAAGATTGAAGAATTCAAAAAGAAACAGACAAACAAACGAGAAAAAAAAAATGCCCAAGGGGGCCACATTGCTCCGTCAAAGGTCTTGTACAGTTGTTTCAAATATTAAGGAATTTAATAAGAAAAAGACAAACAAACAAACAAAACAAATGAAAAAAAAAAAAAAAAAACAAGAGGCCAAAGGGAGCCATATTGCTCAGTCAAAAGTCTTGTACAGTTGTTTCAAGAATTGTCGAATCAAAAAAGAAAAAAACAAGCAAACAAACAAACAAGCAAAACAAATGAAAATAAAACAAAACAAAACAAAACAAAACAAACAAGAGGCCCAAGGGGGCCACATTGCTCCGTCAAAGGTCTTGTACAGTTGTTTCAAAGATTGACGAATTAAAAAATAACAAGACATACAAACAAAACAAAAAAAAAAAAAAAAAAAAAAAACCAAGAAGCCCAAGGGGGCCACATTGCTCCGTCAAAGGTCTTGTACAGTTGTTTCAAAGATTGACGAATGAAAAAAAAGAGGCCTAAGGTGGCCATATATACACGTTGAAGTCAATGACATTGAAATAAATATGCGCAATATGAAATGTGTTTTTCTTCTGAATTAAAAGCTATGAATAGGACTGACTTGTTGCATGAACGATCGATAATTCTTGTAATGCTGAATCAGCCATTTGTATTTCTCCGTCTGTATATCAAAAATAAAAACCACTAACATTCAGGAACTCCAATGGCTATGTGGATAGGGCGTTGGACTGCTGGCCCAAGGGTACCGGGTTCGATCCCCAGTCTGGACGTTTTTTTTTTTTTTTTTCGCCGATCGTCTGCCTTTCTGTCTAGTACTCTCTCTATCTGTTCGTATGTCTGTTCGTTCTTCTATCGTTGTCAGTCTATCTAACACTGTCTATCTTACACTGTCAGTCTGTCTGTCTGGTCCATGCTGCAAATTTACCAGTTAATTTAAATGATGCTATTCAATTTTAAGACATTTTTAAAACATTTAATTAGAAAATGACAACAGCATGAAAGTACAGACAAGTCATGGTACGAAGAGAAATAGAAATAAAAGATTTATCTTTCTTAGATCATGTAAAGTTCATATAAGAAGGACCTCGTTTGTGAAGTAGAAGTAGTGTAGGACAAACACTGTGTATTTAACAAGTAAATGTTGTTATGACATTGAGAATGAAATTTTCACCTTGAACCAAGGTCAAGGAAAAAAGATGAGTATAGAATATCATTTTCTTCAAAATATATATGAAATTGAATAAAGCTCAATATTTTATCAACAAAAGACTGTTATGACCTTGAAATCGAACGAATGACCTTTGGTCAAGGTCAATGTGACAGGACTTACTGCAAGGAATATTTGTACCCAGTTTGCACTCTCAAGGTCAAACAGTCTTTGTTTTATAGGCAAAAATGCTGTTGTGACCTTGAGAATGAGAATTTGACCTTGGATCAAGGTCAAGGTGAAAGAGCTTGGCTTAACAATTATATGTATGAAGTTTGAACTCTGAAGGTCAAATAGTCTTTGCTCTATAAGCAAAAGTTTCATGTGACCTTGAGAATAAAAATTTGACCTTGAAAAGAGGGTCAACATTAAATGACTATCTATAAGTGACCTAACATCCAAGTTTCAACTCAAAGTCTCAAAATTTGTAGAAATTGGCACCTTGCCAATTTAAGGCTCCATTTTCAACTTGAAATAGCTTGAAAACTGTAAATATTTTATGGAGCATGTAAGCGTATAAAAGTTTGCAAATTTCTCAAAGAACAATATAAAACAAATTTTGTTCAAATCGTACGGTTAGTAAAGGAGTTATAAGAGTTTAAAGATTTGACCGCTGATGACCTCAAGCGGGGGCATATGTGAACTTTTCGACAAGAAAAAAATATTAAATTAAGATCTTTATTTGCTCTTTTACATGATACTTTCCATTTTATCATATGATGCGGTACTTTGATGTAACGTCACTGGATTGGCTTGGGGGTAAGAATAATAATAATAATAATAATAATAAGAATAATAAGAATAAAGAAAAGACAATACAATAACAGAAAGGATTCCGACGGAAATCGGAATCCTTAATAAATGGAAGGATGGAGGTTCCTGTGGACATAGCAGACGGATTCCTCTCATTTTCATCTTGTTAAGAACAGAAATGAAAATTGAAAAAATGCGAAAATGACTGGCCGCAGCTGGACTCGAACCAGGTACCTTCACCAAGGTAGGCCCCATCGAATCTTGTACATGTAATGTCAGGTCACATGGTTGAATTGACCAATGAAATTTGTAACACATCCTGGGTCATGCATATTAATTATGTGAGGGATTTTCCAATGAATCATGACAATATAGCAAGTGTTTTCAAACTGGTACATGTATTCGATATTTCTTGATTCTGTTAGAAAACATTTTGAACTAATACATACTCGTATAAATTTTGAAATGAAAACAATGTTGAAGCACTGTACTTAATGTTTGCTTACTAATGAAAAAAAAATGAGGGGAAAAAATGGCCGAGGCCGGTATCGAACCCCGGACCCTCCGATTCGAAGTCTGACGCTCTACCGCTGAGCTATTGCAGAACTGACAAAGCTTTGCATCAAAAGTCTTTAGAAGGATGAAATCTTGCGACTATGATATGACTCAACATGTCGAGCATGTTCCGAATGATAAATCTTTATCGATCGATTCTATTTACAGGTTTGTATTCAGGAGTAAACAACACAGAATTTCATAAAATGTATTTTTTTTTATTTGACTTTCATTGACCATGTATGTAGAGAATAAAATTATGAATCAATAAATTGTGTTTGCTTCTTTTGCAAGGGCGGATCTACACAGGGTAGGTGAAAACAGGTATGTACACGTATGTAACATGTAAGTCGGAGGGGGGGGGGGGCAAAAACTTATCAACCTCCCCCTTTCGAAGGACTAGCCTATGTCATTGGATAAACAAACCGTCAAAGATCTTGTACAGTTATTTCAAAGATTGAAGAATTCAAAAAGAAACAGACAAACAAACGAGAAAAAAAAAAATGCCCAAGGGGGCCACATTGCTCCGTCAAAGGTCTTGTACAGTTGTTTCAAATATTAAGGAATTTAATAAGAAAAAGACAAACAAACAAACAAAACAAATGAAAAAAAAAAAAAAAAAACAAGAGGCCAAAGGGAGCCATATTGCTCAGTCAAAAGTCTTGTACAGTTGTTTCAAAGATTGTCGAATCAAAAAAGAAAAAAACAAGCAAACAAACAAACAAGCAAAACAAATGAAAATAAAACAAAACAAAACAAAACAAACAAGAGGCCCAAGGGGGCCACATTGCTCCGTCAAAGGTCTTGTACAGTTGTTTCAAAGATTGACGAATTAAAAAATAACAAGACATACAAACAAAACAAAAAAAAAAAAAAAAAAAAAAAAAAACCAAGAAGCCCAAGGGGGCCACATTGCTCCGTCAAAGGTCTTGTACAGTTGTTTCAAAGATTGACGAATGAAAAAAAAGAGGCCTAAGGTGGCCATATATACACGTTGAAGTCAATGACATTGAAATAAATATGCGCAATATGAAATGTGTTTTTCTTCTGAATAAAAAGCTATGAATAGGACTGACTTGTTGCATGAACGATCGATAATTCTTGTAATGCTGAATCAGCCATTTGTATTTCTCCGTCTGTATATCAAAAATAAAAACCACTAACATTCAGGAACTCCAATGGCTATGTGGATAGGGCGTTGGACTGCTGGCCCAAGGGTACCGGGTTCGATCCCCAGTCTGGACGTTTTTTTTTTTTTTTCGCCGATCGTCTGCCTTTCTGTCTAGTACTCTCTCTATCTGTTCGTATGTCTGTTCGTTCTTCTATCGTTGTCAGTCTATCTAACACTGTCTATCTTACACTGTCAGTCTGTCTGTCTGGTCCATGCTGCAAATTTACCAGTTAATTTAAATGATGCTATTCAATTTTAAGACATTTTTAAAACATTTAATTAGAAAATGACAACAGCATGAAAGTACAGACAAGTCATGGTACGAAGAGAAATAGAAATAAAAGATTTATCTTTCTTAGATCATGTAAAGTTCATATCAGAAGGACCTCGTTTGTGAAGTAGAAGTAGTGTAGGACAAACACTGTGTATTTAACAAGTAAATGTTGTTATGACATTGAGAATGAAATTTTCACCTTGAACCAAGGTCAAGGAAAAAAGATGAGTATAGAATATCATTTTCTTCAAAATATATATGAAATTGAATAAAGCTCAATATTTTATCAACAAAAGACTGTTATGACCTTGAAATCGAACGAATGACCTTTGGTCAAGGTCAATGTGACAGGACTTACTGCAAGGAATATTTGTACCCAGTTTGCACTCTCAAGGTCAAACAGTCTTTGTTTTATAGGCAAAAATGCTGTTGTGACCTTGAGAATGAGAATTTGACCTTGGATCAAGGTCAAGGTGAAAGAGCTTGGCTTAACAATTATATGTATGAAGTTTGAACTCTGAAGGTCAAATAGTCTTTGCTCTATAAGCAAAAGTTTCATGTGACCTTGAGAATAAAAATTTGACCTTGAAAAGAGGGTCAACATTAAATGACTATCTATAAGTGACCTAACATCCAAGTTTCAACTCAAAGTCTCAAAATTTGTAGAAATTGGCACCTTGCCAATTTAAGGCTCCATTTTCAACTTGAAATAGCTTGAAAACTGTAAATATTTTATGGAGCATGTAAGCGTATAAAAGTTTGCAAATTTCTCAAAGAACAATATAAAACAAATTTTGTTCAAATCGTACGGTTAGTAAAGGAGTTATAAGAGTTTAAAGATTTGACCGCTGATGACCTCAAGCGGGGGCATATGTGAACTTTTCGACAAGAAAAAAATATTAAATTAAGATCTTTATTTGCTCTTTTACATGATACTTTCCATTTTATCATATGATGCGGTACTTTGATGTAACGTCACTGGATTGGCTTGGGGGTAAGAATAATAATAATAATAATAATAATAAGAATAACTAGATGGCTACTGTTGCAAGCAACAGACGGATTCCTCCTTTCTTAGACCTTTCTCGGAACTGGAGTGTTAGAATCCGAATAAAGAAGATGGAAAAAAGAAAAGTTGCTTAAGTACCTTATTCACTTCAGAAAATGGGTCAAAAGAGCTGATGTCTAATTTGGGACTCTTATTTATTTATCAACAAAATAGAAGAAAGCAAATTAAGTACCTTTCATCTTTACGAAAGCTTTAAACTCCATGTTCTATGGATATCAAATCCTTTACAATTACTTTCTCAAAACAGAATTGCACAATGATTTTGCAATGAGATAATTTCTATTAATAGAAAATGACAACAACATGAAAGTACAGATATGTAATGCTACTAAGAAAAAAAAAAAAGAAACAGAGAACATGAATAAAAGAGTTATCTTTCTTATACTATGTTAAGTTCAAATAAGAAGGACTACTTGTGTGAAGAATAAATAGTTTAGGACAAAAAGTGTAAATTCTATGGGAGTAAATGATTGTTTAGACCTTGAGAATGATTATTTGGCCTTAAACCAATGTCAAGGATGAAAGCTAAGTATTCTGATTATTCTCATCACAATTGATCTTAAACTGAGCAAAGCTCAATATCTAATCAACCAAAGTCAGTTGTGACCTTGAAATCAAACAAATGACCTTGGGTCAAGGTCATGATGAAAGAGTTTGATGTAAGGAATATTTGTGTAAAGTTTAAACTGTCAAGGTCAAACAGTCTTTGTTTTATAGACTAAAGTTTGTTGTGACCTTGACAATCAGATTTTGACCTTGGGTCAAGGTCAAGGTGAAAGAGCTGGGCCCAATCATGATAAGTATAAAGTATGAACTCTGAAGGTCAAATAGTCTTTGTTTTGTAGGGAAAAGTTGCTGTGACCTTGAGAATGAGAATTTGACCTTGGGTCAAGGTCAATGTGAAAGAGCATGACTGAATAATTATTTGTATGAAGTTTAAACGCTGAAGGTCGTATAGTCTTTGTTCTATAGGGAAAATTTTGCTGTGACCTTAAGAATCAAAATTTGACCTTCGGTCAAGGTCAAAGTGAAAGAGGTTGGTTTAATGATATTATGTATGAAGTTTGAACTTTGAATGTCTAATAGTCTTTGTTCTATAGGCAAATGTTTGTTGTGACCTTGAGAATCAGAATTTGACCTTGGGTCAAGGTCAAGGTGAAAGAGCTTGGTTTAATGATATTATGTATGAAGTTTGAACTCAGCAGGTCTAAAAGTCTTTGTTCTATAGGTAAAAGTTTGTTGTGACCTTGAGAATCAAAATTTGACCTTGGGTCAAGGTCATTGTGAAAGAGCTTGGTTTAACGATATCATGTATGAAGTTTGAACTCTGAAGGTCAAATAGTCTTTGTTCTATAGGCATAAGTTTGTTGTGACCTTGAAAATCAGAATTTGACCTTGAAAGTAGGTCAACATTAAATGACTACCTATACGTAACCTAGTATCGAAGTTTCAACTCAAAATCTCAAAAACTGTAGAAATTGGCACTGTGCCAATTTAAAGTTCCATTTTCAACTCGGAATAGCGCGAAAACCGTAAATATTTTATCGAGCATGTAAGCGTATAAAAGTTTACAAATTTCCCAAAGAACATTTTAAAACAAATTTCGTTCAAATCGTACGGTTAATTTAGGAGTTATAAGAGTTTAAAGATTTGAACTTTGATGACCTCTAGCGGGGGCATATGTGAACTTTTCGACGACAAAATTTTTTTACCTCAAGATCTTTATATGCTCCTTCACATGATTCTTTTCGTTTGATCATAAGAAGTGATACTTTTTTGTACAGTGACCGGAACGATCTGGGGGTAAGAATAATAATAATAATAATAATAAGAATAATAATAAGAATAAAGAAAAGACAATACAATAACAGAAAGGATTCCGACGGAATAGTCGGAATCCTTAATAAGAATAAAGAAAAGACAATACAATAACAGAAAGGATTCCGACGGAAATCGGAATCCTTAATAAATGGAAGGATGGAGGTTCCTGTGGACATAGCAGACGGATTCCTCTCATTTTCATCTTGTTAAGAACAGAAATGAAAATTGAAAAAATGCGAAAATGACTGGCCGCAGCTGGACTCGAACCAGGTACCTTCACCAAGGTAGGCCCCATCGAATCTTGTACATGTAATGTCAGGTCACATGGTTGAATTGACCAATGAAATTTGTAACACATCCTGGGTCATGCATATTAATTATGTGAGGGATTTTCCAATGAATCATGACAATATAGCAAGTGTTTTCAAACTGGTACATGTATTCGATATTTCTTGATTCTGTTAGAAAACATTTTGAACTAATACATACTCGTATAAATTTTGAAATGAAAACAATGTTGAAGCACTGTACTTAATGTTTGCTTACGAATGAAAAAAAAATGAGGGGAAAAAATGGCCGAGGCCGGTATCGAACCCCGGACCCTCCGATTCGAAGTCTGACGCTCTACCGCTGAGCTATTGCAGAACTGACAAAGCTTTGCATCAAAAGTCTTTAGAAGGATGAAATCTTGCGACTATGATATGACTCAACATGTCGAGCATGTTCCGAATGATAAATCTTTATCGATCGATTCTATTTACAGGTTTGTATTCAGGGGTAAACAACACAGAATTTCATAAAATGTATTTTTTTTTATTTGACTTTCATTGACCATGTATGTAGAGAATAAAATTATGAATCAATAAATTGTGTTTGCTTCTTTTGCAAGGGCGGATCTACACAGGGTAGGTGAAAACAGGTATGTACACGTATGTAACATGTAAGTCGGAGGGGGGGGGGCAAAAACTTATCAACCTCCCCCTTTCGAAGGACTAGCCTATGTCATTGGATAAACAAACCGTCAAAGATCTTGTACAGTTATTTCAAAGATTGAAGAATTCAAAAAGAAACAGACAAACAAACGAGAAAAAAAAAATGCCCAAGGGGGCCACATTGCTCCGTCAAAGGTCTTGTACAGTTGTTTCAAATATTAAGGAATTAAATAAGAAAAAGACAAACAAACAAACAAAACAAATGAAAAAAAAAAAAAAAAAAACAAGAGGCCAAAGGGAGCCATATTGCTCAGTCAAAAGTCTTGTACAGTTGTTTCAAAGATTGTCGAATTAAAAAAGAAAAAAACAAGCAAACAAACAAACAAGTAAAACAAATGAAAATAAAACAAAACAAAACAAAACAAAACAAACAAGAGGCCCAAGGGGGCCACATTGCTCCGTCAAAGGTCTTGTACAGTTGTTTCAAAGATTGACGAATTAAAAAATAACAAGACATACAAACAAAAAAAAAAAAAAAAAAAAAAAAAAAAAACCAAGAAGCCCAAGGGGGCCACATTGCTCCGTCAAAGGTCTTGTACAGTTGTTTCAAAGATTGACGAATGAAAAAAAAGAGGCCTAAGGTGGCCATATATACACGTTGAAGTCAATGACATTGAAATAAATATGCGCAATATGAAATGTGTTTTTCTTCTGAATAAAAAGCTATGAATAGGACTGACTTGTTGCATGAACGATCGATAATTCTTGTAATGCTGAATCAGCCATTTGTATTTCTCCGTCTGTATATCAAAAATAAAAACCACTAACATTCAGGAACTCCAATGGCTATGTGGATAGGGCGTTGGACTGCTGGCCAAGGGTACCGGGTTCGATCCCCAGTCTGGACGTTTTTTTTTTTTTTCGCCGATCGTCTGCCTTTCTGTCTAGTACTCTCTCTATCTGTTCGTATGTCTGTTCGTTCTTCTATCGTTGTCAGTCTATCTAACACTGTCTATCTTACACTGTCAGTCTGTCTGTCTGGTCCATGCTGCAAATTTACCAGTTAATTTAAATGATGCTATTCAATTTTAAGACATTTTTAAAACATTTAATTAGAAAATGACAACAGCATGAAAGTACAGACAAGTCATGGTACGAAGAGAAATAGAAATAAAAGATTTATCTTTCTTAGATCATGTAAAGTTCATATAAGAAGGACCTCGTTTGTGAAGTAGAAGTAGTGTAGGACAAACACTGTGTATTTAACAAGTAAATGTTGTTATGACATTGAGAATGAAATTTTCACCTTGAACCAAGGTCAAGGAAAAAAGATGAGTATAGAATATCATTTTCTTCAAAATATATATGAAATTGAATAAAGCTCAATATTTTATCAACAAAAGACTGTTATGACCTTGAAATCGAATGAATGACCTTTGGTCAAGGTCAATGTGACAGGACTTACTGCAAGGAATATTTGTACCCAGTTTGCACTCTCAAGGTCAAACAGTCTTTGTTTTATAGGCAAAAATGCTGTTGTGACCTTGAGAATGAGAATTTGACCTTGGATCAAGGTCAAGGTGAAAGAGCTTGGCTTAACAATTATATGTATGAAGTTTGAACTCTGAAGGTCAAATAGTCTTTGCTCTATAAGCAAAAGTTTCATGTGACCTTGAGAATAAAAATTTGACCTTGAAAAGAGGGTCAACATTAAATGACTATCTATAAGTGACCTAACATCCAAGTTTCAACTCAAAGTCTCAAAATTTGTAGAAATTGGCACCTTGCCAATTTAAGGCTCCATTTTCAACTTGAAATAGCTTGAAAACTGTAAATATTTTATGGAGCATGTAAGCGTATAAAAGTTTGCAAATTTCTCAAAGAACAATATAAAACAAATTTTGTTCAAATCGTACGGTTAGTAAAGGAGTTATAAGAGTTTAAAGATTTGACCGCTGATGACCTCAAGCGGGGGCATATGTGAACTTTTCGACAAGAAAAAAATATTAAATTAAGATCTTTATTTGCTCTTTTACATGATACTTTCCATTTTATCATATGATGCGGTACTTTGATGTAACGTCACTGGATTTGCTTGGGGGTAAGAATAATAATAATAATAATAATAAGAAGAACTAGATGGCTACTGTTGCAAGCAACAGACGGATTCCTCCTTTATTAGACCTTCCTCTGAACTGAAGTGTTAAAATCCGAATAAAGAAGATGAAAAAAGAATAGTTGCTTTAGTACCTTATTCACTTCAGCAAATGAGTCAAAAGAGCTTTTGTCTACATTTGGACTCTTATCTATTTATCGACAACAAAGAAGAAAAAGACGATTAATACCTTTCAAGTTTAGGAAGGCTTTAAACTCCTTGATCTATTCTATCCATTTTGAATCCTTTTAAATTACTATCCCAAAAAGAATTGCACAATGAATTAGCAATGAGAAAATTTCTATAAATAGAGAATGACAACAGCATGAAAGTACAGACAAGTAATTCTACTAAGATAAAAAAAGGAAACAGAGAACAAGAATAAAAGAGTTATCTATCTTACTATGTAAAGTTCAAATAAGAAGTACTACTTGTGTGAAGAATAAATATTTAAGAACAAAATCCTATCAATCCTACAAGAGTAAATGTTTGTTATGACCTTGAACCAAGGTCATGGATGAAAGATAAGCATTTTAGTTAATTCTCATTAAGATTTCTTTTCATCTATTCAAAGCTCAATATTTTATCAACAAAAGTCTGTTGTGACCTTGAAATCGAACAAATGACATTGGGCCAAGGTCAAGGTAAAAGGACTTGATGCAAGGAATATTTGCGACAAGTTTTAACTATCAATGTCAAATGGTCTTTGTTCTATAGGAAAAATTTTGTTGCGACCTTGAGAATGAGAATTTGACCTTGGGTCAAGGTCAAGGTGAAAGGGCTTGGATCAATGATTGTATTTATGAAGTTTGAACTGTCAAGGTCAAATAGTCTTTGTTCTATAGGCAAAAGTTTGTTGTGACCTTGAGAATCATAATTTGACCTTGAAACTAGGTCATCATCAATGACTACCTATAAGTAACCTACCATCCAAGTTTCAACTCAAAATCTCAAAAACTGTAGAAATTGGCACTGTGCCAATTTAAAGTTCCAACTCCATTTTCAACTCAAAATAGCGCGAAAACCGTAAATATTTTATCGAGCATGTAAGCGTATAAAAGTTTTCAAATTTCCCAAAGAACAATATAAAACAAATTTCGTTAAAATCGCACGGTTAGTTTAGGAGTTATAAGGTTTTAAAGATTTTACCTTTGATGACCTCTAGCGGGGGCATATGTGAACTTTTCGACAAGAAAAAAAATTTAAATTTAGATCTTTATTTGCTCTTTCACATGATACTTTCCATTTTATCATATGATGCGGTACTTTGTTGTAACGTCTCTGGATTGGCTTGGGGGTAAGAATAATAATAATAAGAATAAAGAAAAGACAATACAATAACAGAAAGGATTCCGACGGAAGTCGGAATCCTTAATAATAAGAATAAAGAAAAGACAATACAATAACAGAAAGGATTCCGACGGAAATCGGAATCCTTAATAAATGGAAGGATGGAGGTTCCTGTGGACATAGCAGACGGATTCCTCTCATTTTCATCTTGTTAAGAACAGAAATGAAAATTGAAAAAATGCGAAAATGACTGGCCGCAGCTGGACTCGAACCAGGTACCTTCACCAAGGTAGGCCCCATCGAATCTTGTACATGTAATGTCAGGTCACATGGTTGAATTGACCAATGAAATTTGTAACACATCCTGGGTCATGCATATTAATTATGTGAGGGATTTTCCAATGAATCATGACAATATAGCAAGTGTTTTCAAACTGGTACATGTATTCGATATTTCTTGATTCTGTTAGAAAACATTTTGAACTAATACATACTCGTATAAATTTTGAAATGAAAACAATGTTGAAGCACTGTACTTAATGTTTGCTTACGAATGAAAAAAAAATGAGGGGAAAAAATGGCCGAGGCCGGTATCGAACCCCGGACCCTCCGATTCGAAGTCTGACGCTCTACCGCTGAGCTATTGCAGAACTGACAAAGCTTTGCATCAAAAGTCTTTAGAAGGATGAAATCTTGCGACTATGATATGACTCAACATGTCGAGCATGTTCCGAATGATAAATCTTTATCGATCGATGCTATTTACAGGTTTGTATTCAGGAGTAAACAACACAGAATTTCATAAAATGTATTTTTTTTTATTTGACTTTCATTGACCATGTATGTAGAGAATAAAATTATGAATCAATAAATTGTGTTTGCTTCTTTTGCAAGGGCGGATCTACACAGGGTAGGTGAAAACAGGTATGTACACGTATGTAACATGTAAGTCGGAGGGGGGGGGGGGCAAAAACTTATCAACCTCCCCCTTTCGAAGGACTAGCCTATGTCATTGGATAAACAAACCGTCAAAGATCTTGTACAGTTATTTCAAAGATTGAAGAATTCAAAAAGAAACAGACAAACAAACGAGAAAAAAAAATGCCCAAGGGGGCCACATTGCTCCGTCAAAGGTCTTGTACAGTTGTTTCAAATATTAAGGAATTTAATAAGAAAAAGACAAACAAACAAACAAAACAAATGAAAAAAAAAAAAAAAAAAAAACAAGAGGCCAAAGGGAGCCATATTGCTCAGTCAAAAGTCTTGTACAGTTGTTTCAAAGATTGTCGAATCAAAAAAGAAAAAAACAAGCAAACAAACAAACAAGCAAAACAAATGAAAATAAAACAAAACAAAACAAAACAAAACAAACAAGAGGCCCAAGGGGGCCACATTGCTCCGTCAAAGGTCTTGTACAGTTGTTTCAAAGATTGACGAATTAAAAAATAACAAGACATACAAACAAAAAAAAAAAAAAAAAAAAAAAAAAAAAACCAAGAAGCCCAAGGGGGCCACATTGCTCCGTCAAAGGTCTTGTACAGTTGTTTCAAAGATTGACGAATGAAAAAAAAGAGGCCTAAGGTGGCCATATATACACGTTGAAGTCAATGACATTGAAATAAATATGCGCAATATGAAATGTGTTTTTCTTCTGAATAAAAAGCTATGAATAGGACTGACTTGTTGCATGAACGATCGATAATTCTTGTAATGCTGAATCAGCCATTTGTATTTCTCCGTCTGTATATCAAAAATAAAAACCACTAACATTCAGGAACTCCAATGGCTATGTGGATAGGGCGTTGGACTGCTGGCCAAGGGTACCGGGTTCGATCCCCAGTCTGGACGTTTTTTTTTTTTTTTCGCCGATCGTCTGCCTTTCTGTCTAGTACTCTCTCTATCTGTTCGTATGTCTGTTCGTTCTTCTATCGTTGTCAGTCTATCTAACACTGTCTATCTTACACTGTCAGTCTGTCTGTCTGGTCCATGCTGCAAATTTACCAGTTAATTTAAATGATGCTATTCAATTTTAAGACATTTTTAAAACATTTAATTAGAAAATGACAACAGCATGAAAGTACAGACAAGTCATGGTACGAAGAGAAATAGAAATAAAAGATTTATCTTTCTTAGATCATGTAAAGTTCATATAAGAAGGACCTCGTTTGTGAAGTAGAAGTAGTGTAGGACAAACACTGTGTATTTAACAAGTAAATGTTGTTATGACATTGAGAATGAAATTTTCACCTTGAACCAAGGTCAAGGAAAAAAGATGAGTATAGAATATCATTTTCTTCAAAATATATATGAAATTGAATAAAGCTCAATATTTTATCAACAAAAGACTGTTATGACCTTGAAATCGAACGAATGACCTTTGGTCAAGGTCAATGTGACAGGACTTACTGCAAGGAATATTTGTACCCAGTTTGCACTCTCAAGGTCAAACAGTCTTTGTTTTATAGGCAAAAATGCTGTTGTGACCTTGAGAATGAGAATTTGACCTTGGATCAAGGTCAAGGTGAAAGAGCTTGGCTTAACAATTATATGTATGAAGTTTGAACTCTGAAGGTCAAATAGTCTTTGCTCTATAAGCAAAAGTTTCATGTGACCTTGAGAATAAAAATTTGACCTTGAAAAGAGGGTCAACATTAAATGACTATCTATAAGTGACCTAACATCCAATTGAGTTAAAGAAGATCCTGACGATAATCTCAACAGCACTCACAATAGAGCACTATGTTGAGCATCGACGGACCCCTAGCAAGCTAGAGGTGGGATCAGGTGCCCGGGAGGAGTAAGCATCCCCTGTTGGCTAGCCGCACCCGCCGTCGATATTAATGCACGATAAAGAACACAGTATATAAATTGCATGCACTGTCTGACGTTATATCTATATAGAAAGTACTATGGCGACCATGTCAGGGAAATATATTCAAAACACTTACTGTCAAACCCCTCGCGGGGAACTTTTTTACGAGCTCCAACTTTCTCCAACAAGTTTCAACTCAAAGTCTCAAAATTTGTAGAAATTGGCACCTTGCCAATTTAAGGCTCCATTTTCAACTTGAAATAGCTTGAAAACTGTAAATATTTTATGGAGCATGTAAGCGTATAAAAGTTTGCAAATTTCTCAAAGAACAATATAAAACAAATTTTGTTCAAATCGTACGGTTAGTAAAGGAGTTATAAGAGTTTAAAGATTTGACCGCTGATGACCTCAAGCGGGGGCATATGTGAACTTTTCGACAAGAAAAAAATATTAAATTAAGATCTTTATTTGCTCTTTTACATGATACTTTCCATTTTATCATATGATGCGGTACTTTGATGTAACGTCACTGGATTGGCTTGGGGGTAAGAGTAATAATAATAATAATAATAATAAGAATAACTAGATGGCTACTGTTGCAAGCAACAGACGGATTCCTCGTTTATTAGACCTTCCTCGGAACTCAAGTGTTAAAATCCGAAAAAAGAAGATGGTAAAAAGTATCGTTGCTTTTGTACCTTATTCACTTCAGCAGATGAGTCAAAAGAGCTTATGTCTGATTTGGGACTCTTATTTATTTATCAACAAAATAGAAGAAAAATATAATAAATACCTTTCATTTTTACGAAAGCTTTAAACTCCATGCTCTATATCAAATTCTTACAATTACACTCTCAAAACAGAATTGCACAATGATTTTGCAATGAGATAATTTCTATTAATAGAAAATGACAACAACATGACAGTATAGATATGTAATGCTACTAAAAAAAAAAAAGAAACAGAAAACAAGAAGAAAAGAGTTATCTTTCTTATACTATGTTAAGTTCAAATAAGAAGGACTACTTGTGTAAAGAATAAATAGTATAGGACCAGAAATGTGAATTCTACAGGAGGAAATGTTTGTTATGACCTTAAGAATGATTATTTGACCTTGAACCAATGTCACAGATAAAAGATAAGTATTGGAGGTTAATCTCATCACAATTGATCTTAAACTGATCAAAGTTCAGTATTTTATCAATAAAAGTATGCTGTGACCTTGAAATCGAACAAATGACCTTTGGTCAAGGTCAAGGTGAGAGGGCTTGATGCAAGGAATATTTGTGTAAAGTTTGAACTCTCAACGTCAAACAGTCTTTGTTTTACAGGCAAAAGTTTGTTGTGACCTTGAGAAGGAGAATTTGACCTTGGGTCAAGGTCAAGGTGAAAGGGCTTGTCTCAACAATTATATGTATGAAGTTTGAACTCTCAAGGTCAAACCATCTTTGTTCTATAGGCAAAAGTTTGTTGTGACCTTGAGAAGCAAAATTTGACCTTGAAACAAGGTTAACATTAAATGACTACCTATACGTTACCTACCATCCAAGTTTCAACTCAAAATCTCAAAAACTGAGGAAATTGGCACTGTGCCAATTTAAAATTCCATTTTCAACTCGTAATAGAGCGAAAACCGTAAATATTTTATCAAGCATGTAAGAGTATAAAAGTTTGCAAATTTTCCAAAGATCAATATAAAACAAATTTTGTTCAAATCGTACGGTTACTTTAGGAGTTATGAGAGTTTTAAGATTTGACCTTTGATGACCTCTAGTGGGGGCATGTGTGAACTTTTGGACAAGAAAAAAAATTTGAATTGAGATCTTGATATGCTCTTTCACATGGTATTTTCCACTTTATCATATATTGCGGTACTTTTTTGTAAAGTGTCTGGAACGTCTGGGGGTAAGAATAATAATAAGAATAATAAGAATAAAGAAAAGACAATACAATAACAGAAAGGATTCCGACGGAAGTCGGAATCCTTAATAATAAGAATAAAGAAAAGACAATACAATAACAGAAAGGATTCCGACGAAAGTCGGAATCCTTAATAAGAATAAAGAAAAGACAATACAATAACAGAAAGGATTCCGACGGAAATCGGAATCCTTAATAAATGGAAGGATGGAGGTTCCTGTGGACATAGCAGACGGATTCCTCTCATTTTCATCTTGTTAAGAACAGAAATGAAAATTGAAAAAATGCGAAAATGACTGGCCGCAGCTGGACTCGAACCAGGTACCTTCACCAAGGTAGGCCCCATCGTATCTTGTACATGTAATGTCAGGTCACATGGTTGAATTGACCAATGAAATTTGTAACACATCCTGGGTCATGCATATTAATTATGTGAGGGATTTTCCAATGAATCATGACAATATAGCAAGTGTTTTCAAACTGGTACATGTATTCGATATTTCTTGATTCTGTTAGAAAACATTTTGAACTAATACATACTCGTATAAATTTTGAAATGAAAACAATGTTGAAGCACTGTACTTAATGTTTGCTTACGAATGAAAAAAAAATGAGGGGAAAAATGGCCGAGGCCGGTATCGAACCCCGGACCCTCCGATTCGAAGTCTGACGCTCTACCGCTGAGCTATTGCAGAATTGACAAAACTTTGCATCAAAAGTCTTTAGAAGGATGAAATCTTGCGACTATGATATGACTCAACATGTCGAGCATGTTCCGAATGATAAATCTTTATCGATCGATTCTATTTACAGGTTTGTATTCAGGAGTAAACAACACAGAATTTCATAAAATGTATTTTTTTTTACTTGACTTTCATTGACCATGTATGTAGAGAATAAAATTATGAATCAATAAATTGTGTTTGCTTCTTTTGCAAGGGCGGATCTAGACAGGGTAGGTGAACACAGGTATGTACACGTATGTAACATGTAAGTCGGAGGGGGGGGGGGGGGACAAAAACTTATCAACCTCCCCCTTTCGAAGGACTAGCCTATGTCATTGGATAAACAAACCGTCAAAGATCTTGTACAGTTATTTCAAAGATTGACGAATTCAAAAAGAAACAGACAAACAAACGAGAAAAAAAAAATATGCCCAAGGGGGCCACATTGCTCCGTCAAAGGTCTTGTACAGTTGTTTCAAATATTAAGGAATTTAATAAGAAAAAGACAAACAAACAAACAAACAAAAAAAAAAAAAAAAAAAAAAAAAAAAAAACAAGAGGCCCAAGGGAGCCATATTGCTCAGTCAAAAGTCTTGTACAGTTGTTTCAAAGATTGCCGAATCAAAAAAGAAAAAAAAAAAACAAACAAACAAACAAGCAAAACAAATGAAAAACAAAACAAAACAAACAAGAGGCCCAAGGGGGCCACATTGCTCCGTCAAAGGTCTTGTACAGTTGTTTCAAAGATTGACGAATTAAAAAAAACCAAGACATACAAACAAAAAAAAAAAAAAAAAAAAAAACCCAAGAAGCCCAAGGGGGCCACATTGCTCCGTCAAAGGTCTTGTACAGTTGTTTCAAAGATTGACGAATGAAAAAAAAGAGGCCTAAGGTGGCCATATATACACGTTGAAGTCAATGACATTGAAATAAATATGCGCAATATGAAATGTGTTTTTCTTCTGAATAAAAAGCTATGAATAGGACTGACTTGTTGCATGAACGATCGATAATTCTTGTAATGCTGAATCAGCCATTTGTATTTCTCCGTCTGTATATCAAAAATAAAAACCACTAACATTCAGGAACTCCAATGGCTATGTGGATAGGGCGTTGGACTGCTGGCCCAAGGGTACCGGGTTTGATCCCCAGTCTGGACGTTTTTTGTTTTTTTTCGCCGATCGTCTGCGTTTCTGTCTAGTACTCTCTCTATCTGTTCGTATGTCTGTTCGTTCTTCTATCGTTGTCAGTCTATCTAACACTGTCTATCTTACACTGTCAGTCTGTCTGTCTGGTCCATGCTGCAAATTTACCAGTTAATTTAAATGATGCTATTCAATTTTAAGACATTTTTAAAACATTCAATTAGAAAATGACAACAGCATGAAAGTACAGAAAAGTCATGGTACGAAGAGAAATAGAAATAAAAGATTTATCTTTCTTAGATCATGTAAAGTTCATATAAGAAGGACCTCGTTTGTGAAGTAGAAGTAGTGTGGGACAAACACTGTGTATTTAACAAGTAAATGTTGTTATGACATTGAGAATGAAATTTTCACCTTGAACCAAGGTCAAGGAAAAAAGATGAGTATAGAATATCATTTTCTTCAAAATATATATGAAATTGAATAAAGCTCAATATTTTATCAACAAAAGACTGTTATGACCTTGAAATCGAACGAATGACCTTTGGTCAAGGTCAATGTGACAGGACTTACTGCAAGGAATATTTGTACCCAGTTGGCACTCTCAAGGTCAAACAGTCTTTGTTTTATAGGCAAAAATGCTGTTGTGACCTTGAGAATGAGAATTTGACCTTGGATCAAGGTCAAGGTGAAAGAGCTTGGCTTAACAATTATATGTATGAAGTTTGAACTCTGAAGGTCAAATAGTCTTTGTTCTATAAGCAAAAGTTTCATGTGACCTTGAGAATAAAAATTTGACCTTGAAAAGAGGGTCAACATTAAATGACTATCTATAAGTGACCTAACATCCAAGTTTCAACTCAAAGTCTCAAAAATTGTAGAAATTGGCACCTTGCCAATTTAAGGTTCCATTTTCAACTTGAAATAGCTTGAAAACTGTAAATATTTTATGGAACATGTAAGCGTATAAAAGTTTGCAAATTTCTCAAAGAACAATATAAAACAAATTTTGTTCAAATCGTACGGTTAGTAAAGGAGTTATAAGAGTTTAAAGATTTGACCGCTGATGACCTCAAGCGGGGGCATATGTGAACTTTTCGACAAGAAAAAAATATTAAATTAAGATCTTTATTTGCTCTTTTACATGATACTTTCCATTTTATCATATGATGCGGTACTTTGATGTAACGTCACTGGATTGGCTTGGGGGTAAGAATAATAATAATAATAATAATAATAAGAATAACTAGATGGCTACTGTTGCAAGCAACAGACGGATTCCTCCTTTATTAGACCTTCATCGGAACTGAAGTGTTAAAATCCGAATAAAGAAGATGGAAAAAAGAAAAGTTGCTTTAGTACCTAATTCACTTCAGCAAATGAGTCAAAAGAGCTTATGTCTAACTTGGGACTCTTATTTATTTATCGACAAAATAAGGAAAAAGATGATAAATACCTTTCAAGCTTTCAAGTTTAGGAAAGCTTTAAACTCCTTGGTCTATTCTATCCATTTTGAATCCTTTAAAATTACTATCTCAAAAAGAATTGCACAATGAGTTACGATGAGAAAATTTCTATAAATAGAAACTGACAACAGCATGAAAGTACTGACAAGTAATGCTACTTAGACAAAAAAGGAAACAGAGAACAAGAATAAAAGAGTTATCTATCTTACTATGTAAAGTTCAAATAAGAAGTACTACTTGTATGAAGAATAAATAGTTAAGGACAAAATCCTGTGAATTCTACAAGAGTAAATGTTTGTTATGACATTGAAAAAGTTAATTTGACCTTTAACTAAGGTCATGGATAAAAGATAAGCATTTGAATTTATTCTCATCAAGAGTCCTCTTAATCTAATCAAAGCTCAATATTTTATCGACAAAAGTCTGTTGGGACCTTGAAATCGAACAAATGACCTTGGGGCAAGGTCAAGGTGAAAGGACTTGATGCAAGGAATATTTGAGCCAAGTTTGAACTCTCAAAGTCAAATGGTCTTTGTTCTATAGGAAAAAGTTTGTTGTGACCTTGAGAATCAAAATTTGACCTTGGGCCAAGGTCAAGGTGAAAGAGCTTGGCTCAATGATTGTATTTATGAAGTTTGATCTGTCAAGGTCAAATAGTCTTTGTTCTATAGGCAAAAGTTTGTTGTGACCTTGAGAATCATAATTTGACCTTGAAACTAAGTCATCATCAATGACTACCTATAAGTAACCTACCATCCAAGTTTCAACTCAAAATCTCAAAAACTGTAGAAATTGGCACTGCGCCAATTTAAAGTTCCATTTTCAACTCAAAATAGCGCGAAAACCGTAAATATTTTATCGAGCATGTAAGCGTATAAAAGTTTGCAAATTTCCCAAAGAACAATATAAAACAAATTTCATTCAAATCGCACGGTTAGTTTAGGAGTTATAAGGTTTTAAAGATTTGACATTTGATGACCTCTAGCGGGGGCATATGTGAACTTTTCGACAAGAAAAAAATTTTAAATGAAGATCTTTATTTGCTCTTTCACATGATACTTTCCATTTTATCATATGATGCGGTACTTTGTTGTAAAGTCTCTGGATTGGTTTGGGGGTAAGAATAATAATAATAAGAATAATAAGAATAAAGAAAAGACAATACAATAACAGAAAGGATTCCGACGGAAGTCGGAATCCTTAATAAGAATAAAGAAAAGACAATACAATAACAGAAAGGATTCCGACGGAAATCGGAATCCTTAATTATGCATCGTGTATGGCTGCATGTCCGCTAATACTTGTTCCATAAAAAAACTATAAAAGGTATCGTTTTTGTACAACGTTCCAAAAAATGTCAATTATGGGTTATTTTAATGAAAAGCTTTGATTTTGCAAGTTTTGGATAAGAAAAAAAAACCATCGAGAACTTACCTCTGAAATACGTATATTACCTAAATGTGTCCACAACCACACGGAAATATACAAATATGTAAGTTTAATGCAAGAATGACTTTATGCAGTTATACTATACCTTGAAATTGTATTTGCAATCTACACTATTGTTGCAAATAGCAAAATACTTAGTCATGTGTTATGTGTTATATTCTCTCGGTAGCGATGCGATACACTAGAAAGTCAAAAGTGCATGTTATGTCAATGAGCTTTTCTTACCACTGCTTCAGGACCTATAAGGCAATTAGTATTGAGTTACTTTCAGAAAATATAAAACCGCCTATTCTTCTACCTTTCTGGCGCGGAATGTGTGTCAAAATTATCACATTTTTGCCTAGGCAAAATTATTTTTGCCAAGGCAGAATTCGATTTTTGCTTGGGCAGAATTCGATTTTTGCCGAGACAAAACTATTTTTGCCTAGGCAGAATTCGATTTTTGCTTAGGCAAAATACGATTTTTGCTTAGGTAAAAATATTTCTGCCTGGGCTAAATTCGAATTTTGCAAAGGCAATATTAATTTTGCCTAAGCAAAATTAATTTTGCCCAGGCAGAATTAGAACGGATGTATTTTTGCTTAGGCATATATCAATTCCATATTAACCAATCACCATGCATGTTACACACTTGCGGTGATGCACTGCAGGGGTGAAACTCTAAACGGATTCGCGCACATATTTCACCTTATAACCTGCTTTTCCGACAAAAATTGTAGATCCTTTAATGACTAGTCGCTCATGGCAGACCGGAGCCTATACCCCCTCCAATCCTTGATCGAAATTGACTACTATTTGATATCACGTCGAGCATGGGGTCAAGACCGCCAGGAATTTGCCAAGAGTTGTGTTTTCCCTGTTTTACGTCTAATTTGGCAGCCCCCCCCCCCCCCCCCCAGCCAACGTCTTGGTATCACCCCCATCGAATCTAGAAGGACCCAAAGGAATTTGCCTAGTGTGATGTGTTCCCCGTTTTTACGTTTAATTTGGCTGCCCCCCCCCCCCCTCTCTCCCCGAAGGGTGTTAAAGGGGTCAGGACCCCATGAATTTGACTCGTGTGATGTTAAAAATGTTTCCCGTTTTTACGTCTAATATGGCTCCCCCCAACGGCCGATGGCTTGATCTCACCCCCACCCCCCACGTACCTAGAGAGAGAAGGAGGGGTTGAAGGGGTCAGGACCCCCAAGGATTTGCCAAGATTTATATTTCCCCGTTTTTACGTCTAATTTGGCTGCCCCTCCCCATGGTCGACGATTTGGTCTCAACCCCACCCCCCAAGATAAAAAAAAACTATATTATAGATCTATCCATGCACGTTTTATTCTTATAAAATTATGAATGGTTGAGAAAAATGGATCTGGCTATCCATGTTTACATTGCTGCATCGCACACACTGGGCGAGCGCGTGCACTGTATTAATTCGCTTTGCAAGAGGCATTTTCATTGGTTGATATAGATGAACGCTTGCGAATTTTGCCTAAGCAAAAATAATTCTGCTTTGGCAAAATTCGATTTGTGCCTATGCAAAATTATTTTTGCCTAGGCATAATTCGATTTTTGCCCTCAGAATTATTTTTGCCTAGGCAAAAATGGAATTTTGCTTAGGCAAAAATAATTTTGCCTATGCAGAAATGTGATCATTTTGACACACATTCCGCGCCATATACCTTTCTAAAGTATTTGACTCGTATTACTTTAAATTTATAATGTTTACCATTTTTTTTACATTTAAGGTATTGGTGATATTAAAATTATACTCTACTTCCGGTTGATATGCACAAAAACAAGTGCAAGGAAGCCGTCTCAGGTCGAACAATATCTTTCGAACCAGTAAAATATGAATTATCCACCAAAAAAAAAAATATGTAAAATATTGCAGTATATCTTTAGTAACTTTGCTATGACCGGCTTTACCTCTATTTCCTTTGTATTGTACAAAGGCCGCGCTACATGCGCATTTCGTTTCTCTATATTGGCTTTGCTACGATTCATTTTTCGTCTATCTGTGTATCTGCTTTGACTGTTGGTTGATCTGCTGGGTATAAAAGACCCGACCAAACTACGTATTACCTGTCATAAAAAGGTATTCCATGGAGCAGATGATGTTTTTTTTTCATCTTGATGTCGAGTTTAAGGCGAGCTAAAGTCGATTTATAGAAGTGGCTATAAACGGGAGAAAATCTGAACGTCGTTGTAAATATTCAACTACTCAATTTTTTTCCGCAGAAAACCACGAACGGCACACGTGGTTAAGACGTACAACGCTCTTGAGACATACATAATAATTCAATAAAGTTCAGGCAGTGATAAAATTTTAGAGAGGACGTGGTAAGACGCGAAAGTTTAGCAGTCTGTCACAGGCAGAACACGGTCATTGGACACATATGGCAAAATAGCGCTCAATTCATTCATATATGCAGATGTATTCATATGACGATAATATTACGTCATATACCTATGTTTGAAACGCGCCAAATCTCAAACAAGAATGACCCGACATGCCAGGAAAAACAATACAGTTTAAATACATCAGATCAAATAAATGCAAAGAGCAGAATGCGCCCATGGCAAAATACAACTGTTTCTAATCTAAAAGCTTATTTATTACCAAAAAATTTACAAACTCTACGTATGAACACAAGCTTATCTTTATCCTGTCAAAGCCGATTAAGTGAATCCATCAATATGACAGGCCTATTTCTCAAAATATCGATTTTTCAACCCAAAAGTGACAGAACTTAATTTCATTTTATGATTCTCATGTTGACAAAATCCGGAATTTGATATCGCGATCTATCCGAAACCATGTGGACAAATACACAGCTCCTAAGATTTCCTACTGATAAACAAAGTTAAAGTGCGGCTAGTGACAAGTTTTGGACTTTTTTAACATTGGGGGTATGGGCAGTATCGCCTCGAATTTTCACCTCAAAAGTGACAGAAGTAAAAATTCGTTTTAGTTTAGTTTAAACTTATTTTATTTCAATAAATTGAAAAGGGATTGGGCTTAAGTTGACAACAACATTATTAATGCCCTCTCCCTAAAATTTACAACACATAGAAATACATGGATCAAGAATGGCTTACATATATATACATATAGATTATGACTGATGTTGAT
This sequence comes from Pinctada fucata, assembly GCA_028142955.1. Taxonomy (NCBI): domain Eukaryota; kingdom Metazoa; phylum Mollusca; class Bivalvia; order Pterioida; family Pteriidae; genus Pinctada; species Pinctada fucata. The sequence goes on from AP027105.1 coordinate 18,817,296, forward strand.
AGATGTAAGGATATAATATATGAATAAAGCTTGTGAACATATATACAAAATATAATGGAAGAGGAGTGCAGAAAGTCATGTAGACATAAATGGAGAGAGAGAGAGAGAGAGAGAGAGAGAGAGAGAGAGAGAGAGAGAGAGAGAGAGAGAGAGAGAGAGAGAGAGAACATGTCTATGTTAAAAATGTGAAAATAAACATTAAGCATATCTAACCTAGTATTTTACTAAAACCGTTTAGTATCCGAAATATATTTCTGAACGGAAAGCATTATAGTGCAGTTTAAATCATTGGGAAGATCGGGATCACCAAACAGAAGTTTACCTATAGTTATCTCATTTATTACGCGAAGCTTTTGAAACAGTGTTAGTCGATGTGAATCGTATCTAGGGCAATATATTAGATAGTGTAGGACATCCTCATTATTATAGCCGCATGCGCAGGCTGGACTTGGTGTTAAATTGACTCGGTGAAGATCAGAATTGAGACTACTACATGAATTTCTTAAGCGGGTAAGTATAATATTATGTTTTCTATTTCCTACATTAAAATGGGATGGTATTTTGTATGCATTTGATTGATTTCGAAGAGTTGATTTAAACTGTTGTAAATTACTATTGTGACGAATATTTGGTTCAAGGTCATTCCACAGTTTTATTGTTGAAGGAAAGAATGAGTTCATAGTTAGCTGGAGACGGTAATTTGGAAGTTCAAAATCAAGCATGTTTCTTAAATTACGTGTATTTTCTCTTCTGAGTGGGTCAACAATGTCGGATAAGAAATTGGGGGCATTATGATTATTTATTTTATGAAATACTACAAGTTTACGTCTGGTCCGTCTGTCTTTGAGAGTTTCCCACCCCGTTTCGAAATAAAGAGATTCCCTACTTGCAAATATTGGCATTCCCGTCACAACCCTAGCGGCTACAAGTTGTACTTTTTCTAATTTTTCTTCATCAGTTTTTGAACACCCTCCCCAAACTTCACAGGCATACTCAAGTAATGGTAAAATAAATGTACAATAAATTCTATTAAGAGATGACCTTGAAAGAAGATATTTCATTTTCCTGAGTCCATTTATTTCATTTAAAGCCTTATTACAAATGATATTGATATGATCGGACCATTTGGCATTAGATGAAAAATTTATTCCTAAATGTTTATGGTAATTCGAAGGATTTATAATACAATTTCCAAAACGTACCTCAAAGTCATCCATATCTTTTCCTATACAAATTAATTCAGTTTTGTTCGGATTAAATTTTACTTTCCATTTATTTGCCCATATTCTTAATTCTTCTAAATCATGTTCAAGTGAATCTTTAAGTTCGTTTTTATTACTTGAAGAGGCGGTGATAGAGGTGTCATCAGCAAAAAGTCTAGAAATATTCAGTAGAGTGTCGGAAATGTCGTTTATGTAAATCAGAAACATGAAGGGACCTAGAACGGAGCCCTGTGGAACCCCTGCATTTGTACTTTTATAATCGGAATAGGAATCATTAATAAAAACTGATTGTGTTCGATCGCTTAGGTAATTTTCAAGTAGTTTTAAAATGCTCCCAGTAATTCCATAGGCCCTAAGTTTTAGAAGAAGTCCTTTACGCCATACCCTATCAAAAGCCTTGGAAATGTCACAGAATACCATACATGTGTTCTTTTTATTTTCTAGATTAAGGCATATGCTATGGTACATTTCAAGTAATTGGTAAACAGTGGAGTTATTTGGCAAGAAACCGGATTGACATCTATAAAATAAATCGTTGTCGATCATGAAGTTATGTAAGTTTTTATGTATAATTCGTTCAAAAATTTTTCCTACAGTACTCAAAAGTGATATAGGTCTATAATTGGAAGGATCGTGTTTATCGTCTTTTTTAAATATGGGAATGACCCGCGCTGTTTTCCATACTTTTGGAAAGTAACATTTTTCAAGTGATTTTGAAAACAATAGAAGCAAAGGATTAGCTATTGTATTAACCGTATTTTTTAGCAAATGGTGACTAATTTCGTCCAGTCCTGAGGCTTTGTTTAATTTCAATGATTTAATTACATCTATAATTTCATTTTGTGTTAAGGAGATATGTGAAATCTCGTTGTCCGTTCGGTTTCGGAAATCAGGTAATGCGTCATCGGAATCATCAATTGTTGAAATTTTTACAAAATAATTGTTTAAGAGTTGAGTTTTTTCCTTATCATTAGTAGCTATAGTTGAGTCATCATAATTTACTAAGGGGGGGATAGTTATATTAGAACCTGAACCCTTAATTATTTGGTTAACTAGTTTCCAAAATTCTCGTTTGTTACCTGATGAACAATCATCAATTATCCCGTGTATGTCCATATAATAATTTTGTTTAATTTGGTTTTTTAAGTTGTTAACTTTATTTCTTTGTTTTCTATACCTTTCTTTGGCTATGAATGATCCATTTTTTCTTGCTTTTATTCTAAGTCTATCTCTCTTTCTCATTTCTGAACGTAGTTCTGAGTTATACCAAGGTTTATCATTTGGTCGCACAGTTATAAGTTTTTTGGGAATATTATTTTCAGCAAGTTGTAACAATTTTTCATTAAATCTATTACATGCTATGTCTAGGTCATCATTTTCATCAAAAAGAAAGTTTTTCCAATCAATCGATGCTATCTGGTTATTCATATTTTCATAATTCCCATGTTTATAGAGCCAAATGTTTCTTTTATAACATGATTTTATATTTGTTTTTATATCAATTTCAACAAGTGTGGCCTTATGATCAGAAATAGTTTCATCAATGTCAATTACTTCAGAGTTTTCAATCGAACACTCTCTTATTAGGACAAGGTCAAGTAGTGAGTCACGTGTTGGGCCTGAGCGGGTGGGAGATTGAATTACATTAGTAAATTGAAACATGTTTATTATATCTATAAGTTTATGTGTTGTCGTGGTCAAGAGATCTACATTTAGATCACCAGTGATAACAATATTTGGATTATGAATTACAGCGTTTTCTATGGATTGTTGAAAGTGGATCCAGAAATCCGTGGTTGAGTTCGGGGGACGATAGACACAGCAAACTAAAAAAGAGTATTGAGGAAAACGTATTTCTAGCCAAATTGATTCAATATGATCGGATTCAAGAGCAGATATTCTTTTAACAAGGAGTTTATCAGATGTATACGCTACAACGCCACCACCATGGGCAGTACGATCTTTTCTAAAGGGAGGATCAAAACCATCGATAAGAATTTGGGAGGTGTCGACAGTATCATTTAGATGGGACTCTGTTATACAGATAATATCATATTCGGATGAAACCTCACTCAGGTAACTAAGCTTATTTCTTAAACTTCTTATATTTAATTGAAAAACAGAGAGGGTATTTATTTCAGGTCCGGGATTAGGATGGATGTCCATACATATTAACAGAAGTAAGTATAGATGAAGGAGAGGTACTTTACTATTGGTCTGCGCTTGAATGCACAATAGAGTAAACAATACGCATATATAGGATACTTGTAGTCCGATTTCTGTGGTCAAAGAGGACGGTGTCAAGTGGGTAAATAGGTCACTTAAAAGAATAATATGTTTCCTAGGTAAGGACGAATGGCACCTAAAGTAATGCAATCCAATGGCTGCTCTGTACAGACCTAGCTCAATTCCCATCTATGTTTTCTACGTTTATGATAATATTTGGCTAGGGATAGCAAAGCAGCCATTGATTGCATCGGTAAATAAGCATATACATAACCCGTAAGTATTATGGAACGATGAATATTTTCACATGGCAGATACATGTAAGTGAGACAAATGGGAAAAGATGATAAATACACAGATACATAACAAGTAAACATTATAATACGATGAATACTTTCACATATCAGAGATGAAATACAAATAGTGAAGAAAATCAAATATACAGGTAAATAACAGGTAGGTATAATTGTAGGATGAATATTTTCACGTGGCAAGTAAGTAGAACAGATGGTAAATAAGGTCAAATATACAGGTAAATAACAGGTAGGTATAATTGTAGGATGAATATTTTCATGTGGCAAGTAAGTAAGACAAATGGGAAATAATGACAAATATACAGGTAAATAACAGGTAGGTATAACTGTACGATGAATATTTTCACGTGGCAAGTAAGTGAAGCAAATGGTAAATAAGGTCAAATGTACAGGTAAATAACAGACAGGTATAACTGTACGATGAATATTTTCACCTGGAAGGTAAGTAAGACAAAAGGTAAGTACAAGGATAGTAGGTAAGTGTAAGTAAGATAGAAGATATAGGAGAAAAAGTGATAGGAAAGAAAGAATGAGGAGTGCATATGACAACATAGGAAGGTAAGTATATGATATATACATAAAAATACAATAAGGGCATTCGGAAAATGGCAAGTTTGTTACCTGTGATTTGAAATTGTTATGTTGAAAACATATATTGCTATAGATACACATTGTAATTATTATTTGGCATAATTCAGCAAAAATATACATCAGATAAGTCCAGATAATAAATAACAAGAAACATTCAATGTATTCACTATCAATATAGAGATTATATAACTTTCTTCATTCCATTATCGATATTATTGAATGATGATAAATTTAATAATCTATTGATTGATCAAATAAAATGAATCAATTTATCTATATACTAGATTATACATATTTTAATGCATTTATAGTTAGATAGTACTGAGCAGCATATGCAAATAATAAATAATAATCAAGGGAATCAGACTGTCTAGTACTGCATGTAGTCATAATTGTCATCACAGACAAACGTGTCTACATCTTCTGGACTGGTAATTAGTGACTTGTAGTCATCAGGAGAGGCCTTGGCAAATATACGTCCATCGTTCGTCCAGTACGAATGTACATAACCCATACGTTTAGCATCAGAAAGAGCGGATATAATGGACTGACGATAGCGGGTCAAGTCCTCGGTGATGAAGATTTTGTCACTGTCACCTTTTAGCAATTTCTTTTTGGAGAATATTGAATTTTTGATTTTCCAATTACGGAATCTGCAAATGATTTGTCCTTTCCCAGATCTCTTGGGGCGCCCTACGGGGTGTGATCTACATATGTCCTCTTTAGTGATGTCAACATTTAGTTTAGTTTTACATAAGTTTACTATGGTTTCATCTGTATCTGTTGTACTTTCAGGAATGGATACATTGTGGAACCTGAGGGAGTTCCTCCGCCCATATTGCTCCAACTCTTCTAGGCCTTGCTCCTGTGCTGACACTCGTCGGTCAAGGCCACACCTCTCCAGTGTCAAAATTCTATCTTCTAGCTTACTGACCTTAGCTTCTAGCTCTGTCCTTGACTTATGCAAATCATCGATTTCTGATTGCTGTTTCTCTATTTTTGCAGATTGATCGGCTACTTTAGCAACGAGCGGATTCAGAGCATCATGTATGGTAGATGTGATGAAAGGGGTCAGGGCGTGCGCTACCATGGGAGCGAAAGTGTTCATATATTGCGTTTGCTGCATGGATGTCATAACCATACTTGTCAGATCATTCATAGAAAACTGGAGACTTTGGACAATATCAGAGTGTAATGGTGACGTTGGTTGAGACAAATCATTCCCCTCGGTCGACGCTTCCGTTAGGACGGGTTGGGTGGGAGTACCTGTGTGTTGTTGTTGGTTGGGAGTAATCGTACCGGCTATATGTGGGGGACTACTCATTGTAATGATGATATTAGCAGTTGGACTGGCTGACAGAAATCGCCTTCTGCACGAACGTATCTCCTCTATGGGACTTATAGATTCTGGTTGTTTACGTTTTATGGTACTCATGCATGAAAACAATGGTCATTCAGGAATGTACAATAAAGTCAACTTTTTACACACAAATGTACTTTTTCTTATTATTTCAGGATCTCAGTATCATATCTTGATGAAAGAACAACTTAGTTCATCTTATACACATACAGTCTGCAACCACAGGCAAAAATTTGCCTTTCAAACAAAAGTGACCACTACCGCCATTCTTGACCGGAAGTTAATTTATCAAAGATGTGGATTTATAAATTCAGATTGTTATAGAGTTTCTTCCTATATGTGGACAAATTTGATTGGTGTCTTGAAATCGTGAGTATTCTCAATTTATTATTTGCTCCCCATAGACTCCTATAGTAAGAATATGAAGCCTACGGAATCCAATATGGCCGCTATGCAAATCAGGAAATTGAGCGCTATTTTGCCATATGAGGTACTCGTTAGTACATTTTGTATCACGGGGAATAGCGTGTGTATAGCGGCTCAGCACGAACGTGCGAACTTCAGAAGAGGAGCAGCCACCCACTGTCTTACCTGTACAAAGCAGGGCTAAGTAAAAAAAAAATTACCACTTACATGTACGACCAAGTCCAACAGATTTTCGTTACTTTTAGTACGTAATTTAGACGTGTGATGCAATGCAACCTTAAGCTAGTTATCTTTTCCACACTCTTAATAGAGATCTTTCGTTTAAGAACGCAAACCTTAGCTTTTAACTTAAACGAACGTACCTATACGTATCGAAACTTAAAATAGGGAGTACTCATTGGATGGAACTGAGGCATCAAAGGAAATGTTAATTTTTCCTTACATACTAGGAATGTCGCACAGGAGTTCGACACAAATGACCCTCAATGAAAACCACCCCCTCTCTACTTTCACTTTGTTATTTATAGAGGAAAGAAGAGGAATATGCCAACCTGTGTCCGTTATGTCGAATCCCTTAGAAATGTCAATTGATTGAATGAATTGAGTTTACTGACATATTATATTCACCAAATGTTTCACATTTCAGTTGTGTTGCGTTTCCCTTCAACTATCGGAACACAAAACATTTATGAAAAATGAAACAACAGCTTTATTCAGCGTTGACCTGTTATTTTAATGGTTAGAGACAAAGTAAAATTATGTATCCTTTTAAGTTATGGGTCCTGTAGCATCATATCCCACCCATCCTGCTACGTCTTTCGGTGCGCTTTTTCAACATATTAACTTTCATACTTTTTTGGCATATTACATTGTTTAGATTTGAGGATCACTGACGAAGGTACCCGAAACGTGCATGTCTGCCAATTTATATGTTCTTAATGATGCTATTAAATTTGTTTAACATTTAAGCGTTTAACATTACGAATTCAAATCATCTATAATAAATGTTTCAAAGGACACATCTGCACGTCTACTGATGCCTGGGGAGGAGGGGGGGGGGGGGGCTATGGACTGCTTTTGTATAGGAATAAATATCAAGAAGTACCCATCAGGTATTCAGTGTCAAAGTCGAGAAGGCAAGGCAAAATCATTAAAATTTCCATCGGAACAGCTGCGAACCCCGGAATGAACAACATTCCGGGACAGAGTATATATGTAACACCTATCGCAACAGCTCCATGAAAACTTGTCTTCGGTATGGAAGTAAGGGAGTAACCTGAAACTGTATTCATTTCTGTATTCATTATCAATAAATTGAAGTCAGGAAATTCCCATAGTAGATATTTGCACTGTATGATTATTGTAAAATTTGGAAAACCGGGATTAATTTCTTTAATACTACCAATTTTACATGAAAGTGTAAAAAGCGTTCGGTCAGGAGATGCCATCTTTTGGAGTTGACATCTGTCATTTCTTACTCTTTATTCATCTATTTGTAACTGGTTTTGTAGGCTCTTTCTTCATGATTCATGATTATCTGAATTATGATTTTGCTTTACATTTGTACGAATGCTTTGATTTATTAATATTTAACAGCAATTCTCTGTAAGAACCAAAGAATTTCAAAACATTTTGGCACGGCATGTCATGGATTTTTGAGATTTTTGGTATGGAAGTTCAATATGAAGTACTAGTATGTAAATCAACCCCAGTTTTTTCAAAAAGGTTGTCGTTGCCATGGTAACCGTGTCTGAAGTTTCAAAAATCGGGAAAATCTATAGGACAAGGCATATTTGTAGGCTTCGTTACCATTGAAACAGGTACATTTTAAATCTTAAATTGCTTTGATTATTTTCTTTGAATCCTTATTATTACGCATATTTGTAAAGTTTTTTACATTCATCTCGGATGCCTTATGTATACAAGATGAAAAATTGGGCAGAAACAGGGTATCAAAAGGCTTTGTTTTGGGCACTCAAAGACCCTTTTTTGCATGTTTTTACTGTTTTACAAGGTTGAAAATTTCATAAAAGCACCAGTTTTTGAAGTCCAAATTGTAGTTATCCAATTAGTATCATCTTTGAACTCTACATGAATATAAAAAATTAATTGGGCTAATTTGTCCTTTTATGTGCAAAGCAGCATCAAATTTAGTTGCTATGGCAACAATTGGCTGAAAGGTTTCAATACGATGAATTTAAACACAACCTCTATCAAACTATCTACGCATGATATTGGAACAGAAGTTCATGTATACATCTATCAAAGGCGTCTTGATATAAAAATGACCTTGAAAATATTTCAAGGTCACCAACTGAATTTTCAAGGTCATTAAACTTTAAGTGACCAGATTTGACGAAAAATCCTGATTTTTCATAAAATGAAGGTGTCAGTATTTTAGAAACCTTGAAATATTGAACTTAACAGTTATTTGCCATAAAATGATAAATGTATCACTTATTTCTTAGAACTATTGATTACGTTTCTTCACATCTTCGAATATCTAAAATCTTGGTGAGTATGTTGATAAAAAAGGGACGAAATCTGTATTTTTCTTGTTTTTTGACGGAAAAATATTTTCCTATTGAATTGCGATAATTCAATAAATTCTAAGACTTGTCTTTCTTATATTCATGTGCTTTCATAATATATGTGACCTATGAAAATATTTAAATAAAAAAATCACTAAAATCGGTAACAAAAAAATTAAAAAAATCAATATTTTATGCAAAATTTGAGTCTCAAAGTATAAATGACCTTGAACATCAAGCCAATGACCATGAACATTTTAATTGTTCTTATGTAAAAGATACAAGTCATATCTATACATGCATACATTATGACAATCTTATGTTACTCTAAAGAGAAATAAAATCAATTTCAAAGATAATATGAAACAAGCAAAAAGGTCTAATATTCCCATGGCAACGGTCTTTGACGACAGAATTGAGGTAAAACTCTTAAATACCCACTCCAATTTTTCGTTCATTTTATTTGTGATTAAACACACATTTCCATTGATGAAAATCACTAGTCTCCTATTGGTGCCTTTTGTGATATTTAAGATTGAAAATGGTCAAAAACACACTAAATTGGCCCTTATTTTCACCTCTATTTTTCGCTTCATTTTGACTTAGTTTGGCTTAATACAATAAGCTTCCTGTAATACATATCACATAACTAAGTGTACTAAGTAAGAATGGAAGTAAGGAAGAATAGATTTAATAAAGATGAACAAGCTGTTACAGTGGTATCCATGGCAACGAAGTCTCCGGAGCTGGCTTATTTCATGGTCCAAAAAGTGCTATAAATAGAATGACCTCGTTACCATGGCAACCAGAGGTCACATTGGATGAAAAGTGTTATTTTCATGGTCAGTACTCTATATATACTTATTATACCGAAAATCATCAAAATCCATGACATGCCGTGCCGAACTATTTTGGTCCTTACAGAGAATGGCTATTAAACGTTCAATCCTGGCCTCTTTAAAAAAGTCTTTTAGCGATGATTAATTTATATACAAGTATTCAAAAAAGTTTAATCAATTGAAGGCAATAGTTTTCTCATAAAACAGCTCCTTTTTAAAGGGTTTTTTTCGAGCAGACAAAATTCATGATATTCTTGTTTGTGTCTAGGAACTGAATTTCGCTCTTCAAAGCAACAAGTAACTTCTACTCTACTCTCACACATGAAAAGAACCCATTAACCTTGCCCACAACAAAGAGGTGCGGACATGCGTAATCGAAGTTGAATATTTTGATGTCGTTTATACTTTAGGGTGCGTAGCAAGGCGTACGCAGGTGCTTCCAGATAGTCATGCAAAAATGAAGACCATGATTTAAAAAAAAAATGTGCACAAAGGGTAATTTCTAATGCAGAAAACTGCCCTGGAAATGTGTGCAATTCATTAGTTTCGGGTGTTTCATTCCCTGAATTCCAATTAGGGCCTCGTCGTGGACATATTTGGGGCCTCATAGCAGCTCCAAAACCCCCTATCTAAAAGGTGCTTCCACTTGAAAAGTACTCTGGCTTCTTGAATAAAACGATTTTTTTCAAACGGACTCGACTCTGCATTAATATGAGTAATTTCATTGCCATACTTTCTAAATAGTAGTAAGTTGAATATTGACTAAATTTTACACGACTTACTTGATAAACAATGTATAATGTAGGGATTAAAAGCAGTTTTCTTTTATTTTATACTATCTTACAAAATGTATGTCGATGAAAAAATAATGACTGTTCCCCATCTTATTTCTCTTTAGGTATCGATACGTGCCATTAGGTTCGTTTCGTTACGTACGTTCTTAAACGAAAGATCTCTATTGGGACAATTGACCCTTCCAAAATTTGAGAAATTCCATGACGTCACCCTGCAATTTTGATGTCTGACCGAGGTTCGAAGCTTGTTTGTACGAGGTAAAAGCATTGTGACGTCACGAAATTTTACATTTTTTACCGCAATCGGAATGGTCAATTATATTATTCTAAAATAGAAGCTTTTCAGACGAAAAGTTCAGACGATTAATTCTAATACATAACCATTCATTCTATCTACTATAAAAAAATCATGGCCTATAATAAGTTTTGAAACCTCTAGCAATCTGACTTAAAAAATGACGAAAATTAAAAACATAATAGTGAAAATCTTATCATATTCTCGAAGATATTCTTAAAGGACTAGGTGCGCTAACCCCTCATATTGGCCCTATAATTTCGACGAAAAATGCTTTTGATAAACGAATTATTCCAAATTATCACTTATTGCAATGTTGCATGTTTGAGAAAATACTGCGTCATAATTTTGAGCCCTCGTTACGTCAAGTGCGTGATGTATGACGTCATATTTTGAAGTAATTTACCCTGAATTTTGAAAAACTAAAGAAAATCATCGTATTTTACTTACAAATCTTCAAAATTGATCTACGCTCCAGGCCTCGCCCACAAATTAAAGGGCCGTTCAAAAATACATCGATTGATACAAAAATATTCATGGGCAAGGTCTGGAGTGCTACTTGATTTCATAGTTTTGTATCGAAATATCGCTCATTTATTGATATTTTCAATGCTTTCAACGTTTTTAGACATTTTGAGCGACGTTTTAATCAGTATAGGACTGTGAAATCAAAAAAAGACTTTCCTGATTTGGATTCACCATACATTTGACCTTTTATAAACTAGAATATTATGGATATATAAACAAGTTTTAAAATAGGGCCGAAATGGCAGGTTACCACAGCTGTATTTCTTGGGAAGTATTTTTCATAATTTTTCATAATTGATTTCAGGCAATTTTCAAAATTGAATTTGCAGCATGAGTTACGATAAAGTCATCGAAAGGCAAACACGAATTTTGGGAAGTAAACTAGAGGGAATCTCCAACAAGACTCGGTCACAGAAAAAACACATCAAGAGACACAAAAGGGTCAAGGGACACCAAAAACGACATTAAAACTCCATACACGAAAGACATATAAACAAAAAAGACCCCCCAACAAGACTGATGGATAATCGGTGCCGTCCTAGGACGGCTATTTGTCACGTTGGTAGCAAATGGGGTGTTCACTTTGATTACGCGCACACATCCCTCCGACTTTTCCGGTCGCTCGGAGGTATCGAAGAACCTCAAATTGTTTTGTATAATACTGATAGATGACCACACATACAAGACAACAAAACACAGAGGCCCCTAGTAGGACACACGTGAATATGTTAAAGGATATATATATATAAAACATAATCCATGTTCTGTCTTGAGTGAGCTTATGCATGTTATCACCCGAGGATTTCGAACAACAACGAGGTTTGGAAAGGGCCCGTCATGGAGTCTCGTCCTCACAGTCAGGCAGAAAACAATTCTTAAATGGTGCTAGTACACGGCTGCAGATTATTCAATAGTGTCCGTCTAGTGACAGTAGGTCCATATCTACGGTATACTTGTAAAAAGCGATTGATGATCCTGACGTATTACATTTCTCAAAGTGTTATACTCTGTTGCTTCGAAAGAAGCTAAAGGCAGTTTTTTTTTGCAAAATTTCCAGAAAGTCTTAATTAGTTATCATTCAGTGAATGAAATGTTAAGCGTCTTCAAATTCGAAAGCATCATTTAAGAATAGATAAATTTGCAGCATGGACCAAACATGCACGTTTCGGGTACTTTACCCACGTCAATGATCCTCAATCTAAACAATGTGATATGACCAAAAAGTGTGAAAGTTATCATGTCCAAAAACGAAACGAAAGACCTAGCAGGATGGGTGGGATATAATGCTACAGGACCCACTTTTGAGTAATTTCCAGAAATTTTGATAACAGAAAATTTCGAATGCGTTAAAGAAACGATTTACCGAAGTTGATCGAACTTGGCCCTCGGGGTCTCCTGGTCCACCTGCAGTCAGCAAGTCAAACACAAACGCCGAAACCAGATTCCATAAACCACAATCGAGAGGCTTACGGAATTTTGTAAAAAGATACAAAACAAAACTTTCCCATGCAAAAAATAGGATTAACATACGTAGACAATAACACAGCTTCACAGAAACGCGCCGTAAAAATTATTTTGATAGACATCACATGAATCATGTTAAACGTCTTAAAATTCAATAGTATCATTTATAAACAGAAAAAGTTGCAACATGGACCAGACATGTAACATATCTAATGCAAGTATAGTATCCAAGCAAGTAGATTGGACCACAAAGGAATCCCAAAGCCCATCCCAATTTCTGTCTTCTTTGTTACCTGAAATTTCATTCACTGGCCAAGCGCCATACTATATAGATTAGATCAAGAAAGAAATACATTGTATACTTTTCAATTGATAAATGTAATTCCATTTATCGAAAAGCCTACAAAATATGAAATTTTCTTTTTGAATCTGCCATTAAAAAACTGCAACACAGCGAATACTAGAATAATACAATTATCATTCAAAACATTTATTTAAATATTTTAAAACTAATTAGAAATTTCAGACAAACCGAAAATGGATGGCACCGTACAATTTGACTTTCTCAGCGCCTTCTGCGATTCTAAAAGATTCAAATAATACAATCAACTGAAACATTCTGCAAAGAAGCAAAAGTAAATCCCCGATGGGGATGAGATCAGGTACACGGGAAGGATAAGCATCTCCTGTATGCTTGCAACACTCATCACTTAGGCCGTGCAGAAACAAGTCATATTCGGTAAATTGTAAAATTAGGTTTTGCTGGTTCTAGCTTAAAATAACTTCTGACATTAAGGACAATGAGATGTTATAACGTTGGATATTTTCTTTGTATCGTCCAAAAAAATTCTCAGTGACAAAGTCACACTCTCACAGGTGTACCCTTGGTAACCTAGTTTTTCTATTATTGTCCTTGCCTTCGGAACGAAATCATTGTTATTTGATAGTTAACTGGATGATTTGCAAAAAAACCAGCTTTCATCTTCTTTCGAAACTCAGACCTATACTTCGCCTTTGAAGACGTTGGATAAGTTCTCTTTCATAGGTGTATGAAAATAATTTTCTACAAGAAGATATTCATAACCCATAAGGATCCATATAACCTACTTAAAGAGGTTTTCAACCTCATGCTCAATCTAACACAAATGTTGTCCCAGAGGAAGGACAAGACATTACAAAGGTCACTTTATTGTATATAATATACTGAAAAATGCAAAAGGATGTAAATACACTAAACGTGACACCATGTGCCCAATTTAGTCATTCAGAATTTCATTGTGTGTACTATTTTTTGGTCATGAATATAAACCTCTATTTGAGTAGTTTTACGGTGCGTCTTAAAGTTCGAGTAGTCTTGTTTGAGCTCGAAGAACAAAAAAGGATGGGCTCTCCAAAAACACCAAGTAGCAGCACCAACAGCAAAACCCCAAAACACATACTGCAAAAACACAAAGCAGACAAGCACAGAATGAGACAGAAATGATTACACAGAAACCAACGAGACCAATGGGCAATCGATGCCGACGTAGGACGAACATCTGCCACGTCAGTAGCAGGCGGTGTGGTTATCCTGAATTACGTGCGCACAGCCCGCAAACTTTTCCGATTAATGCCGACGTAGGACGACCATCTGCCACGTCAGTAGCAGCAGTGTGGTTATCCTGAATTACGTGCGCACAGCCCTCCCACTTTTCCGATTAACAAGAGTTTCAGGTTTTGCAGCTTATATGAGAATTACTTAGGAATCACAGACCGAATGTCCTCTCTTTCTTTCGATTAGTGTATTCATGTCCTTATTATAATTTCTTTTAAAAACACATGAAATAGAACGACCTTAATTGTTGTAAACTTTTTGTTGATCTAATTATAAAATGATTGATGCGTATAGCAAACGATCTTTTAATCAATGTTGAAACACAATCAAATGTTGAATTCAAATAATTTAATTATTTCCATAGACTCAAATAACTGAACTATTCCTGTTGTATTAGTCAACACCTAAATATTTCATGCTTAACTGAGACTTTACCTTTGGTGCTGCAACAGGGTCCGGTTAGAGATTCCCTCCCTTGTTTTAGACAATTTTTTCTTTACTCTATCTGTTTAACAATTATCTAGAAAAATTGTGCGTAGAAAGAAGCTCCGACAAACCGATGACGTTTGACTTCATTTTACCACGACCTCCTTCCCTTTTCGGAAATAACAATGGTTGCGATCGACCAATTCAAATGACCAAAAACATGTGGAAATAAATGTAAACATCAGTATATATTTCACAGCTTTATTTCTATCAGTGAATGAACGTCAAACACAAAACCCTGAAATCAAATTCCAAAAATTACAATTAAAACCACGAGAAAAGAAAATAAGACAACAACACAGCCCTTTAACAACAGCCAACAACAAAGCCCTTTTACAACAACGCAGACTTACACACATGTACATTTCATATTGTGAAACATAATTCATAACAAACGTTAAAGTTACTTTCAATGATGATATTATAAATATTTATTTTGCCGCTCGGTGATAATTTATTGGTTCATGCGACCCGGGGAATTACTGGACAATAAACCATGTCTACCTAGCTGTAATTTCTTTTAAAATAGATAACTATAACAAAAACTTCACAATGTTAAACGTCTTCAAATTCAATCTTTATTCTAGCAAAATGGGATAAAATAGACTAACGGGTAATGTCATATTTTAAATTTCCAAACATAAGCACACATCCACTTGTACTATCTAAACCTTTTGGACGGAATACAATTATAACTATTGTCTCTAGGACTTTCATTTTGTGAACATGAACTCTTATGGGTTTCAAGGTCAGATATGGGTTAAAGAAGATCCTGACGATAATCTCAACAACACTCACAATAGAGCACCAAATTGTGCATCGACGGGCCCCTAGCTAGCTAGAGGTGGGACCAGGTGCCCGGGAGGAGTAAGCATCCCCTGTTGGCTAGCCACAACCGCCGTCGATGTTCATGAACGAAAATAAAAACAATATATAAAATACATGCATTGCACTGTCTGAGGTTATATCTATATAGAAAGTGCTATGGCGACCATGTCAGGGAAAATATTCAAAACACTTACTGTCAAACCCCTCGCGGGGAACATTTTTACGAGCTCCACACGGCAAAGGGCATAAGTGTGACACAAATGAGTTAAAGAAGATCCTGACGATAATATCAACAACACTCACAATAGAGCACCAAATTGTGCATAGACGGACCCCTAGCTAGCTAGAAGTGGGACCAGTTGCCCGGGAGGAGTAAGCATCCCTGTTGGCTAGCCACACCCGCCGTCGATGTTCATGGACGAAAATAAAAACAATATATAAAATACATGCATTGCACTGTCTGAGGTTATATCTATATAGAAAGTGCTATGGCGACCATGTCAGGGAAAATATTCAAAACACTTACTGTCAAACCCCTCGCGGGAACTTTTTTACGAGCTCCAAATGGCAAAGGGCATAAGTGTGACACAAATGAGTTAAAGAAGATCCTGACGATAATCTCAACAGCACTCACAATAGAGCACCAAATTGTGCATAGACGGACCCCTAGCAAGCTAGAGGTGGGACCAGGTGCCCGGGAGGAGTAAGCATCCCCTGTTGGCTATCCGCACCCGCCGTCGATGTTCATGAACGAAAATAAAAAGTTATGGTAAAATAAATAAAGTCATGGTGAAATAAATAAACGACGATAAAATAGTGGGTTTTATAGGAAAATATCGTAACTTTTTTTAGCAAGGAACAAAGCAACCTAAATAGTGTTAAAATATCTATGTATAGTTTCATTGGTTATTTGTAGAGAGTGATTCTCTATTATTTCCTAAAGTCAGAGGTTAAGGTAAAATGTACGCATACACAGAGATCGGATGTTTTAATATCAATTCTCTGTAAGGACCAAAATATCTTGGAAACAGCATGTCATGGATTTTCATGATTTTCTCTATAAATGGTATGTATAATGCCCTGAATACAAAAATAACAATTTTTTGAAAAAAAATATTCCGGTTGCCATGGAAACGAGGTCTGTCTATTTATAGCGCTAAAAAATTGTCAAATAAGTCATCTTTGGTTATTATGTTGCCATGGAAACCATTGTCAGAGTTAATTGGTATTAACAACTTATAATCTTTGAAACCTCTATTTTTAGAAAAAATAACAAATTTTTGACATTTCTTTCAATTAGCCGGATCCTATGAAATCAAAATCAGTCAAAAATTGCCATAAAATAAGGTCAAAATCAAGGCCTAATTTTGTCCAATTTTTACCATTTTTAAGCAAAAATAACAAAAAATGTCAGGCTGATAACACCATCACTGTTCTCAGAACAAAATAGATTTCATGTTACAAATATAATCACTGAAAAAAATAAGTGGGACCTTGTTTTGTTTTCCTACATTTTGAGGTCAAAAATGGTTGCCATGGCAACTTTTCATTTGACACATGATGACTATATCTTTTCAAATTGATTTTTTAGCATGGTTTAAATAAATTATATTGCTTAAGCTTTATGTAAGGACAACAGAAGAAATTATTCTTTATTTGAGCACTTCCAAAATTTGTCAAGGCCATTGACTCTAAGTTCAAGGTCAATTCAAAATATAGGTTCCAATTTTAATAAAATTTGCATTTTTGTTGTTATTTATTGTTACTAAATTTAGGCTTGACTGCCATATATTTGTATCCAAAATACTTCTTTCTAAAATTAGAACCGATAGATGGAAAAACATTACAATTTTTAGTTCAGAACATTTCTCTCATTTCATTTTTTAATATGTATGTATGAATTACTAGCTAAAAATCAAGGATGTCATTGATTTTGAAATTTTTTGCAACTTTGGTCAATAAATAGGGGATATATCCAAAATCACTATGTATGTGTTTGTTTTACCAAAACAAAAATACCACATGATTTTTGAGTAACTGCCTCTCATATTTTTGAAAAATCACAGAATTTTGCCAAATTTTGTGAATTACATTCAAGATGACCTTGACATTGGGTCCTGTGACCTTGAAAAAATTTAAGGTGATTTTTTTAATCAATAATGCTCTTTTATATGCACTGATAAAAAATGCTTAAAAATATATAACGGACAGCTGAAAATTTACCAGTAAATTACTCTATGTATAATAGCACTGACCAGAATGTCACCATGGTAACCATTTATTTATACCCTTTTGAATAAAATTGAAGAGGTCCCACTCAAATTTTAACATTTTCGTAAAGATCGAGGATTGAACTTTAAAGATAATTGGCAGTAGAAATCAAGTTAGCCTGACATTTCAGATTATTTGCCCTTAAATTTGAGCGAAATCATGATAAATTAGGAGCTTTTTCGGTCTTAAAAAGGGCCTCTTCAAAACAGGTTTTTGCCTACATTTTGAGCATATTGACAAAGAGAATAGCGGGCAGAAACATACTTCTTGTGTAATACTTATACTACTAAAGATATAAAGAGAAAAATTAAGGAAATGTCAGTTGACTACAATAGCTGTTACCATGGAAACGAGCCTTGTGAAAATGCCATGTTACAAGTATTCTACCGATGCGTAAAATTTAAAACATAGTTTCCATGGCAACGAAAACTTAATTTATAAAAAGAAAGTTTATTTTTGTCTCAGAACATCATATACACCTTCCACACCAAAAATCTCCAAAATTGGAGACATGCTGTTTCCACGTGCTATTGAAATTATTTTGGTCCTTACAGAGAACTGCTATTAACATCTTAGCACCACTCCACCAATGCTATTTTGAACATAGATCTTATTTGGATATATGTGCACAACCAATGAAATACCCTGAGATGAACGCGTCGCATTTCGCATGAAAACGTTCGTGACGTCACAGTACTTAAGATCTAAAGAAACATGCCACGACGGCTGGTCCAACCTGCAAAATGAACCTGCGGTGACCTGAATTTTTTACGTCACCTTTTTACCTAGAATAACAGAAATGTAAGAAACAAGAATGAAATAGACAACTGTGGCACATATATTCATAAAGAATAAATGTCATTATTTGTATTTTGTTACGGGTATGCAACACGCAGCAAGTGCATTTATCGCATGAAATGCACTAACGCGCAATGTATGCATGATGCATGCACTTGCTGTGTGTTGCATTCCCGTAACAAAACACAAATTAATACACGTATTCTATACATGCTAGGAAATCTGGAGTCGCGCACTCTGCAAAGTAAATGCACAAATTTTAAGTCAAAAATATAACCAGAGAGACCAGAGACTGAAATGAATTTTGGCTGTGTCTGAAAATCACTTTGGCTGGAGGCATCACTGATGAGGATTTGATATCCGAAACATGTGTCTGATGCATAGCAAAATTGGTTTGAATGTTAAACGATTTCAAATTGAATAGTATCATTTAAGAATAGAGAAATTGGCAGCATGGACCAGAAATGCACGCCTCGGGTACTTAACCCTCGTCAGTGATCCTCAAATCTAAACAATGTGTAATATGCCAAAGAAGTATGAAAGTTACTATGTCGAAAAAGCGTACCAAAAGACGTAGCAGGATGGGTGGGATATGATGCTGCAGGACCCACTTTTTAGAAATTTCAAAAAATTTTGATAACAGAAATTTTAGAATGCGTTAAAGAAACGATCAACCGAAATTGATCGAACTTGGCTACATGTGCCCTCGGGGAGTCCTGGTCGACCAGCAGTGACACTCACCAAGTGGTATAAGTGTTAAATGTCTTCAAATTGAAGAGCATCATTTAAGAACAGACAAATTGGCAGCATGGACCAGACATGCACGCCTCGGGTACTTAACCCTCGTCAAATCGTTTCAAGAAGGTATAGAGATGAAACATTTCCGCATTATTCCATTGTTTTTTAACCCACATCAAACACTCATTTTCAAAATAGTGAAAAAAAGATATATTTACTTCATAATGATAGAGGATTTTTTCCTCCATTGAATATCTAAAATCCAATAATAAATCTTCAAGGAAATGAAAATACATTCCGTGAAAAAGTTACTATCAATACACTAAAAAATGTTTGAATTAGATAATTTGGCGCTGTGTTCGCTCCAATACTACTGGAAAATGTAAGCTCCTGAGATTGCACATTTACCCAAAATGTGTTCTTCGCTTGCACAAAAGTCCCTCTGAAAACAAAGAAGAAATATATCATTCACTGATAAATAGATCGATGCAAGCTATAGATCTAGTATTTATATCTTAATTAGTTGTGTATTAATTACTTCTCTCCAGCTCTGCCACCCGAAAGAAGCTTTGTTTTGGCCTTTTATCAATGAGACATAAAATATATTTTTTTGCTATTTCGGATACTAGCCATTTCACCGATAAATATCATCGAAATTAAAGGAGTTTAACATCTTAGCACCATCCCTCCAATACTATTTTGAACAAAGATTTTATTTGGATATGCTACTGAATCGACCCTACAGGAAATTTGGAGCCGCGCGCTCTCTGTAATGTAAATGTAAAAATCTAACTTCTAAAGATTAAAGAGGGCGCTACTGAAACTATTTATGGTGGCGCCGCCCAAAGCATCACTGATGAGAATTTAATATTCGAAACACGTGTCTGGTGCATGTAAATTGATTTGGAATTTTCTTCAAGAAGGTAGAGAGTTTGAACCCTTCGACATTATTGTACAGATTTTATTTGAAAAGTGAACTGGCCATAAAACCAGATAATAGCAATTGTACTAACAACACTCGGTTGCAGCACCCAAAGCAAAACTCTTAAACACCCAATGCAAAAACACGGAGCAGACACCCACAGAAAGAGACGCCATAGGAACATGAAACACAAAAGACCACACATAGACCAATGAGACCAATGGGCAACCGGTGCCGGCTTAAGACGGCCATCTGCCACGCGAGTAGCAGACGATGGGGTTATCCGGATTACGTGCGCACACCTCTCCCACTTTTTCCGATTGCCGGAATAACGAATTTATTGAATAACAAATCTATGTTTTATAAACAATATATATTCTGCTTTTATCCCTATAAAACACCAACATTCTGCGAAATTCCTGCAAAATCTACATATTTCGGTAAGAGTAGCAATGGCCGCATGCATTAACTAACACGAAAAAGATATGTAAAATATCATAATTATATCTTTAGTCATAAAAGTATGATTTCAGTTAACGCATTCAAGCACTTCAAAATTTTCCACAAAAGACAAAATATTAGCAATGTTTGCCCTTCAGTTCTTCAAAATGACGTCACTTGATGGCGTCATAACGTATCCAATAGTACAAAGATCTTTTTTTTTATTAAATCCGGGCAACATTCATGAATTTGTATGAGCGATATTAAGACTTCTAAGAAAATCTAATTATGAGGAAAATTGTAGGGTCGATTGAGGGTACCGTAGCCCTACCTTTTAATCCAGATTATTTATGTAAGAGTTATATCGAAAATGCACAAAAGACAACGTATTTCATAAATAGATTGAGAATTGATATATGTAAAAGAAAGTAGGGGATCTCCAACAACACCTAGTTGCAGCACCAACAGCAAACGTCCCAAAGCAACAACTGTAAAAACACAAAGAGGACAAGTACAGAAAGAGACGCGATGGGACAAGGAACACCAAATCACAGAGAAACACCAAATATAAAAAACTACACACAAAACAACGAGAACAATGGGCAATCGGGTAACTTACACGAAAGTGACTGTACCAGTTGATGACGATGGAGCTCTCCAGTATATTGTTTTGGTTGAACTTAATTTATTGAGACGATGTGATACTGCACTCTGAAATTAGACATATTATATGATTAAGATTTCAGAAGATGCTACTATCATTTCGCATTGCAATGAAAATAAATCTCATGAATTCGAAATATTCAAATAATAAATGTTAAACGTCTTTAAATTCGATAAATAACAGTTGAGAAGAAATTTTGACATTGTTACCTTAGTTTTACCATTGCAGTTCAAAGTTCGTAAATGATCGTCATTGCTGGGAACGGTAAATTCACCTAAAGGTGTGGTACTTCCCTCCATCCGCGCCTGAATAAATACTCCTCTGAACGGTGTTCCACTACTAGATAGGGTCACTATACAATGATAATCAGATATGAAAGTCAAAATCAGAATTCAAGAATTGCAATAAATCGGCTATAACTATGTTGTATGATAAGTAATGGTTTGTATATAGCTGATTAGATCCAATTTAAATATATTTGCCGAGGAACATGACAAATATGGATAATGACAAATCCCCATGCACAGTACATAATCGATAATTAAGAAACTCATAAACCAAAGACATACAAAATCAGGATAAAACAGGAACCAACGCAAACAAAAAATCTCCACCACATGAAAAGAAGCGAACTCCCAATATGGGAGTAAGTTCTGGTTCCAAGGAAAAGTCAGCATCTCCTGCTTACTGCAACACCTGTAACATTCGGTTACTTCCATGTCGGAAGATATAAGCATATTCTGTGGTTCGATGGTTCAAATGGTCCAAGAGAGAATATCATCCATCATTCTGGACAATGGGACATCATAGTGTATGATGAGTTCCCGTATATCGACCGTATATCAACCGTATAACTTCCTCAGTGACGATGTTAGTCGGTTACATACGTATCCCTGATTGAGAATCTTTTCTGAAAGACGCCTAACTTTCAGAACAAAATCTGTATATTTGGTACTTGCTCCGGCATAACGTATCAATTGAGATATGAACACGCCATAGGCAGGCGATGAAGGGATGTTGCTACTCAGAAAAGGAAATTTTGTGCCATGTCATGTTTCAAAGTCAAGTTACCTTAACTATAAATATAGCTTTTATCGGATACATCCTTTTATGTGTTTTCTCTCTTGTTTCAGGGAAAGTCGTGTGTGTTTTATTACTTATTTATCTGGAAGCGTTTGTCATTGTTTCTCACTGTTTGTTGGCGTGGTAGTTTTATGTCCATTGCTTATTGCTAAGTTAATTAATTGATGGACATATATACTCATCAAAAAAAGAAACGCATAGCATGTATTCATCTAATCCTTAGTAAACATATAAAATGATCACATTCATCATAATATTAGACAAAATGATGCCAGATGTGAATAATGGTATTTTCAGACCCTAAGCTTTCAACAGGAACCTCTTTTGTGTTTTTAAATGTTAACTAAAATGACTCAAAGTATAAAAATATGCCCTTGATGTTCTTTTAGAGGCCAAATTGTGTATTTTTCGGAGATCCGTATGTGCTCGTTTTCCATATCATTTGAAAATCTTTTGATTCGATGGACAAATGGTAGAATAAATAATCCAGTCTCTCCGCTGCCGCTAAAAGATACTGAACCCCACTATGGTTGTTACAGAACGAAGTCGGACGAAACTGTTACCCAACGATTTTTCTGTTTTGAAGGTCTGAAATATTGAATTTCTTGTTGACGGGACTAAAGAAAACATTTATCTAACTATCTCTACCCACCTCGCCTTTCTTTTTTTTCCTAGTTTCGTTATTGCATTTTTTGCCCATTTTTAACTCCCTACCAAACTAAATAGGCAAAGCGAAAGTTCGGAGAACCGACCAATCAGAACGAAAGATAAAGAAAGTTGATCACGTGATATTTTGTATCCTTCGTTCTGATTGGTTTTAGACTTCGTTCTATAAC
The DNA here is from genome assembly GCA_028142955.1 of Pinctada fucata. Taxonomy (NCBI): domain Eukaryota; kingdom Metazoa; phylum Mollusca; class Bivalvia; order Pterioida; family Pteriidae; genus Pinctada; species Pinctada fucata. The sequence goes on from AP027105.1 coordinate 18,840,548, forward strand.
AAACATGGTCGGATTCAGTCTCTTTAAGCGGCAGCGGAGAGACTGGATTATTTAGTCTAGACAAATGGATGCAGCGTACTAAACAGCAATAATCTCATAATGGCGATATCACGACGCATGGTGAAGTTTTAATCTATAACATCATCGAAAGTTCTCCACATTCCATGAATTTGCGAATCAGTTTTATCGAGATAAATTTGTTTCATAAGGAGAAAAAGGCTCTAAATTTGACTTTTTGATCGTTGAACTTTACAGAGTATTACTCACTTACAAATGGGAGTCATTCGATCACTTCACAGTGTTCAAACGCATGGCATCGGATATTGTAAGCATACATTGTATTAAAGCGGAAGTGACCCGAAGAAGTTGAAGTCCAAAATTATTTACGGGCATCAATGAACTTTGACTCGGGCAAAATTCAAATTCCTCATAAACATGGAAAAGGCATTAAAACATAAAAAGTCGAAAATTCAAAATTTCATTTTTTTACCCAAAACAGACTTTTATGATTATCAAAAAATCTTACTTCAGTCCTAAACTGTTTTTCCTATCCTTGTACCATCATTAATGCAAACAAATAAGGTCACATAATCAATAGTTTGTGCATAATGAATAATAATGATACATTATAGTATTGTTATATGCGTTTCTTCTTTTGAAGAGTATATGTAAGTCATCAGTGCTTATCCAGCTAATACTTCGAATTTTGGCAAACCTTGCAAAAGTCTTTTTTTTAAACATTAAGATATAGAGTCATATTTCATCGACAGAATGCAGCCTTTAAATTGGTTCCACAGTGGCGAATAGTATATATGAACTTATGTTACGAATGATACAAATGAAATTTCTTGAATTTTACACCACAGTTGTACGTTCTTCGAGACCTCTGGGTATTCGGAAAAGGAGGGTTGTGCGCACGTAATCATGATAACCACGCCGTCTGCTACTAATGTGGCAGATGGCTGCCCTAAGTCGGAAACGATTGCCCATTGGTCTCGTTGGTTTATGTGAAGTCATTTGTGCTTGATATTTCTATGTGATTGTGCGTTCCTTGTACCATTTGCATCTCATTTCATGGGTGTCTGCTTTGTGTTTTTGTATTGGATGTTTTGTGGTTATGATGCTGCAACCGAGTGTTGTTGGAGATTCCCAACTTTCTTTTGCATACAAGCACATCAAAACAAGATATGTTGCTGTAGTGACAATAAATGAATTACCCAAATTATCTCATGATTACTAGTCATGCACAATATTCAATCAGTGAAATTAGGAATGAAAAGCGTCTATGAAATAAAGAATGATAACCTTCAATGATGTCATTTGGACTGTATGACTTCGAGTTGAATGTTATAGAATACGGAGCACTTGATGACTGGGCAGGTACACCATGCAGAGGTACCATGGACAGACAAACGGAAAATGGAGGGCCAGTAGAAAACCCTACAGAAAGGTCCAACATCGATACAAGAAGCAATAAAAGGCATCTGATGTGCTTAGCTATTGCATCCATTACTGGAAAAGAAAAGTGAAAATAATTCTGTAAATCATTAGTTTAATAAATATGATCAAAAACTTATCAACATGTCTTTTTCTTGAATTATCTTTTTAACATTGGTCACCTCCATTCACATTCCCTTGATTGTACAATATTCAACTCTTGAGTGTATTGAAATATGATTTCGTACGTTTAACTGTACGATTTCTTTCGCTTGACATAACCACCAGGTAGAATAACTTTAAAATAGGCATAGATTTAATATCTGATACCGGCCTGTTAACCACAATTTTATTGTGACCAACGTGACAGGCAATAACGCCATGCCCATAAGGCCAAACACATAGAATCATCATCATATCATGCTTACAAAATTCTGTATATAACGTCAATAGCTGACCACAAGGCAACTTTGCGAAAATGTAGAAATATAAACTGTACCAAAATCAATGCACATGTCCGTTCATATTGAGAACTTCATTCTGCAGTTTTTGCATCAAGCTGTTGTTGAATAATTACTGGTTTGTAAACGAGTTTCTGTAAAAGTCCACTCCATCAATCGGTCGGATTTCTCGGAATACTACTTTGTTATTGGTATTTGTTTTAGTTTGTATTAATTTCTTGTTTCGTTTATCTTTAATTCCATAACATTTTCGAAATCCGTTTGAACTGGTGCATCTTATTTCAATGGAATAAAATTCGTCTCCTATCTTAAATCTGGGGGATTTTTCTTCGACTACTTTGAGCTTAAGATGCATCAAGTCAATTGAGTTTTTGTTTCTGTTTAAAATTATTAAATGCAGATAAGTTCGATCGTTTACGATGATCTTTGTCTTCATTGATGTTCAAGAGCATCGAAAGAAAATATGTATTTGTTTATCGTAAAATAAAGCACGAATGACTACGTTCCAGGTAATTTTCACCGTATAAAGTGAAAGAAATATAGGTTTTACTTTACACTGTGCCGAACTTATACAAAATTGATTATAAATTTTGAATATTTGGGAGGAAAATGAAGAAAACAAACTTATATTTCAATTTATCTTACCTGTGTAATTTGTATATCTCTTGATCGTGTAAAATTTTTAAAATCTAAAGTAACATTAATATTGTAAATATTGACTCTAGAGTAAATAATACGACTTAGTCATAATTTACTTTCCTAGGATAGGTTGGTGATACATCATGCGAAACGATTTGTATGTGCTATGATGATGAGCGCAACCAAAAAAATTGATAACGCAATCGTCCAATGTTATGAAAATATGAATTGATCATTTTTGAGCAACCGAATTTAAATAATCTTGTACAATGACGATCTAAAAATACGTCTAGCCGATAAAACAGCTTTATCAAAGTGATTGACCTACAGTTTGGTACGTGCAAGGGTTAATTGAAGAGGGGTAATGTAGAATGAACTCAACTACATGCACCGACAGCATCAAGATAACTGGAGAATATTGTTATACAAGCTACAATATTCTGAAAGAAAGAGGGGAAGATCTCCAACAACACTCGATTGCAGCACCCACAGCAAAACTCCAAAACACACAATACAAAAACACAGAGCAGACATCCACAGAGATGCAAATGGGACAAGGAACACCAACTCACACCTTAGAACCATGAAACACAAGAGGTCACACATAAACCAGCGAGACCAATGGGCAACCGGTGCCAACTTAGGACGGCCATCTGACATGCAAGTAGCAGACGTTGGGGTTAACCTGGATTACGTACGCACAACCCTCCCACCTTTCCGATTAACCAGAAGTCTCGAAGAATGCACAATTGTGGTTTAAAATGACCTCCTTACTGTAAGATGAACATACAAACAGACAGCATGACACAGGGGCTGTTGTTCAATCATTTATAAAATTCTTCATTGTTCTGATGTGGCTCATTTCCTCGTTGTCTCTGTCGGTATGTTGACTAGTAGTTGCACGAGTTGTACCCTTTTCTCATTTCATGAAGTGTTTTCTGTTGTGCTAAAATAAAGGAGGAAATCTCAAACAACACTTGGTTGCAGCACCCACAGCAAAACCCCCAAAACACCGAATCTAGAAACACAGAGCAGACATGCACAAAACGAGACGCAAAAGGGACAAGGAACACCAACCCACAACATAGAAACATCGTTGGAATGGTATCGTTTATTTACGGGTCACTATTTATCTTTTAAAGATTATTTATTTACAATGCGGAGTCGGCCGGCCACAATCTTCCTAGTTATTCAAGTTAGGCTTTATTCTAAGGCCATGCACTTTTTCCTTTGTTAATCATAGGGTCAAGAATTGGAAACTTATCTACATACCCGTTAAAGACATACAACAAGGAGACCTGAATGTCTAAGGAAAATGGAAGAAATATCCAAGAGAAAATGATCTCATCGTAGAGATGCAAAGAAAACTGCACAAATGATTCTTTTTAGGTTATCTAACCACTGTAAGATCAAAAACCCATTGCAAATTCTTGAGACTGCTTTTCTGTTTAAAAAAAAGCTAAAAATTGATGGAAAAATATGTTTTATTACAAGAAATACCCTGAAAACATACCCACCCGATAACGCTTAACAAAGAAAAAAACTTGGTGTGGTCTAAACCTCTTCACACACATGATTCGCTATAATCATGATAATTGTTAAACGTCTTCAAATTCAATAGCGTCATTTAAGAACAGATTAATTTGCAGCATCGACCAGACAAACACGTTTCGGGTACTTAACCCTCGTCAGTAATCCTAAATCTAAACAATGTAATATGGCCAAAGAGCATGAAAGTCATTATGTTAAAAATTGTATCAAAAGACGTAGCAGGATGGGTGGGATATGATGCTACAGGATTTTTTTTAGGAATTTCAAGATATTGTGATAACAGAAATTTTCGAATGCATTGAAGAAACGATCAACCGAAGTTGATCGAACTTGGCTACATGTGCTACATGAAAAGAAATGAGCAGAATAAGTCCAATGCTTTATAAATATTGTCTCTAGATTGTATTCATTGTATCTTTAAAAATTCTTTAATCCTCAGATTCGCTGGAGTGTGTTCTCATCTTTAGGACCTTCATAGTAAAATTGAGAAATTATATTTAAGCAAACCGTTAAGCCAGTTCTCTGATGTACACTGTCAAGGATTTGGTTTTGATCTCTCTCCTATCAGAGTGTAATTCAGATTCTTCGGTGATCCCTTTTGAACTAGATTCAGCAGAGCAGTGCTGTTTTCATATAATCTAAAGATATTATCTATTATTTATCTATTTCAATCTTTAAACAAGAATATTTGCAATATCAATTTTTAAAGTGGTCACTATTATTCATGTTCCTTTGATTTTCATAAAGCAATGTATTTTTCTTAATGACCATTTTATATAATTAAAGAGAGATCTTACTCCTGATTGTGAAAGTCTCCATTGGACCGGGAACCATGTAACATTATTTCTACACACTTAATTTAGCATAACATCACAAGTACTTACACCTTCCTGTTCATAACCAGCTTACTGTACGTGTGGTCATCATGGCGTATAATACAAAATCCTCTTCAGGCAAACATACAATCATCAGTACATAATTCGTCCAAAGTAGATGGAAAAGGGAGATAAAGAAGATATAGAGGAATAAATTTTACTTTTTACTTATTCTTAGTCATCTTAAGGCCATACAGGCTAACAACATCCTTTATTTGGTGTCCAAATATAAATTCTTCCCTATTATGAATGAAAGTTTTGTTAAGATAGCACGGGCCTGTTGTATATAATTCAACGGAATGGTTCCTAAGTCCTATTTGACTTAAGAGATAATTTATTTCAATTGCTTTGACCTCAAAAGCACATTAAGGCAAAAGAAGAAAAGAGGCGATCTCCAACTATGCTCGGTTGCGGTACCGACAACAACAACACAGCATGTTTCTTTATTAGCATAATACGGAAGTGTTCCAACTCCTTCGCTTCTTGAAGAAAAATTCAAACCAATTTTAATGCACCTGACACGTGTTTCGGATAGTAAATAAAACTTATTTTAAAACATCGAATGATTTTCTGAAACAGTCAAATGTATTTGTAGCGAACTCAGGCTTTATTTTTAGCATTTAAAGTTGTCGCAGAGAGCGCAAAGCTCCAAATTTTGTGTCGGATCAATTCAGAAGTTACTCATTCTTTTAAAAGTTACACTTACCCTCATGTAACAATCGTGTCACAAAATGACATATCGAAAGAATAATAGTAATTACTTCTCTGTCAGTTCGTAGAAACTAAATTATTACTCAAGTAAACAGATTGCCGGACTGATTTTAGAATTTGAATCTTTAGATACATTGATTTTACGTTACCTTTTCATGCTTAATTACCAATACTCGGATTCTATTCTGCAAGTGTGAAAGGAACATCTTTACAATGACTTACCTCAATAATTTGTCAATGTCAAATATATCCACAAACAAATAAACATTTACAGATCTATGTGCTGAAATGCAAGAATGATTTTCTACAGCAATATGTTTCATCTGGAAATCACGTATGACATTTACCATAGGTGATAATAGGAAATTATTTTGCACATGAATTACTTTCTTTAAAAAGGCATATAGAGATGTGAAATTTAGTGATGCATGATACAATTAAATACATTTATCATTAGGAATATTTATTGTGGACACTGTAATCATAAACGTATTCTTGATGAAAATAGACATCAAGTCAAGTAAATTTAGGATGTGAAAAAGGGGATCTCCAACAATACTAGGTTGCAGCATCCACTGCAAAACCTTAAAGCATCCAATGCAAAAAACACGGAACAGACACCCACAGAAAGAGACGGAAAAGGGACAAATGAGTTAAAGAAGATCCTGACGATAATCACAACAGCACTCACAACAGAGCACCAAATTAAGCATCGGCGGACCCCTAGCAAGCTAGAGGTGGGACCAGGTGCCCGGGAGGAGTAAGCATCCCCTGTTGCTAGCCGCATCCGCCATCGATGTTCACGCACGAAAATGAAAGAATATATAAAATACATGCACTGTCTGAGGCTCAACAACTCACACCATAGAAACATTAAACATAAAAGACCACACATACAATGTAAGCCAAAGAGACCAATGGGCAACCGGTGCCGAATTAGGACGACCATCTGCCATGTTTATAGCAGAAGGTGTGGTTATCCTGGATTACGTACGCACAACCCTCCCACTATTCCGATTTCCCAAAGGTCTCGAAGGATGTACAATTATGGTATAAAAAACCTCCTCACTGTTAGATGACCACACACAAACAAGACCGTAAAACGCAGGGGTCCAAGCAACACAGATGAATATGTAAATGTTTATAAAAAGAGGACGTGCGTAATACAGTCCGTGCTCTGCCGGCTGTAGGAAGCTCATATATATTATCACCCGAGAAGTCCGACTGACATTTAGAAAGGACAGGTGGTCGGGGCTCTGTCTTCTCTAAAGAGGAGGTTTGGACAGGGCCCGTCATTGAGTCCCGCCGTCACAGTCAGTCAGAGTGCAAGTTTTAGAACTATTAATTGTGATTGATTATGCTTTGTTGATTATTCTTATACTGATAGCAGAGAAAGGGGAGATCTTCAACATGAGACAAATTTTACACTGAAAATATTAAATACAACATATCTATATATATAACAATGTTATATAGGTAATTGCAGTGACAAATATGGATAATGACCATCTCCCAATACACGATAAAAAATCGATAATTCAGAAAACCATAAATTGAAGGCATTCAAAATCAGGATAAATCAGGATCCAAAGCAAACAAAGAAAAACCTCCACCACATGAAAAGAAGCGAACTACCAATATGGGAGTGAGACCAGGTATCCAGGAAGAGTAAGATTCTCCTACTTGCATAAATGCAATGCATTCGGTAGAATTGTCACATCCGGTTACTTCCATTTCGGAAGATATAAGTATATACGGTGGTTGGATGGTTCAAATGGTCTATGACAGAATATCATCCACCATTCTGGAGAGTGGAACATCATAGTGTATGACGAGTTCCCCATATCGACCGTAGAACTTCCTCAGCGACGATGTCGGTCACAAACGTATCCCTGCCTGAGATGCTTATCTGAAAGACGCCTAGCTCTCAAAATCTGTGTATTCGGTACTTGCTCTGGCACAGCATGGCAAGCCATAAGCAGGGGATGAAGGGATGTTGCTACTCAGAAAAGGAGAGTTTGTAATGTTGAAATGGAAGTCGAATGAATTCAGCTTCGTACGAGTAAAGAAAAATAAGGCCGGGATAGTACAGTGGTAGCGCACTCTCTTCACACCTCTAAGGTACCGTGTTCGAATCCCAGATTCGGCGAAGGGTCTTATGTGGGAGGGTAGGTGGACCCCCACCCAGGCCTCTGCAGGGGGGTTTTCTCCGGGTACCCCGGTTTCCTCCTGCTCCCTGGACCCCTTTCCCCTCACGCCAACATCTGAGCCAACGTTAGACATTGATATAAGTTGTTTTACTTGTTTGTTAAACGTTGTAAAAATTAAAGTTTAAATTTAAAAATAAATGTCGGCAAGGAGTGGGTCACAATTGGAATTACTTATAATATTTGCGAGTCTTTCTTTTAATTAAGAATGTGGAATTGTTGTGTAAAGTGTCAAAGGCTTTGATCGAATGACTCTATTGAAATGAGTGAATTTAAGATGTTCTAAAAGCTCCTTTGAATTCTTTAAAATCCACATCTGGTCAATACCGCTTCGTGAATATGCTGTGGAACAATATTTTTGAAGTCCAGATTTGATTTCAGTTAAAACTTTGGTGAGTAAGATCGATGCAGATTTGTTTGAACATTTTGAGGAACCAGCGATTAAACGTTGTTTGTACATATTTTTATGCATTTTAGGTATGCAATATAAGTATGGTTAATAAACATCAAAGAAGTAAATCTAAATCTAAATTATTTGTGTCAAAGCCAAAGGAAGCGAGAGCTGATTTGTGGTTATCTATTATTTCCGATGCAGAAAGTTTATTGAAGAATAAGTAGGATTTCCAGGTGTCCAATTCAAACCAATCTCTTCAACAAGGCTGTCGAAATAGTACCTTTTGGATATAAATATGTAATTGTTTGAGGCTTTGCCTGCAGGCGTGATGAGTTACTCTTGGAAGTTAGGTCAGCTCTGTGATAATATCAGGGTCTTTAAAGATAGACTCGAATCTGGTGTTCACAGTTGCTTGCAAGTAGTAAATTCTAGATAAAAATAACCCTCTGATGCATTTTATCCACTCGGAAAGGTCGAGCTGTACATCCTCTTTTTTGACCAAGCGTCTTACATATTCCTCAGTTATCCTGTCAATTAATCAAGGTTATGTTAGCTCACTGATTATGCTTTTCAGATTCTGATTTTGATTGTTGTTTGATCTTCTCCTCTCCAGTTTTTCTCGTATCCTGTGAGACAGCCTATGTAAGACATACAAGTTGTCTCAAAGGCTCCAATTGACCAATGATAAAAGATAATCCTAATGTGACGTCACAATAACGTCGTCAGAAATCATGGCGTCTGTTGGCATGAAACGTTGTTTGAATTCACTTTTTCTGTTTTTTTTTTTCATGGAAGAAATAGATTCTTTCACTTTCTACTGAGTGAGACATAAACATTTACACGAGTGACGGAAATGTCATCTTTTCCCGAGTGACACCGTAGATCGTGATAGAACCTATTATTGTTGCAAAGATTTGCATCATTGATACACCTAAATAGCTAAGCTGAATCGTGCAAATATGTGCATGAATTGTGCAATTTTCATGAAAGCATGAAACTTGTTACAATCGAATTTATGTCATTCTTTACAAAATTAGTTATGTTACTACCTAGCATTTCTGAGATTATTATTTGCTTTGTGCACTGAGCGAAGTACATCTCTTTTGTTTCGTTTGCTTCATACTTTGTATATCTTCCAAATTTTTATCTTCATTTATTTTCATATTCCTTTCGTAATGAAATTAAAAGTTCACAGCGTAAGCTTTATATACAGGGGATTTATTTGATTTACATATACTGATCATTCGTTATTTCTTGCTCGTAAACGCTAAAAATAAATACGTGAATCGGGCTTAAAACACACAACCCTTAACGAAAAATGAATGAATAACAAATAAATAGCTCAAACTCTATTCATATCAGTTCAACATTATTATGACACCATTGATGACCATCTCCTTTTTAGGTATCAATATCCTCATTGTCGTCAATTGTTGCCAGTGTAGTTGATGTCCATCTCTGTATTTTCAAGTCTGGCAAGGAATTACATTCCACTTCTTTGTTATCACTAAGAATAAAGTATATTTAAATTATAATAATAATTATGAAGGGTGTTGTTAAATATTGTGCCACGACAGCATCCTTGGATTACCTTAGTTTTCTATTTCAATACATTGTTGCATAACACAAATATGCGAAAGATTTGGACACACAAGGAAGCAAAATAACAGACAGTAAGACGGAACAAAACCAATATGTCAACGATCTTAAATGCGGGGGAAGGTACAAATATTTCACTTATCCATCTCTGCAAACAAAAATAATTCTTTTTTCAATGTCAATTCTACCAAAAGATTTCTCACTTGTATACTTAGAGCAAACAAAAAGAGAAAAAAGATGGTATGAAAAACACATTGACGCAAGACGAATATAAAGGGACTTTACAACAATACATTGAAGGAGGAAAACTATAGTAATCACAGGAATGAACTTTCTCCCTCTCAAGAAGGAAAGACAGAATCATATACCTCTAATATTTATATATCTACATATCTTTTTCCTGTTCTTCACTTTCCCAGAAGCTTGAAATTTGTAAACGTCTTCAAATTGAATAGCATCATTTAAAAACAGATAAATTGGCAACGTGGACCTGACATGCACGTTTCGGGTACTTAACCCTCATCAGTGATCCTAAATCTAAACAATGTAATATGCCAATAAGTATGAAAGTTACTATGTCGAAAAAGTATACCGAAAGACGTAGCAGGAAGGGTGGGGTATGATGCTACAGGACCCACTTTTTAGAAATTTCAAGAAATTTTGATACCAGAAATTTAGAATGCGTTGAAGAAACGATCAACCGAAATTGATCGAACTTGGCTACATGTGCCCTCGGGGACTCCTGGTCCACCAGCAGTGACACTCACCAAGTGGTAAAAATGTAAACGTCTTCAAATTGAATAGCATCATTTAAAAACAGATAAATTGGCAACGTGGACCAGACATGCACGTTTCGGGTACTTAACCCTCATCAGTGATCCTAAATCTAAACAATGTAATATGCCAATAAGTATGAAAGTTACTATGTCGAAAAAGTATACCGAAAGACGTAGCAGGAAGGGTGGGGTATGATGCTACAGGACCCACTTTTTAGAAATTTCAAGAAATTTTGATACCAGAAATTTAGAATGCGTTGAAGAAACGATCAACCGAAATTGATCGAACTTGGCTACATGTGCCCTCGGGGACTCCTGGTCCACCAGCAGTGACACTCACCAAGTGGTAAAAATGTAAACGTCTTCAAATTGAATAGCATCATTTAAAAACAGATAAATTGGCAACGTGGACCAGACATGCACGTTTCGGGTACTTAACCCTCATCAGTGATCCTAAATCTAAACAATGTAATATGCCAATAAGTATGAAAGTTACTATGTCGAAAAAGTATACCGAAAGACGTAGCAGGAAGGGTGGGGTATGATGCTACAGGACCCACTTTTTAGAAATTTCAAGAAATTTTGATACCAGAAATTTAGAATGCGTTGGAGAAACGATCAACCGAAATTGATCGAACTTGGCTACATGTGCCCTCGGGGACTCCTGGTCCACCAGCAGTGACACTCACCAAGTGGTAAAAATGTAAACGTCTTCAAATTGAATAGCATCATTTAAAAACAGATAAATTGGCAACGTGGACCAGACATGCACGTTTCGGGTACTTAACCCTCATCAGTGATCCTAAATCTAAACAATGTAATATGCCAATAAGTATGAAAGTTACTATGTCGAAAAAGTATACCGAAAGACGTAGCAGGAAGGGTGGGGTATGATGCTACAGGACCCACTTTTTAGAAATTTCAAGAAATTTTGATACCAGAAATTTAGAATGCGTTGAAGAAACGATCAACCGAAATTGATCGAACTTGGCTACATGTGCCCTCGGGGACTCCTGGTCCACCAGCAGTGACACTCACCAAGTGGTAAAAATGTAAACGTCTTCAAATTGAATAGCATCATTTAAAAACAGATAAATTGGCAACGTGGACCAGACATGCACGTTTCGGGTACTTAACCCTCATCAGTGATCCTAAATCTAAACAATGTAATATGCCAATAAGTATGAAAGTTACTATGTCGAAAAAGTATACCGAAAGACGTAGCAGGAAGGGTGGGGTATGATGCTACAGGACCCACTTTTTAGAAATTTCAAGAAATTTTGATACCAGAAATTTAGAATGCGTTGGAGAAACGATCAACCGAAATTGATCGAACTTGGCTACATGTGCCCTCGGGGACTCCTGGTCCACCAGCAGTGACACTCACCAAGTGGTAAAAATGTAAACGTCTTCAAATTGAATAGCATCATTTAAAAACAGATAAATTGGCAACGTGGACCAGACATGCACGTTTCGGGTACTTAACCCTCATCAGTGATCCTAAATCTAAACAATGTAATATGCCAATAAGTATGAAAGTTACTATGTCGAAAAAGTATACCGAAAGACGTAGCAGGAAGGGTGGGGTATGATGCTACAGGACCCACTTTTTAGAAATTTCAAGAAATTTTGATACCAGAAATTTAGAATGCGTTGAAGAAACGATCAACCGAAATTGATCGAACTTGGCTACATGTGCCCTCGGGGACTCCTGGTCCACCAGCAGTGACACTCACCAAGTGGTAAAAATGTAAACGTCTTCAAATTGAATAGCATCATTTAAAAACAGATAAATTGGCAACGTGGACCAGACATGCACGTTTCGGGTACTTAACCCTCATCAGTGATCCTAAATCTAAACAATGTAATATGCCAATAAGTATGAAAGTTACTATGTCGAAAAAGTATACCGAAAGACGTAGCAGGAAGGGTGGGGTATGATGCTACAGGACCCACTTTTTAGAAATTTCAAGAAATTTTGATACCAGAAATTTAGAATGCGTTGAAGAAACGATCAACCGAAATTGATCGAACTTGGCTACATGTGCCCTCGGGGACTCCTGGTCCACCAGCAGTGACACTCACCAAGTGGTAAAAATTTAAACGTCTTCAAATTGAATAGCATCATTTAAAAACAGATAAATTGGCAACGTGGACCAGACATGCACGTTTCGGGTACTTAACCCTCATCAGTGATCCTAAATCTAAACAATGTAATATGCCAATAAGTATGAAAGTTACTATGTCGAAAAAGTATACCGAAAGACGTAGCAGGAAGGGTGGGGTATGATGCTACAGGACCCACTTTTTAGAAATTTCAAGAAATTTTGATACCAGAAATTTAGAATGCGTTGAAGAAACGATCAACCGAAATTGATCGAACTTGGCTACATGTGCCCTCGGGGACTCCTGGTCCACCAGCAGTGACACTCACCAAGTGGTAAAAATGTAAACGTCTTCAAATTGAATAGCATCATTTAAAAACAGATAAATTGGCAACGTGGACCAGACATGCACGTTTCGGGTACTTAACCCTCATCAGTGATCCTAAATCTAAACAATGTAATATGCCAATAAGTATGAAAGTTACTATGTCGAAAAAGTATACCGAAAGACGTAGCAGGAAGGGTGGGGTATGATGCTACAGGACCCACTTTTTAGAAATTTCAAGAAATTTTGATACCAGAAATTTAGAATGCGTTGAAGAAACGATCAACCGAAATTGATCGAACTTGGCTACATGTGCCCTCGGGGACTCCTGGTCCACCAGCAGTGACACTCACCAAGTGGTAAAAATGTAAACGTCTTCAAATTGAATAGCATCATTTAAAAACAGATAAATTGGCAACGTGGACCAGACATGCACGTTTCGGGTACTTAACCCTCATCAGTGATCCTAAATCTAAACAATGTAATATGCCAATAAGTATGAAAGTTACTATGTCGAAAAAGTATACCGAAAGACGTAGCAGGAAGGGTGGGGTATGATGCTACAGGACCCACTTTTTAGAAATTTCAAGAAATTTTGATACCAGAAATTTAGAATGCGTTGAAGAAACGATCAACCGAAATTGATCGAACTTGGCTACATGTGCCCTCGGGGACTCCTGGTCCACCAGCAGTGACACTCACCAAGTGGTAAAAATGTAAACGTCTTCAAATTGAATAGCATCATTTAAAAACAGATAAATTGGCAACGTGGACCAGACATGCACGTTTCGGGTACTTAACCCTCATCAGTGATCCTAAATCTAAACAATGTAATATGCCAATAAGTATGAAAGTTACTATGTCGAAAAAGTATACCGAAAGACGTAGCAGGAAGGGTGGGGTATGATGCTACAGGACCCACTTTTTAGAAATTTCAAGAAATTTTGATACCAGAAATTTAGAATGCGTTGAAGAAACGATCAACCGAAATTGATCGAACTTGGCTACATGTGCCCTCGGGGACTCCTGGTCCACCAGCAGTGACACTCACCAAGTGGTAAAAATGTAAACGTCTTCAAATTGAAAAGCATCATTTAAAAACAGATAAATTGGCAACGTGGACCAGACATGCACGTTTCGGGTACTTAACCCTCATCAGTGATCCTAAATCTAAACAATGTAATATGCCAATAAGTATGAAAGTTACTATGTCGAAAAAGTATACCGAAAGACGTAGCAGGAAGGGTGGGGTATGATGCTACAGGACCCACTTTTTAGAAATTTCAAGAAATTTTGATACCAGAAATTTAGAATGCGTTGAAGAAACGATCAACCGAAATTGATCGAACTTGGCTACATGTGCCCTCGGGGACTCCTGGTCCACCAGCAGTGACACTCACCAAGTGGTAAAAATGTAAACGTCTTCAAATTGAATAGCATCATTTAAAAACAGATAAATTGGCAACGTGGACCAGACATGCACGTTTCGGGTACTTAACCCTCATCAGTGATCCTAAATCTAAACAATGTAATATGCCAATAAGTATGAAAGTTACTATGTCGAAAAAGTATACCGAAAGACGTAGCAGGAAGGGTGGGGTATGATGCTACAGGACCCACTTTTTAGAAATTTCAAGAAATTTTGATACCAGAAATTTAGAATGCGTTGGAGAAACGATCAACCGAAATTGATCGAACTTGGCTACATGTGCCCTCGGGGACTCCTGGTCCACCAGCAGTGACACTCACCAAGTGGTAAAAATGTAAACGTCTTCAAATTGAATAGCATCATTTAAAAACAGATAAATTGGCAACGTGGACCAGACATGCACGTTTCGGGTACTTAACCCTCATCAGTGATCCTAAATCTAAACAATGTAATATGCCAATAAGTATGAAAGTTACTATGTCGAAAAAGTATACCGAAAGACGTAGCAGGAAGGGTGGGGTATGATGCTACAGGACCCACTTTTTAGAAATTTCAAGAAATTTTGATACCAGAAATTTAGAATGCGTTGAAGAAACGATCAACCGAAATTGATCGAACTTGGCTACATGTGCCCTCGGGGACTCCTGGTCCACCAGCAGTGACACTCACCAAGTGGTAAAAATGTAAACGTCTTCAAATTGAATAGCATCATTTAAAAACAGATAAATTGGCAACGTGGACCAGACATGCACGTTTCGGGTACTTAACCCTCATCAGTGATCCTAAATCTAAACAATGTAATATGCCAATAAGTATGAAAGTTACTATGTCGAAAAAGTATACCGAAAGACGTAGCAGGAAGGGTGGGGTATGATGCTACAGGACCCACTTTTTAGAAATTTCAAGAAATTTTGATACCAGAAATTTAGAATGCGTTGAAGAAACGATCAACCGAAATTGATCGAACTTGGCTACATGTGCCCTCGGGGACTCCTGGTCCACCAGCAGTGACACTCACCAAGTGGTAAAAATGTAAACGTCTTCAAATTGAATAGCATCATTTAAAAACAGATAAATTGGCAACGTGGACCAGACATGCACGTTTCGGGTACTTAACCCTCATCAGTGATCCTAAATCTAAACAATGTAATATGCCAATAAGTATGAAAGTTACTATGTCGAAAAAGTATACCGAAAGACGTAGCAGGAAGGGTGGGGTATGATGCTACAGGACCCACTTTTTAGAAATTTCAAGAAATTTTGATACCAGAAATTTAGAATGCGTTGAAGAAACGATCAACCGAAATTGATCGAACTTGGCTACATGTGCCCTCGGGGACTCCTGGTCCACCAGCAGTGACACTCACCAAGTGGTAAAAATGTAAACGTCTTCAAATTGAATAGCATCATTTAAAAACAGATAAATTGGCAACGTGGACCAGACATGCACGTTTCGGGTACTTAACCCTCATCAGTGATCCTAAATCTAAACAATGTAATATGCCAATAAGTATGAAAGTTACTATGTCGAAAAAGTATACCGAAAGACGTAGCAGGAAGGGTGGGGTATGATGCTACAGGACCCACTTTTTAGAAATTTCAAGAAATTTTGATACCAGAAATTTAGAATGCGTTGAAGAAACGATCAACCGAAATTGATCGAACTTGGCTACATGTGCCCTCGGGGACTCCTGGTCCACCAGCAGTGACACTCACCAAGTGGTAAAAATGTAAACGTCTTCAAATTGAATAGCATCATTTAAAAACAGATAAATTGGCAACGTGGACCAGACATGCACGTTTCGGGTACTTAACCCTCATCAGTGATCCTAAATCTAAACAATGTAATATGCCAATAAGTATGAAAGTTACTATGTCGAAAAAGTATACCGAAAGACGTAGCAGGAAGGGTGGGGTATGATGCTACAGGACCCACTTTTTAGAAATTTCAAGAAATTTTGATACCAGAAATTTAGAATGCGTTGAAGAAACGATCAACCGAAATTGATCGAACTTGGCTACATGTGCCCTCGGGGACTCCTGGTCCACCAGCAGTGACACTCACCAAGTGGTAAAAATGTAAACGTCTTCAAATTGAATAGCATCATTTAAAAAGAGATAAATTGGCAACGTGGACCAGACATGCACGTTTCGGGTACTTAACCCTCATCAGTGATCCTAAATCTAAACAATGTAATATGCCAATAAGTATGAAAGTTACTATGTCGAAAAAGTATACCGAAAGACGTAGCAGGAAGGGTGGGGTATGATGCTACAGGACCCACTTTTTAGAAATTTCAAGAAATTTTGATACCAGAAATTTAGAAAGCGTTGAAGAAACGATCAACCGAAATTGATCGAACTTGGCTACATGTGCCCTCGGGGACTCCTGGTCCACCAGCAGTGACACTCACCAAGTGGTAAAAATTTAAACGTCTTCAAATTGAATAGCATCATTTAAAAACAGATAAATTGGCAACGTGGACCAGACATGCACGTTTCGGGTACTTAACCCTCATCAGTGATCCTAAATCTAAACAATGTAATATGCCAATAAGTATGAAAGTTACTATGTCGAAAAAGTATACCGAAAGACGTAGCAGGAAGGGTGGGGTATGATGCTACAGGACCCACTTTTTAGAAATTTCAAGAAATTTTGATACCAGAAATTTAGAATGCGTTGAAGAAACGATCTACCGAAATTGATCGAACTTGGCTACATGTGCCCTCGGGGACTCCTGGTCCACCAGCAGTGACACTCACCAAGTGGTAAAAATGTAAACGTCTTCAAATTGAATAGCATCATTTAAAAACAGATAAATTGGCAACGTGGACCAGACATGCACGTTTCGGGTACTTAACCCTCATCAGTGATCCTAAATCTAAACAATGTAATATGCCGATAAGTATGAAAGTTACTATGTCGAAAAAGTATACCGAAAGACGTAGCAGGAAGGGTGGGGTATGATGCTACAGGACCCACTTTTTAGAAATTTCAAGAAATTTTGATACCAGAAATTTAGAATGCGTTGAAGAAACGATCAACCGAAATTGATCGAACTTGGCTACATGTGCCCTCGGGGACTCCTGGTCCACCAGCAGTGACACTCACCAAGTGGTAAAAATGTAAACGTCTTCAAATTGAATAGCATCATTTAAAAAGAGATAAATTGGCAACGTGGACCAGACATGCACGTTTCGGGTACTTAACCCTCATCAGTGATCCTAAATCTAAACAATGTAATATGCCAATAAGTATGAAAGTTACTATGTCGAAAAAGTATACCGAAAGACGTAGCAGGAAGGGTGGGGTATGATGCTACAGGACCCACTTTTTAGAAATTTCAAGAAATTTTGATACCAGAAATTTAGAATGCGTTGAAGAAACGATCAACCGAAATTGATCGAACTTGGCTACATGTGCCCTCGGGGACTCCTGGTCCACCAGCAGTGACACTCACCAAGTGGTAAAAATGTAAACGTCTTCAAATTGAATAGCATCATTTAAAAAGAGATAAATTGGCAACGTGGACCAGACATGCACGTTTCGGGTACTTAACCCTCATCAGTGATCCTAAATCTAAACAATGTAATATGCCAATAAGTATGAAAGTTACTATGTCGAAAAAGTATACCGAAAGACGTAGCAGGAAGGGTGGGGTATGATGCTACAGGACCCACTTTTTAGAAATTTCAAGAAATTTTGATACCAGAAATTTAGAATGCGTTGAAGAAACGATCAACCGAAATTGATCGAACTTGGCTACATGTGCCCTCGGGGACTCCTGGTCCACCAGCAGTGACACTCACCAAGTGGTAAAAATGTAAACGTCTTCAAATTGAATAGCATCATTTAAAAACAGATAAATTGGCAACGTGGACCAGACATGCACGTTTCGGGTACTTAACCCTCATCAGTGATCCTAAATCTAAACAATGTAATATGCCAATAAGTATGAAAGTTACTATGTCGAAAAAGTATACCTAAAGACGTAGCAGGAAGGGTGGGGTATGATGCTACAGGACCCACTTTTTAGAAATTTCAAGAAATTTTGATACCAGAAATTTAGAATGCGTTGAAGAAACGATCAACCGAAATTGATCGAACTTGGCTACATGTGCCCTCGGGGACTCCTGGTCCACCAGCAGTGACACTCACCAAGTGGTAAAAATGTAAACGTCTTCAAATTGAATAGCATCATTTAAAAACAGATAAATTGGCAACGTGGACCAGACATGCACGTTTCGGGTACTTAACCCTCATCAGTGATCCTAAATCTAAACAATGTAATATGCCGATAAGTATGAAAGTTACTATGTCGAAAAAGTATACCGAAAGACGCAGCAGGAAGGGTGGGGTATGATGCTACAGGACCCACTTTTTAGAAATTTCAAGAAATTTTGATACCAGAAATTTAGAATGCGTTGAAGAAACGATCAACCGAAATTGATCGAACTTGGCTACATGTGCCCTCGGGGACTCCTGGTCCACCAGCAGTGACACTCACCAAGTGGTAAAAATGTAAACGTCTTCAAATTGAATAGCATCATTTAAAAACAGATAAATTGGCAACGTGGACCAGACATGAACGTTTCGGGTACTTAACCCTCATCAGTGATCCTAAATCTAAACAATGTAATATGCCAATAAGTATGAAAGTTACTATGTCGAAAAAGTATACCGAAAGACGTAGCAGGAAGGGTGGGGTATGATGCTACATGACCCACTTTTTAGAAATTTCAAGAAATTTTGATACCAGAAATTTAGAATGCGTTGAAGAAACGATCTACCGAAATTGATCGAACTTGGCTACATGTGCCCTCGGGGACTCCTGGTCCACCAGCAGTGACACTCACCAAGTGGTAAAAATGTAAACGTCTTCAAATTGAATAGCATCATTTAAAAACAGATAAATTGGCAACGTGGACCAGACATGCACGTTTCGGGTACTTAACCCTCATCAGTGATCCTAAATCTAAACAATGTAATATGCCAATAAGTATGAAAGTTACTATGTCGAAAAAGTATACCGAAAGACGTAGCAGGAAGGGTGGGGTATGATGCTACAGGACCCACTTTTTAGAAATTTCAAGAAATTTTGATACCAGAAATTTAGAATGCGTTGAAGAAACGATCTACCGAAATTGATCGAACTTGGCTACATGTGCCCTCGGGGACTCCTGGTCCACCAGCAGTGACACTCACCAAGTGGTAAAAATGTAAACGTCTTCAAATTGAATAGCATCATTTAAAAACAGATAAATTGGCAACGTGGACCAGACATGCACGTTTCGGGTACTTAACCCTCATCAGTGATCCTAAATCTAAACAATGTAATATGCCAATAAGTATGAAAGTTACTATGTCGAAAAAGTATACCGAAAGACGTAGCAGGAAGGGTGGGGTATGATGCTACAGGACCCACTTTTTAGAAATTTCAAGAAATTTTGATACCAGAAATTTAGAATGCGTTGAAGAAACGATCAACCGAAATTGATCGAACTTGGCTACATGTGCCCTCGGGGACTCCTGGTCCACCAGCAGTGACACTCACCAAGTGGTAAAAATGTAAACGTCTTCAAATTGAATAGCATCATTTAAAAAGAGATAAATTGGCAACGTGGACCAGACATGCACGTTTCGGGTACTTAACCCTCATCAGTGATCCTAAATCTAAACAATGTAATATGCCAATAAGTATGA
Source organism: Pinctada fucata (assembly GCA_028142955.1). NCBI lineage: Eukaryota > Metazoa > Mollusca > Bivalvia > Pterioida > Pteriidae > Pinctada > Pinctada fucata. The sequence continues at coordinate 18,860,761 of AP027105.1, forward strand.
AAGTTACTATGTCGAAAAAGTATACCGAAAGACGTAGCAGGAAGGGTGGGGTATGATGCTACAGGACCCACTTTTTAGAAATTTCAAGAAATTTTGATACCAGAAATTTAGAATGCGTTGAAGAAACGATCAACCGAAATTGATCGAACTTGGCTACATGTGCCCTCGGGGACTCCTGGTCCACCAGCAGTGACACTCACCAAGTGGTAAAAATGTAAACGTCTTCAAATTGAATAGCATCATTTAAAAACAGATAAATTGGCAACGTGGACCAGACATGCACGTTTCGGGTACTTAACCCTCATCAGTGATCCTAAATCTAAACAATGTAATATGCCAATAAGTATGAAAGTTACTATGTCGAAAAAGTATACCGAAAGACGTAGCAGGAAGGGTGGGGTATGATGCTACAGGACCCACTTTTTAGAAATTTCAAGAAATTTTGATACCAGAAATTTAGAATGCGTTGAAGAAACGATCAACCGAAATTGATCGAACTTGGCTACATGTGCCCTCGGGGACTCCTGGTCCACCAGCAGTGACACTCACCAAGTGGTAAAAATGTAAACGTCTTCAAATTGAATAGCATCATTTAAAAACAGATAAATTGGCAACGTGGACCAGACATGCACGTTTCGGGTACTTAACCCTCATCAGTGATCCTAAATCTAAACAATGTAATATGCCAATAAGTATGAAAGTTACTATGTCGAAAAAGTATACCGAAAGACGTAGCAGGAAGGGTGGGGTATGATGCTACAGGACCCACTTTTTAGAAATTTCAAGAAATTTTGATACCAGAAATTTAGAATGCGTTGAAGAAACGATCAACCGAAATTGATCGAACTTGGCTACATGTGCCCTCGGGGACTCCTGGTCCACCAGCAGTGACACTCACCAAGTGGTAAAAATGTAAACGTCTTCAAATTGAATAGCATCATTTAAAAACAGATAAATTGGCAACGTGGACCAGACATGCACGTTTCGGGTACTTAACCCTCATCAGTGATCCTAAATCTAAACAATGTAATATGCCAATAAGTATGAAAGTTACTATGTCGAAAAAGTATACCGAAAGACGTAGCAGGAAGGGTGGGGTATGATGCTACAGGACCCACTTTTTAGAAATTTCAAGAAATTTTGATACCAGAAATTTAGAATGCGTTGAAGAAACGATCAACCGAAATTGATCGAACTTGGCTACATGTGCCCTCGGGGACTCCTGGTCCACCAGCAGTGACACTCACCAAGTGGTAAAAATGTAAACGTCTTCAAATTGAATAGCATCATTTAAAAACAGATAAATTGGCAACGTGGACCAGACATGCACGTTTCGGGTACTTAACCCTCATCAGTGATCCTAAATCTAAACAATGTAATATGCCAATAAGTATGAAAGTTACTATGTCGAAAAAGTATACCGAAAGACGTAGCAGGAAGGGTGGGGTATGATGCTACAGGACCCACTTTTTAGAAATTTCAAGAAATTTTGATACCAGAAATTTAGAATGCGTTGAAGAAACGATCAACCGAAATTGATCGAACTTGGCTACATGTGCCCTCGGGGACTCCTGGTCCACCAGCAGTGACACTCACCAAGTGGTAAAAATGTAAACGTCTTCAAATTGAATAGCATCATTTAAAAACAGATAAATTGGCAAAGTGGACCAGACATGCACGTTTCGGGTACTTAACCCTCATCAGTGATCCTAAATCTAAACAATGTAATAAGCCAATAAGTATGAAAGTTACTATGTCGAAAAAGTATACCGAAAGACGTAGCAGGAAGGGTGGGGTATGATGCTACAGGACCCACTTTTTAGAAATTTCAAGAAATTTTGATACCAGAAATTTAGAATGCGTTGAAGAAACGATCAACCGAAATTGATCGAACTTGGCTACATGTGCCCTCGGGGACTCCTGGTCCACCAGCAGTGACACTCACCAAGTGGTAAAAATGTAAACGTCTTCAAATTGAATAGCATCATTTAAAAACAGATAAATTGGCAACGTGGACCAGACATGAACGTTTCGGGTACTTAACCCTCATCAGTGATCCTAAATCTAAACAATGTAATATGCCAATAAGTATGAAAGTTACTATGTCGAAAAAGTATACCGAAAGACGTAGCAGGAAGGGTGGGGTATGATGCTACATGACCCACTTTTTAGAAATTTCAAGAAATTTTGATACCAGAAATTTAGAATGCGTTGAAGAAACGATCTACCGAAATTGATCGAACTTGGCTACATGTGCCCTCGGGGACTCCTGGTCCACCAGCAGTGACACTCACCAAGTGGTAAAAATGTAAACGTCTTCAAATTGAATAGCATCATTTAAAAACAGATAAATTGGCAACGTGGACCAGACATGCACGTTTCGGGTACTTAACCCTCATCAGTGATCCTAAATCTAAACAATGTAATATGCCAATAAGTATGAAAGTTACTATGTCGAAAAAGTATACCGAAAGACGTAGCAGGAAGGGTGGGGTATGATGCTACAGGACCCACTTTTTAGAAATTTCAAGAAATTTTGATACCAGAAATTTAGAATGCGTTGAAGAAACGATCAACCGAAATTGATCGAACTTGGCTACATGTGCCCTCGGGGACTCCTGGTCCACCAGCAGTGACACTCACCAAGTGGTAAAAATGTAAACGTCTTCAAATTGAATAGCATCATTTAAAAACAGATAAATTGGCAACGTGGACCAGACATGCACGTTTCGGGTACTTAACCCTCATCAGTGATCCTAAATCTAAACAATGTAATATGCCAATAAGTATGAAAGTTACTATGTCGAAAAAGTATACCGAAAGACGTAGCAGGAAGGGTGGGGTATGATGCTACAGGACCCACTTTTTAGAAATTTCAAGAAATTTTGATACCAGAAATTTAGAATGCGTTGAAGAAACGATCAACCGAAATTGATCGAACTTGGCTACATGTGCCCTCGGGGACTCCTGGTCCACCAGCAGTGACACTCACCAAGTGGTAAAAATGTAAACGTCTTCAAATTGAATAGCATCATTTAAAAACAGATAAATTGGCAAAGTGGACCAGACATGCACGTTTCGGGTACTTAACCCTCATCAGTGATCCTAAATCTAAACAATGTAATAAGCCAATAAGTATGAAAGTTACTATGTCGAAAAAGTATACCGAAAGACGTAGCAGGAAGGGTGGGGTATGATGCTACAGGACCCACTTTTTAGAAATTTCAAGAAATTTTGATACCAGAAATTTAGAATGCGTTGAAGAAACGATCAACCGAAATTGATCGAACTTGGCTACATGTGCCCTCGGGGACTCCTGGTCCACCAGCAGTGACACTCACCAAGTGGTAAAAATGTAAACGTCTTCAAATTGAATAGCATCATTTAAAAACAGATAAATTGGCAACGTGGACCAGACATGAACGTTTCGGGTACTTAACCCTCATCAGTGATCCTAAATCTAAACAATGTAATATGCCAATAAGTATGAAAGTTACTATGTCGAAAAAGTATACCGAAAGACGTAGCAGGAAGGGTGGGGTATGATGCTACATGACCCACTTTTTAGAAATTTCAAGAAATTTTGATACCAGAAATTTAGAATGCGTTGAAGAAACGATCTACCGAAATTGATCGAACTTGGCTACATGTGCCCTCGGGGACTCCTGGTCCACCAGCAGTGACACTCACCAAGTGGTAAAAATGTAAACGTCTTCAAATTGAATAGCATCATTTAAAAACAGATAAATTGGCAACGTGGACCAGACATGCACGTTTCGGGTACTTAACCCTCATCAGTGATCCTAAATCTAAACAATGTAATATGCCAATAAGTATGAAAGTTACTATGTCGAAAAAGTATACCGAAAGACGTAGCAGGAAGGGTGGGGTATGATGCTACAGGACCCACTTTTTAGAAATTTCAAGAAATTTTGATACCAGAAATTTAGAATGCGTTGAAGAAACGATCAACCGAAATTGATCGAACTTGGCTACATGTGCCCTCGGGGACTCCTGGTCCACCAGCAGTGACACTCACCAAGTGGTAAAAATGTAAACGTCTTCAAATTGAATAGCATCATTTAAAAACAGATAAATTGGCAACGTGGACCAGACATGCACGTTTCGGGTACTTAACCCTCATCAGTGATCCTAAATCTAAACAATGTAATATGCCAATAAGTATGAAAGTTACTATGTCGAAAAAGTATACCGAAAGACGTAGCAGGAAGGGTGGGGTATGATGCTACAGGACCCACTTTTTAGAAATTTCAAGAAATTTTGATACCAGAAATTTAGAATGCGTTGAAGAAACGATCAACCGAAATTGATCGAACTTGGCTACATGTGCCCTCGGGGACTCCTGGTCCACCAGCAGTGACACTCACCAAGTGGTAAAAATGTAAACGTCTTCAAATTGAATAGCATCATTTAAAAACAGATAAATTGGCAACGTGGACCAGACATGAACGTTTCGGGTACTTAACCCTCATCAGTGATCCTAAATCTAAACAATGTAATATGCCAATAAGTATGAAAGTTACTATGTCGAAAAAGTATACCGAAAGACGTAGCAGGAAGGGTGGGGTATGATGCTACAGGACCCACTTTTTAGAAATTTCAAGAAATTTTGATACCAGAAATTTAGAATGCGTTGAAGAAACGATCAAGCTCTACTTCTACATGAAATACTTACGAATTACTTGGAAACATGACATTGGATCAAATACATTCATCCTAAAATTATTTGGTATTGTTTATTCAATTTCTAAATCAAATTTACTAGTCAGAAAAAACAAAACAAAACAGCATCGATAAGTTATACGATATAACTTCGGAAATAGATACAATCTCCAAAAGGACCCCATTGTAGAGGGAAAGACATTTACAATGTCAAAAAAAACCCGTAGAAAATACTCAAAATGTTTGAAAAGGCATACGTCTTTAAAAAGAATACCAATTGATAACAGAGCATAATCTTTCAATATGCTTACCTCGAAACAACTTTGAATGCATTTCTTTGAATCTTTCTTATTCCGAGGTTTTCACAGACAATCTTTGATAGAGTCATTTTCTTAATGCTATTCAGTTGCCCTGAAATAAGAATGGAAACGAAATACAAAATGAATCGTTCTTAAAGCTCGCATTATAAACATAGTTCAGCTATCGAAGCATAGGATTTTTTCAGTTAACAATCAATTGAAGTTCTTATTATACTTTCATGAAAGAAAAGAGGAGATCGCCAATCAGACCCACAGACAAAACATCCGATGCGAAAACCACCGAGTGGACAATAATACGGAATTATTCCAACTCTTTACCTTCTTGAAGAAAATTTCAAACCAATTTAAATGCACCAGGCACGTGTTTCGGATATTAAATCCTTATCAGTGATACTTCCAGCCAAAGTGATTTTCAGCCAAAATTCATCTCAGTAGCGCACTCTGGTTTTATTATTCTTGATTTAAATTTGTGTTATTTCTTTGAAGAGAGTGTGCGGTTCCAAATTTCCTGTAGAGTCGATAAATAAAATAAAATCGATGACCAAAATATAATTGGAGGAATGACCACATAAACAAGACATCAAAACGTAGGGGTCAAATAAACACAGATGAATATGTAAAATGATATAAAAAAGGGTGGCGTACCAAATACAGTCCGTACTCTGTCTACTGTAGTGAGCTATAAAACATTTTCATAAGAAAAGGGGATCTCTAACAAGACTCGGTTGCAGCACCAACAGCAACATACCAAAACACCTCAAGTTAATTCACAGAGGTGACACACACGTGAAGCGACACAAAAGGGACAAGGAACAGCAAATACGACATCAAACATTAAACACAAAAGACCACACATAAACCAACGATACCCATGGGCAATTGGTGCAGACTTAAGACGGCCATCTGTTACGTTAGTTAGTAGCAGACTGTGTGGTTATCCGGATTGAGTGTGCACAACCCTCAAACTCCGGTTACCAAAAGGGCTCAAAGAACGCACAATTGTCGTGTAAAATGACCTCCTCACTGTAAGATGACCATACATGTACAAACAAGACAGCACAACGAAGGGCCCAAGCAACAAGATGAATATATAGATGTATGTAAAAAAGGGGCGTACGAAATGCAGTCCATGCTCTGCTGGCTGTAGCTAGCTCATGCATGTTATCACCCGAGGACCGACAATCAGAGAGGACAGGTGGTCGGGGTCCTGTCCTCTCTAGAGAGGTTTGGACAGGACCCGCCGTGGAGTCCTGTCGTCACAGTCAGTCAGAGTGTAAATCTTAAGAATGCGCTGGTACAAGGCTGTAGATTGGTCCAGTACCATCATCACTACCATGCGGAGTATCCGTCTGGTTACACTATGATCATATCCACGGTATTAAAGGCGTTTGATGATTCTGACACATTTTCGATGGTTATGCCGTCTGCTTTTGATCCTTCTAATTTTGTTAATTATGTCGACATAAAATGCAGACTATGAAATATCCAAAGTTACATACTCTGTTGCGTGTAAAGGTCCAAACTTTAAACGAAATTACAATTGTTTCTTCTTTTTTCGTACTGGTATAACAAAATCAGTCTTCATTTATCAAAGCCTTTATCAACGCTTAAACATACTGCCATTTTGTGTAAAGTTAGTAAACCCATAACTGCTCTTTCCGCTCCAAATTACGTTTTTGTCGACGATTAATGATATGATAATGGTATGTTTAACGTCTTCAAATTGAATACCGTCATTTGAAATGAATTTTGGTGGCTTATGAAAATCACTTTGGATGGAAGCATCACTGATGAGGATTTTTAAAATATCCTAAACACGTGTCTGGTGCATTAAAAGTGGTTTGAAATTTTCTTCAAGAAGGTGTAGAGTTGGAACACTTCCGTATTATTGGACATTTTTCAACATGACGTACTTCAGACTTAGCCCTTAAAGAAATCGGGTGCAATAAAAAAAAAGTAAAATCTGAACACATAATAGATGAAATGACCATGGAGAGCTTTAAATATGTATATTCACACATTCTCACAAAATTTAATCTAGGTTAGTTGGGACAACATTAACGATTTACGTTTGTGACATAGTACTATCCAATGTTAAACGTCTTAAGTGCGGTGTTCGAAGTCCGAAGCCCGCGAACATGAAAAATGTCTATTAAGAACATATAAAATTTGCAGCATGGACCAGACATTCACGTTTCGGGTACTTAACCCTCATCAGTGATCCTCATTCTAAACAATGTAATATGACCAAAGAGTGTGAAAGTTATTTTGTCTACAACTGTATCGAAAGACGCATGAATGATGTTACATGGACCACGATTTAAAAATTTCAAGAAATTTTGAGAACAGAAATTTTCAAATGCGTTGAAGAAACGATCATCCGAAGTTGATCGAACTTGTGTCATCGGGGACTCTTGTTTCACCAGCAGTGACACTCACCAAGTGGTACAAATTTTAAACGTCTTCAAATTCAATAGCATCATTTAAGAACAGATAAATTGGCAGCATGGACCAGACATGCACTTTTCGTGTCCTTTACCCTCGTCAGTGATCCTCAATCTAAACAATGTAGCCAAAGAGTGTGAAGGTTATTTTGTCCAAAAATGTACCGAAAGACGCAGCAGAAATTTTGAGAACAGATACTGATATTCGGCAACGATCGGTAAACTTTTTGATGTGCCGACAAACTCAGCTGTAAAATAGAAATTGTAAATTCCAACATTTTTTGTATTTACTTGCAGGACTTCATTCTAATTCATTTGATACCAAACACGTCAACAATACTCCAATTTAATGCTTATAATTAAATTTACACACATTTTTTTCATTGCTATCAAAGATCTTTTTTGTTTCTTGTCCGATTTTATTCAAATAAATTTCAAAATGACCGTCGCGGAAAGACCTTTCCAAAAAGAGATACACCAAGGAGTTTTTTTTCGAAAAATTAAATTCATAAAATATAATGCCACTTTTTTGTGAATCCCCTACTCACACGGCCGTCAACTCTTGTTACATAGGTGTCAACTTTTGTTACATCGATGTAACAAATTGTAATGTGATTGACAAGGTACATGTAAACGTCTTCAAATCGAATAGCATCATTTAAGAACAAATAAATTGGCAACGTAGACCAGACATGCACGTTTCGGGTACTTAACCCTCATCAGTGATCCTAAATCCTAAATCTAAACAATGTAATATGCCAAAAAGTATGAAAGTTACTATGTCGAAAAAGAGTAGCGAAAAACGTAGCAGGATGGGTGGGATATGATGCTACAGGACCCACTTTTTAGAAATTTCAAGAAATTTTGATAACAGAAATTGTGATTGCGTTGAAGAAACGATCAACCGAAATTGATCGAACTTTGCTACATGTGCCCTCGGGGACTCTTGGTCCACCAGCAGTGACACTCACCAAGTGGTATAAATGAAAACGTCTTCAAATCGAATAGCATCATTTAAGAACAAATAAATTGGCAACGTGGACCAGACATGCACGTTTCGGGTACTTAACCCTCATCAGTGATCCTAAATCCTAAATCTAAACAATGTAATATGCCAAAAAGTATGAAAGTTACTATGTCGAAAAAGGGTACCGAAAAACGTAGCAGGATGGGTGGGATATGATGCTACAGGACCCACTTTTTAGAAATTTCAAGAAATTTTGATAACAGAAATTGTGATTGCGTTGAAGAAACGATCAACCGAAATTGATCGAACTTGGCTACATGTGCCCTCTGGGACTCTTGGTCCACCAGCAGTGACACTCACCAATTGGTATAAATGTAAACGTCTTCAAATCGAATAGCATCATTTAAGAACAAATAAATGCTCACTATCCATTCTTTAGTAATGGGTCGACTACCTTAAGATGAAATACCTTCTGTAAATCCTATTTGATCGTTCTGTCTGTCATACCAAAATCGATCTCCAAACTTTAGTTTTCTAAACTGCGCAGCAAGCAGGCATCCAAATAAAGGACCAACTTCTGCACCCGGCATACTTTTCTCAGATATACCACCGCTATAAATATCTATGTCATCTACATTTCTGAAAGCAGAAATCGCCATAGACACATACATTTGTATCAAATGTACATATTTTTTAAAATGAAAAAGAATTAGAGATTCTAATAATTATATTAAATGAGTACTTGTCAAATGGTTGAAAGTTGACAGGTAAATTATGATCTTACAACACTAACTTTTCTATTTCTATTCGAACTATTTTGCCACAAAACAACCTCGCCAAAAGCACTACTATACCATAAGATATTCAAATTAGACATGAAAATTCGTAAACTCATATGGAAGATTTTCTTTTCCGATGGTAAAATTTATTCTTCAATTTGAATTCAGAAACGGGTTCTTTTCTTTTTTGCCTTGATAATTATGGTAGGTATAGATAATTCAGTGATATACGTGATTCATACTCATATGCCTTTTTCAGTCTTCGTCTAGTGCCTTTGTCATGATCGCACAACTGGTTAAAGTTTTTAGCAACTTTGAGACCGCAATAATTCCTCCAAGAATTGTAAGATGGCAGTCCATGGTCTCGTCCTCTGTTGATATTCAGTGAGACTAGGTCTAGAGAGAAATTGCTCTTCAAAAACAGAAGGTCTTGGACGGCAGGAACAAACGATCTGAAAAAAATTCAATTTTTTATGACATTCTTTTTTATAATCGATAAAAGCGCTTCAGCATGATGTTCCAGGATTCGAAATGTGTACAATATTTGCGCAAGATTTGCTATTTTTAGGTTCAAGACTACATGGTTAACAACCACAAACCCAGTGCGATCGGTACATATACAATTTGAAAAATAATAAGTTGCACTATACAACTATGTATCGAGTGATGTCAGGTAAAGTTTGATATATATTTTTTTTCTGCAATGATTTGTGACCTTGTTCTACAAAATCATGCGATTGGAAAACTTTGTGTTCTAATTGAGAAGCTTTCAGCAATACCTGTCAGTCTTTGGTTGAGTATCCGAGCATAGCCATTTTGTATTTTCTTTGAATCCCTTTCCCTTCCTTTGCTGTAAGAAAAATGGCTGATGGAAGGTATCTTCTAATGGCAAATCACTAAGTTTACCGGACCGTCGTTTAAACCCTTGCTTATTTGGAATAGAACTGTGTCCAAATCTAAAAGCGGCAGTTGAAAATACGTTTGAGATTCCGGCATTTACTTTCTCGTCATACATTTCAACGTCATATCCGTTCTGTGTAACTGAAAGATCGTAAGCTTGCATGATGTTGTCGCCAAGAATAATTGGCAGGTATTCATTGTATGTGATATGCTGCAGTAGAGCTCCTATAATTCTTCTTGTTTCTTGAAATACAACGTAGGTCTTCCAATCAGGATTTGATTTTGCCAACATCTTTGCTATCCTGTTGTGTTCTCTGACAAAAAGGGTATGAAGGGATCCTAAAGATGGGTTTACATTTACCCGTTCGTCACCTTGAATGAAAAGAATGACAATCTGTTACAAGAAGAAAAATCGGTATCTATGCATAAGGTATTGTACACATGGACGAAACACAATTTATTTTAATCAAGGAATTATAAAGACAATCTTCTTATTTAATTTTCAGCGTAACAACCATTCAGAAAAAAAGGCCAAAGTCGTGAGTTTCCGAGACTTTTTTCACTTTCGATCGTTAAGTCTTCATGACAGTTTTAGCAAAATATTTAGACTAGATCACTATGAGCATGGAAGAAATATGGTAAGATACAGTAAGATAGCTTTATCTACACTCTTGATATAGTCCACAACATAAAATAATTGATTAATTATTCATATCAATGTTTCTCTAGATTCTACATTTAAATGGAGCAAAGGCTAGTCTGTTATACCTATTTCATTGAATTAAACAAAACAGCTTGATAATATGAATCAAAAAAAAAATATCTGAGATGCATGTTGCCAGTGTTTTACTATCATGCAAAAATCTCAGTATGTACATATTCATTTATTTGGAAAAAGGTGAACGAAACACAAACGCGTTGTATAATTTCAAGTTTGTTTGTACATATGCTTTGAATGTTAAACGTCTTCAAATTCAATAGCATCATTTAAGAACTGATACATTTTCAGCATGAACCAGACATGTACGTTTTGGGTACTTAAGCCTCGTCAGTGCTCCTCGATCTAAACAATGTTATATGACCAAAGAGTGTGAAAGTTATTATGTCAAAAAATGTATCGAAAGATGTGGCAGGATGGTTTGGATATGATGCTACAGGACCCCATTTTAGAAATTTCAAGAAATTTTGATAACAGAAATTTTCGACTGCCTTTTCTGACAGTCATAATGTAATATCTGTATAAACTTAGTCATTTATAATTTCTAGAACCGATTTCAAAAGTTTTAGAATTTTGATAGATTTCTAAATTCTCGAAAAGGACAAGATAAACATATTTATTAACTTACCTGCAAGCTGACAAAAATCTTTTTCATCTGTTTTCAAGAGGCATGTTCGGTTCTCATTTCGTGGTAGGAGATTGAATTTCGAAGTTTTCATTAAGCCTTTGATAGAAAATAAAATCCGTTTAAAGCATCGATGGAATTGGTTCCTCCTTAAGATTTAACTCGAGAAAAAATAAATCACGAAAGAAATAAGGAAGATTGGAAGATTACAAAGAAAACCAAAGTATAGCTGGTCTCTCTCGTATTTTTGTGAATAAGCTATATTACATGTACTAAGCCTACCTTTTTTACCCTTCAGTTTCTTCATAGCTTCCTTGCTGGATCCATATACACTTGAAGCATCGATGTAAGCTGTTATTTTATTCAGTTGTTGTCTAACAGCTTTCAAGAGAACAAACACCAAAATGTTTTATCTTTAATGCCAAAATTGTCTAAAATTCGTAAATGTGTAACAATCCTAACATAAATAGTGATGATAGTCATAATTTTGCTTAAGATTCGATTATTACGTGGCGCAGATCAAAGTAGAGAAGAGAGGAGGGGATCTCAAAGAATATTCGGTAGCAGCACCAACAGCAAAACACAAAACACCTCAAGCGAAAACACAGAGGAAACACACACAGCAAGAAACAATGAACAGCAAACAAGACATCAAACATCGAACACAAAAGACCACACATAAACCAACAAGACCCATGGGTAATCGTTGTCGACTTAGGACGGCCATCAGCCATGTTAGTAGCAGATGGTGTGGCTATCCTGGATTACGTGCGCACAACCCTCCCACTTTTCCGGTTACCCAAAGGTCTTGAAGAACGTACAGTTGTTGTGTAAAATAACCTTCTTACTGTACGATGACCATACAAACAAGGCAGCACAACACATTGGCCCCAGCAACACAGATGAAAATGTAAATATATATAAAAAAGGGGTCGGGGCGTAAGAAATGCAGTCCGTGCTCTGACGGCTGTAGCGAGCTCATGTATCACCCGAGGAGTCCGGCTGACATTCAGAGAGGACAGGTGGTCGGGCCCTGTCTTCTCTATTTGTAAAAGGTTTGGATAGGGCCCGTCATGGAGTCCCGTCGTCACAGTCGGTCAGAGTACAAGTCTTATGAATTTCCAAAATGTCTTTACTAGTTTATGAAAGCGGAAACTTTGACCTATGTTTATATGTAAATCTATACTATGAAAATCCAAAATATTAGTGCACGCTCAAGCGTACCGGATAAGCTGTGATATGTAAATGCCGTATGACGGTTGTCTGGGAACACCAGGTGCCGTCAAGCCAGGGGAAGGTATCTTCTTTGTCCTCTATAATCACAATGAAATAAAACACAAGACCTTCCATCTCAAGCTGGTATTTGATTGTTTTGATGGAACAATTACGGACAAAATGATGCAAAACAAGTAGACTTATCATAAAGAATAGGGACGGATTGTGCCACGTATTAAACTGTTCGGCATGATGCCATCTGCTGACAATGTGATATGTACCTTTCATGGTAAAGATGATCTTATAACTCATGGAAAATTTTAATTTTATTTCAAAAGCCTCTATAATCCCAAATAAAACGCAGACTTAAAGTCTTTTGTACTCCATTAATTCATATTTTTCACCCCTTTCTAATTTCATGTACTTCTTACGACTTTTATTTTAAACCTGACAAGTGCTTTTAACGTTTAACATATTTTGTGAAATTTTCTATAGGCAATATTGGAAGATAAACACATACTTATATCGGTGTCAGGCCCTACTCCACTAGCTGACCTCGCCATTGGCATACAAGTTCCTTGGAAATGGGGGTCATCAGAAGGTATCTCAATGGAAAAACAATCATCACTGAGGAGAGAGAAGTAATCCAAGTAAAATTATAAAGATTTCTCGAAGACTATATTAAGCGATGAAAATGAAATAGACCCTTTTACGATAATATCGGTTCACTTTTGTCCATCATAACAATCAAATGACGTAATATTTGAAGATGCACGCTACTTTTTGGAGTGGAATGACGTCATTTGATTGTTCTGGAAAGCAGAGAGGACGTGAAAAGGTTAGTTTACACAGCACGATGGTAATACACAAAATTATATGAATTCTGTTGACTTGACCAAGCTTGTGAGTCTCGGTAAAGTATGAATATTACACGTCTTCAAATTCATAGCATCATTTAAGAACAGATAAATGTGCAGCGTGGACCAGAAATGTACGTTTCGAGTACTCCCCTTGTCAGGGATCCTCAATTCAAGCAATGAAATATGGTCAAAGACTGTGAAAGTTATGTCCAAAAATTACCGAAAGACGGAGGATGGGTGGGATATTAAGCTAAAGCACCCACTTTTCAAAACTTTCTGAACAGAAATTTTCGAATGCGTTTAAAGAAACGATCAATCGAAGTTGATCGGACTTGACCACACGTGCCCTCGGGGACTCCTGATCCACCAGTATTGACACTCAAGAAGTGGTGAAACATTTATCACTTACCTATCGTCATCGTCTAACGTTGTTGTCGTATTACCGCAACATACCAATGGGCTTCCATCGTCATCTTTTAGAGAGAAAAATAATTGTTACATGAAGTATGAATCATTCAAAATACCTGCCTGCATTAAAGATCTGAATGAATGAATCTTCATTTTGAACTATTGTAAAGACATTAAAGAAACAATGTATTCAGAAATTATTTAAAAGCCACCTTTTACTCTGATTTGATCATCAATGAATTGAACGTTTTATCTAAAATCTATTATAAAACCGTTTCGATGGGAATTCTCACGATTTTGCCTTGCCTTCTCGACTTTGAGACTGAATAATGGTTAGGTACTTCTTTGATGTTTATTTAAGGAGGTTCGAAAACACCCCTCCATAAATATGTTATTAGTTATAGGTAAAATATTTCATAGAAATACGCTTTTATCTAGACCTTACATGAATTATAGAGTCTCCGCGGGTATGTTAAGGCGTCCCATGGAATATCACGTCAAAAATTTGCCGCGAAATAGCGTAACGTCATTTGACGTCATAGACTCCGTGTCGTCAAGTACGGTAGCAACACAGTAATTCAATTAATTTTTATGATATTATGTAAATTCAAAGGATGAAAGTTACCAGTTTTAAATGTCATGTACTTTAACTCAATCGCTGACACTCCGTCTATTCAATATACCTTTGAGAAGACCCCCAATCGATTGAGTGCACTTTGTGACCCCCTTGCGTTGTTAAGGACCTCTGCGTTACTGAGAAGCTTGAGAAGCGATGGAAGGTGCGATCCGACAGTTGACAAGGCGGGTGATAAGAAAAATTGAGAAAATGGTATGTATTTGTTAAAATTACATGAAAACAGAGATGCTGCACAGAGAAAATATCCTAATATACTCAATCATATATGTAATCAAAGACAAAACTATTTAAAAATGTACGAAATCATTCTTTTTATTTACCTTGTTTACAGTACTGACGGAGTACACGTGTGTCATATGATGCATGTGTCGTATAGGAATATTATTGCATCAATGCTGTGAAAAAAGTATGGTTGTAGCGCTATTGTTATTACTTTATTTTCCATATCATCGGTGTCTGCTACGATATATTATTTAGATACAAGCATATGCATGACAAAGGTAAACTTTACGAGGAGATAAAAATGGGGAAGGGGTTGGGGTGGGGTGGATGTGGGACATGCATGTGTACTGTTTAAGTATGTAACAATGAAACTACTTTGTATTATACAATTTATAACACTTATTTTTTATTCATTTGTATTTCAGACTGATGAAAATTACATATTCAATCATCTCATAAAAAAAAAAAAACAAAACAGAAATATTTTGGCACTGGATCAGTGTTGAATGCTGCATTAGCCCAGAATCATAATTGAAAGAACTTTTCAATGACCAGGTATATATATGATATATAATTTTCTTAGAGACTTGGGTGTAAAAATATCTTCCCATATATATATATACATAGTTGAAGTTTGATATAAATCTAGATCTATCTATGAATATTGTCAGAACAAATCTATAACTGTTAACATTATTTTCTTTTCTTTTAAGTTATAATAATTGACTTGTGAAGAAGTTAAATCAACAGTACACCAAAAACCCTAAAAGGCTCTGTAAGAAATTACATTTTAATACAAAAAAAAAACTTATTTATTTACCTAAATTTGAATTTTCTTCTCATTTCAGAGATTTGCCTTTGGAAGAAAATATAACTTTACCCGAATACCAGCAAGAAGATGTCACGTCAAGTGTCTGTCAAATGTTAAAAAATGTGTCAATAAAGATCTTTTATTGTAAAGAAGTACATGAATTTGTGATATATTTAATCCTAAACTATAAAAGCCTACATTTGGAGTCTTTCTGATGTCTATTAACATATGGATATCATGGTGTTTTATTTTAATCATGGGCTCTAGCCGCTCTATCAGTTGCGTAGCTTGGGCAAAACTAAGTGAATCCTTTCATGATACAAGGAAAATGAGTTCAGAAGCTTAGGACATTCGAATGGCAATGAAGGAGGTCGAATGCAAATAAAGATTTACCTCCAGCAGCTTACAAACCCCCCCCCCCTCAGAGGGAGGACAATTTTTACTGAATTGAGGAATTTTAGAGGAAAAGTGGATGCTTTAGCATACATTGTAGCTACTGGGTTGTTGGTCTAAATAATCTTTGAATGAGGAAAACAATGACCGAATGATTTTATACAAAGCTGAAAGATGGATACCCCCCCCCCTCGCCCCTTCCTCTCAAGAATTCGAAAAATGTGGTGATAAAATAAAGAATATTATTGGCAGACAAAGTAAAAATTTTGTCGATGATGGCGAGATACAGGTTTCAATTAAGTATACATGTAAATATAAATTTATCTCGACAGAGTGGAGGTTTCTCCTTTCGGTGCCCCTGACGTTGAACATTGCATATTTGCATAAAATTGTATTTTCCGGCTTTTTCCTGAGTGGAGAGGTAATCGCAGTTTCACGTCACTTACATCCATTGTCAAGGGCATGGCCGGTCATGATTATGCGAGATAGGTACATTATTATAGTTTTAAAGTAGTACTGATCATATCCTTTTCCTCGAATCTGGGTGCGGTTTTTTTTTCTGTGTGTTAATCATCCCGATAAGCAGTAGATTGAAATATTTCTTCCCGAGGGAAAATTAGATAAACTTGAACTTGTAGGCTTGAACTTTAAAAGGAGCAGTATTACATACATGTATAACAGGACTCATCACCCTGCATGGGCAGGCTTGACCCTCCTCCCCCCCCCCCCCTCTCCCCGATAAGGATCCTTCCAACCCTTGTTGTATTTCTATCGTATGTAACATGTAATTTAATGAAGAAATTACGAAATGAAAATCGTATATTTGCTATCAGAACCGCCCCCGCCACCTACAAATATATAAGCTAGTAATACCCCCACCCCCCCTCTCTCTCTCTTTCTCTCACGTGAACAATTATGGACCCGTATTATCACCAGCATAACTTAAAAGTGGAAATAAAAAAATAAATAAATAAAAAGGCTTCCTGGGTGACGAAAAATAATTTCAGAAGACTCGACGCTTCATCTGACCCCTCCTCCAAGCATTCTGACTAGCAGAAAGAAAAAAAATTGAAATGAATGGATAGTACAAATGTATCAGAAAGACATGGCTGGCTATATAGTGATAAAAGCTATTAAGTTAGTGATAAAATAATAGAACCGTTAAAGATACAGCGTCCCTGAATTTTTTTTTTATTGAAAACGTTAAATTTATTTCGAAAGGTCTAGATTCAGGAAAAAGAAGCCATAAAATGTTTTATTTAGAAAATATGCAGTAACGACGATAACATCGTCGAATTTGTAAAATTAAATCTCCATATACCTCTGTTGTAAAAACGCAATATATTGTAGGTGGCGCTAGTGAAAAGAATTGGAGCTGCGCAGCCAAAATTAAAAATAACGTTAACTTTTCCAACGGTTATAACTGCGAATGTATGCGTAAGGGTCGCATGAAAATTTGAATTTATGTATACAAACGAGAATATTAATGTTACAAACTTTAATTTGAAAAGAAAGATTTTGCATAATAAAATTTTGTAAAATAAATTAATTTTAGGGACACCGTACCTTTAATTAAAATTATGCTTAAATCAAATTATGAATTTATTTGAAAATCAATAGAAACTTGAAAACATTGTCACAGATAAATATTGCAATATAGAAAAGCAGAGGGGCGCACAAAGGGTTCTTTAATGAAGAGTATTCTAATCTACTGCATTAGATCATGACTTCCATTGGATGTACATTACTCTAAGTCTTCAACAACACATTATAATAAATATTGACACTCTACACTTCAAATTCTTCAAGAAAAATTAAATTCTTGCAGAATTCACTTGATCATGCCGATTTTGAGACAGAAGAATATGAATTTTCGTCGAAATGTACCTGTACTGAAACGTTTTTGAGAAATTATCTCCCCCTGTCAATCGCGCATCACTTGAACGTTTGAAATGGTTCTCGGGAGGAGAACTTTTAGGGGTACTCATAGAAAATAGATTAGCGCAAGTTGTTCCTCAAAATAAATTGAAAGAAGTTTGGTGTAAATCGAATCTTCCATGATTTATCTATATAGTTCTTTCTACGACAACTTGATTTTTTTTCACATTAAACCTATACAGGGACGTAGTCATTGAAGGTGTAACGCAAAAACCAGGGTGCGCCGTAGAATTCCTTAATTTAATCCATAAATATATGGAATTAACGACTTGTCGTAGCAAGATATATGAAATTTGAACATTTCTCTACACAACTTAAACCAAAAGTTCACTGAGAAATTAGTGGAACAACTTGCGCTCGAAGCTTCTTTTTCGTACTGTGTATATGTGCTATAAATAGCGATCACGTGACTTTCAGCACACCTGCAGAACTCGCCAATGACCCTTGACTTTCCTTCTATAAAGTACATATTCATACTTTTGATTAAAGTATATTTTATTGAGAGAAAGTGGTGTCCATTACAAAGGTGCGATAAAGGTGATAATATTTCCATGGGACGCCTTAACATACCCGCGTCTCGCTTTTTCGTGAAAAAAGGACTAAAAATACAGAAATTAAAAGAGGGGACACCAGTGAAGTCTCTTAATAGTTTTCGTTCTAAGTATATGGACGGGATCTCCAGCAAGACAAATCGGCGCATACTTCAGTGGAACACACACGCCGGATGAAACAAAGAAAATCCGACAGAGCAACTTCAACGAACAACATTGGAAACACAGCAACACATAGAGAACGGTCCAACAAACAGTCACATGAAACATGAATTACTTTCTTCTTTAACTCATTACAGTACATGGGGAAGACCAATGTTCAAGTGTTGTCAACTTTAGACGCTGGACGGTCATCTGCTATCTTACAGTCTTCCGAGACGCTCAAATTGTGCAAAAGCAAGAATGACCCTCACTGTAAGCTTACAACCACACACCAGACTGTAAAACTTAGGGCCATAGAAAAACTATGTAAAAGGATACCAAAATCATTATGCATACGAAGAACAGTTCATACACTGCTGACTGAAGCCATCTCATGATCAATTGCCCCAAAAATCAAAATTCTTCGTTTTACAAGTACTTCAAACGTAGATAATTCAGTGATGCCTCTTATTGTGAATGTTTTTCTGCACATTTTTTTCTGTATTTTCGAGCAGGTAATAAATAGAAAAAGAAATCTTCACTCATGAGCATTCTCAAAAATCAAAATACCAACATGGGTTATGAAGCAGTCTAGATATTGAATTATGAAAATAAGTAATAAGCATATCAAATATTTTGTTTCACCAGTGACGAAAATACTTTAATATGAAATCTTACTGCGGACTAAAGGAGTCGCAAC
The DNA here is from genome assembly GCA_028142955.1 of Pinctada fucata. Lineage (NCBI taxonomy): Eukaryota > Metazoa > Mollusca > Bivalvia > Pterioida > Pteriidae > Pinctada > Pinctada fucata. The sequence continues at coordinate 18,880,073 of AP027105.1, forward strand.
AATATCATGGTCCAGGAATTGTCCCCACTGCATTACCATAACAGAGCTGGCCTTTGACATTTGTCTTTTCTTGCCCTCCCTGTGTACTATGTTGGACACCATTCTTGGACTTGGTAGTGGATTCCCGTCATTTCCTAGAATTCTTGGCTCCGAAATACCTACAAAAACAAAAGTAATCTACTGGAGAACGAAAACAATTATTTAACAAACTTTACGATTTCCATTTGAAACAATAGTTAAGGGCTTACGAATTGACCACGTACATTGGTGTCGTTGGTTTATGTGTGGTATTTTGTGTTTCATGTTTCTATGGTGTATAATGATGTTCCTTGTCCCTATTGCGTCTCTTTCTGTGGGTGTGTGCTCTGTGTTTTTTCATTGTGTGTTTTGGTGTTTTGCTGTTGGTGCTGTAACCGAGTGTTGTTGGAGATCCCCCTTTCTCATATTCAATTAAAACTAACCAATGATTAAAAAAGAATTGATAGAACACTTTCGATAGATAGAATTGAATTTCAATGGTGATAAAAAATGTGCACAATCATACAAATTATCGGCTGTTGCTTCTAAGATTTTGTTTGTTTTGTGTTGTTTGTTTGGGTTTTTTTCTTTGTCTTTTTTCTAATTAAAACAAAAGAAACTGAATAATAAAGTAACCTTTATCAACAATGACTGCAACGAAAAGATAACTTCACGAAGCTTACCATCATTATACTCCGCTGGTATCATCCTGAGTTGTGTTTGTCCTGCCATTCCCCACGTGGGGTTTTGCAGATTATTACATGATCCGTCGTAAGTTCTGTATTGACTATTCTTGGAGCATTTTTCGGGAGAAACTTGGTTTGTCTTTGAAAATATCTCTTTGAGCTCCTTAACCAAATCAACGTCGTTAAGAATCTGTTTGATTGTCATCCCCGTTCTGAAAAGCATGTTTATGTTAAACTAATAGTATCATCGAGAGTTCTTCGATATTTTCGACTATGTCTGAATGGATTTTGAGAACCATGGTTCCTTTTTTCTTAGCATTATTTATAAACACTACTTTATATGCTTTTATTGATACTAAATAGAGAACATTTTAAGTGTAAGATATCAAAATGGAAGATAAAGGAATATACTTATGCAAAAATGTTAAACGTCTTTAAATTCAATAGCATCATTTAAAACCTGATTTACAGCATGGACCAGACATGCACGTTTGGGGTACTAATTAAACCCTCGTCAGTGATCCTTAGACTAAACAATGTAATATGGCCAAAAAGTATGAAAATTATTATGTCCAAAATAGTCATTTTTGAATCAGCATATTCGTCTGAATTGGTAAAGAATATCAAAGAGCAAGTGTCTTGCTAAAACCTAAAATTGCCAGCTGGTAAAATCTTGTCCTCACAAACCTTTTCCTTATCTCCTTAAGTACTCGTCGAACAAGTTTGCTCCTCTTTATTTGTTTTAGGATGTTCTCCTCGTCTTCAGGTAGTACAAACTGAGAATGGAATGACGGCGTCTCGTTGGTGACTGAGATTTCTATAGGAGCAGAAGATAATAAAGCATTATTCAAGCACCTCTTTTTATCTCTTCAGTTGCAATGACTTGATATCCCTGTTTTACACCATTCTACCAGATGAGGGAGAAGAACATAAGGTAAAGTATGTTCATATATATATAAATGTAGGAAATGAGGAAATTACTGACTTACGTTTGGTGTTCATGGGTATGTAATTCTGGCTGGCACACATGCAAATTGTCCGAGAATTTAAACGTGAACGACCAGAATTATACACCCATGAACACCAGTAGTAAGACAGTAATTTCTTTTAAATGACGATGGACAATTAGAAATTATCCATTTGATTATCGAGCCGTTTTGATATCTAGCCATAAGTTGCCCATCATCATAAAAATCTTGTTCAAAGCTTTTATTGCATTCAAGAAATTTCATTTTTTGTAACATACCTCCTTCCATATCTTGCAGTTTTTGCTGTATGCTTAGCAGATCTTTCGCTATACTTATGTTTGTACTAGCGTAGCTGATGTACGCCATCATCTCCAGTAAAAATACACCTTCAATAACCAGTGTTTTCATTTCTAAAAAGACAGTTAAAATTGTTACTAAACTATTATATTGCTGATTTTATTCAGTGCAAATTATCAATATTAAAATATATGTTCTATAGTACCAATTATGCAATAGATTAATGGTAACATGGTTTCTTGAGTGACAGAGTGACAATATCGTCAGGGGGCATTCAGTGTAACATGTCATTGCTTCTCCGTGTAACTTTATTGTTCTTCCGAAGAGTTTGTTAGAATGATCTGATGATGATATACGACATATGACATCATGGTATTACTTTTTTTCCCTTATACGTTCCACAATTTTCGCCCTGGCGTCGTCGTCTTGTAAATTGTCATATTCTCCATTCCAAGTTCTTGTTCGATCAATTATGTGTTTGGTGATGCATCTATTGCATGGTACAGAAACTTATTCTGGACGATACTTGACACTTGAGTGACCATGTAAGGGAAATTCAAGTACATACTATAATTCTAACGTAAAAAAAACTTGTGTTGGCGATGCATGACATATATGGATAATGACCATACACAGCCAATTGTGTCTCAGATGAAATTCATATGAAATGAGCATCATGTCAATTTCACATGAAAGTTAATGTAAATTCATATAAATTTCACATAAGGTTTATGTGAAAAATATTAACCATGAATTTCACATAAAGTTCCTTCACATGAATTTCACATGAATTTTTCTAAGTGACCTTCACAGGAAACTAAATTCTCATAACATCCAAGTAAAAATCTTCACATGAATTTCATGTGAAAAATTTCATGTAAATTTCATGTTCGTGCTCGTTTCTTTGATGTAAAGTTCATGTAAATTTCACATGAATTTCATACGAGGCACAATTGGCTGTGTATCCCTATATACAGCACAAAATCGATAATTCATAAAATCATAAACCGAAGGCATACAAAATCAGGATAAAACAGGAACCAAAGCAAACAAACAAAAATCTCCACCATATGAAAAGAAGCAAACCCCCGATATGGGAGTGAAACCAGGTGCCCAGAAAGAGTCAGCATCTTTTGCTTGCATGCAACACCATATCATATCAAATATACTTTAAAAAATGCATGGTTTCCATGCTATTTATAGATACATAGATAACTGTTATCTTTAGCCATTCAGATTAATCGTCATAACTCTCAGTTCGGTAACTGCCATGTGATCAGGCAGTATATAAAGCGAGCGCTTAGCGAGTTCAGTGCAGTGTTCTGTCAGACTTTCTGACGTGTAAAGCCTATCCTGTCGGCTTCCAACTTGAAATAAAGAATTGAACACTTAGTTTAACTTCAGTTTTGGTTTGATTTAATTTGACTTTTCTTGGTCTTGGACTTGATCTTTTGAAGCTATTTTGAATTTGAAAAGGAATAAAGTTAGATTTGGTTTGAATAGAAAAAAATTTGGTATATTTGATTTCGAGACGACTTTTATTTCTGTTTATTGGTTTTGTTTAATAAAGAAGATAATTGGTAGTAAATATAGAAAAATCATTTTGTTTTGTCTGATTTATACGCACCAGCACTCGTCCACTACTTCACATCTTTGAAAAGGACTTGGCATATGAAACGAAGAAATTTTATACTACGCGAACATCTGTAAAAGTTGTTTTAATATCAAAAACATAATCTAGACTGACAGTGCAGCAATAATCATATTTTCCAGTGTCTGCCTGGAAGTGGAAGCCACAAAAAATAGCGAAAACTTGAAAAATAAGTTTGGTTTGTAACAATATGCTTTGAATTAGTCGAGACAAAAGACGATAACTAGACAAATCAAGACGTCAAGTGTTGATGAATGATGAAAGGGAATTCATCGTGTTTTTGTTATGTTTAGTTTTTGGGTTTTTGTATGACTTCATTTCACACCGAAGTAATCGAATACGCGAAGACGAAAAAAGGGAGATGTCATACAACATTATGTTGAAAATACAATAAAGAAACCAGAACATGCTTTCAGTAAATACTGAAAACTTTGGATCATTTTTTTTTAGGAAATCTAAATAATGAAATAAATGTGAATTATTCCTCTGATTGAGATTTATAACATTTTTTAAGATTTTAATTACTCAGAAAAACAATAGAGAAAGAATTTGATAATTTTGTTGTCTAGGCTCTCTAAATAATTTGAAGATTTCTCTTCTTAATTGTGTAAAATAATGAATTAATAATTATGAAAGAAAATAGAATAACCGACAACATATTCGTATTTCTTTTCCTTTATCAATTTTAAATCTATTTGATTCATATATTTTTAAAAATCTAAAAAATTAAAGAAAATAACAACGTGGTGTATTTGATATAAGTACGTTTTTTAAACGAATTATTGATATCATTTTGCTTGGTATGAACAAATTTATGTATGCATTTTAAAATCTTACTCACTGTTGATGTCTGTTTTTCTCGCAAATAAAGAATGTAACTGGCCAGAACCAAGCTTATTTGAAGTGTGAAATAAGAAAGAAATTTTAATGTATATATATACTGGATTCAGTAAAAGGACAACATTAAGACGTGACGTAATGGATTTGAGGCGAGGGACAAATTGTTGACCAATGCGCTGACCAGAGTTAAATTGCTTTAAAAACAGAATTAAGATTTTTGTGAGTTGTACCGTAAAATCGACTTTGATTTCAGATAGATCTGCTTCGTGGTTTCTTTTTTGCCAAAACCGTTGTCATTATTCTGCGTCATTGCACTTAGAGATGAAAAAACCTCCCACTCGAATTTCGACGGATTGTTCGAATTTACATGATAATCTCATGGGCGGATCCACATTTTTTTCACGTGTAACTAGTCCGTCGGGTTGGGGTGTCCAGCCTTTGATTTGGAAACAAAATATGTACGAAAAACAGACAAAATCAGGATTTTTAGCCATTTCCAGGGGAAGGGGTTACCCCTCCTTCCCTCTTAAAAAATCTGCGCCTGTAATCTTCATCTTAAAAAAAAAGAGCTTCCAAAAGGTCCAACGGTGAGCAATTTTAAACAAGAATGAGATGGAACTCGCCAAATTCAATTATCAACCAATGAAAAACAATTCAGTTGCGTCGCCAGCCATATTTGCCATCTTGCTACAGTAATATTACGTTTCTCGTATTTGACCCATATGTAATACCAAAGAAAATATGAATAATAATACTTTCTACACACTTGTACTTTAAAAACATCATACAATGTACGTAATTATGAAATTCTTACTTGCCTTTCTGAGGTGAACTTTCCTCTCGGTTACACTTAGTTTGTTTTCACGGATGAACGACGGTGCGTTAAAACATTTTTTATCTTCGTGTTCGAATATAAGCCTGTGTTGAATACACTCGCTTTCATTTGTTAAGAATTCACTTTGACTGTTTTCATTATGAATAACATTATCACGCCTCTTACTAATTTCAGCCAATGACGTCGCAGTATTACGGTCACGTTTTGTCCTACCTTGACGCCGAAGTAGGTTACTAAATTTTCAAACACCTAGAAATACAAAGAAAACGTTACAAAATGGTTTTCGGCATGATAAATTCGTCATAGGCTTTATTCATGTCATACCTCCTACCCAAAGTAAGTGAGTAAATATGTAAGGGTTCGACCAAGGGCCTCACCCCCTCCCATTTACACGCCTACTTTAAGAAGGAAGTCTGACATGAACAAACCCTATAAGTAATAAAATAAAATAAAGAAATTAATAACTAATCTTTGTAAAAAGAGATAATCCGTCATCTTCTCATAGATTTGGATTCTTGATAATCAAGAAATACATGTATAAGGCTGGTTTCCCAGGGAGGGGTATCATTTATTAATTAATTAATTTATTTATTTGATTTGATTTACTTACTAATTCATTCACTCATTTTATTCATTTTTCTAGTTAATATTTTTCATCATTTTTGAAAGACTTTGAGTTTTCGTACAAATGGATAAATCATCGGCATTTTGGGTTTTTTTGTCACGGCGACGATGTGTGGTCTTTAAATAGTGCGTATCTTTAAATTACAGAGAGTGTTGATCCTCATAAAAGTACATTTTTTAAATCACACAAATATTTTAATTGCAATTTACCAAAATATCACGTGACTCAAAATTCCGTTTTAAGGAGTCAAAACCACAGTATACAGATAGAGGATAAAAGAAACCGAACTTCGTCACGTTTGGTGTGCGTAAGAAAATAATACAGTTAAAGAAAGCATTGCAAAGAAGCAAGTAAATCAACATAGACGGTAAGATTGTTTATTTAACTTATTCGCTTAGTTTCCATCGGTCCGGTAAATATTTTCCTCGTGGAAATGCACGTGAAATTTAAGATTTCAGTAAATTAAACAGGAGGAATGAAAATCTAAATGATCTCAAGGATTTAATATGATCCGTCTACCATATCTATTCAGTGAGAATTAGTCAATCTACGCAAATATTTAGAATATTTTTTAGTTTTAAATTTTCAAAGTAGAATACACAGGCGCCGGTGACATTAGCTAGATAAAATATTTGATAATAATGTCTTTGTCATTTTTTTTTATGATTTCGTATGATATGAGAGCAACAAATTTTAAGTGATGCAAAAGTCAAGTCGAAAGTGTTAGTACGTCATTATTTTGATTATCTGATTAATTATGACTTGATTTGTCTTAATAAGTTATCAAAGCAAATCAAAATATTTAGGAAATTAATTCCTTTAAGTACGGTTGAGGTACAAATGGCCATTCAAAGTCTGTTTCGGCACTGTTGATTTTAATTAATTAATTTATTTATTTATTTATTTATTTATTTATTTATTTATTTATTTATTTATTTATTTATTTATTTATTTATTTATTTATTTATTTATTTATGTATTTGTTTATTAATTTATTTATTTGTTTATTTATTTATTTGTTTATAAATTTAATTAATTTTTTTTTCTATTTATTTTGTGCGTGTTGTGATTTTTATGGATATGCACGTAAAATACTGACTTTGTGTAACTTCTTTCTTCTTGCTTTTTTCCTTTCAAATATTTCTGAAGATCGATCACCTCCTTTCTGCTACATGTTTGCGTTTAGAAATAATTTAATAAATTTATTGGCTTATATGTGTTCGCGTTTTACAAATTTAATTTGTTACTCTCGTTTATTAGTTTGGTTCCTAATTCACGCCCACTTCCGGTTTCTGTCAAAAACTTATACGATGTTAAAATACGATTGTGAAAAGTTGCGACTTGAAGTAAAAGTAAGCTAAATATATTCACATAAAGATTCAGAGCAAAAAAATTTGAATTTCCCGATTTGCGCTGTTTGCTTTTTTTTTTTTTTTTTTGCCACAACGTGCCGTTAAAATCCTTTTGATTTGAGAAATTTCAAGTATTCACACGCTTTCTGAACAAAATGCGGATGTTTATCGGACTCTTCGGGTGATTTATCATGAACTTCCTTTAGCGTGTAGATAACTCGGACTGTATTCCGTATGTTCAATATTTTTCTACCCATTTACACGTTTTTTGTTTTGTTTTTTTTTTTTTTGTTCTCTTACAGGGCCGTTTAAGTACATGCATCTTATTTTTATCTTAGATTAAACATATTTTATTGATATAAATAACATCAAAGGGATTGGAAACAAGTTCTCTAACTTAGTTGAATTCCTCTCCCATTTTTATCTAATCTTATAGTGAGGAGGCTTTTTGCTTTAACAGCAGTTTTACGTCTGTAAATACCTCCGTATTTATATATAAGCGCTAGAATTGTGCTCACGAAACGAGGATAACCACATCATACAGCCGTCAAAAGTCAGAATCAAAAAAGTTGTATTTTTGTCTCCTCCAATCTATGTGTTGTATCAAAGTTTTCGGTGTGCTGCTTGAATAGTCTGTTGGTCTATTTAATTTTTATGTATTGTGTTTCCTTTTCCCATGTTGTTTGTTTTGTCTTATTTCCGTTGTTTCGAATCCTGTGGGTGTGCTCCGATGTGGTTTGTGCAACATGGCCTTGTGGTTCTTCTCTTCTTTTTGTTATGCTATTTTACCTTTTCTCTGTCTTTACCTTGACCTCTTTGTATTTATTTTACAACTCCAACAACGTGCCGTTAAAATCCCTTTCACAAGTTCTCTTATCCCCAAATTATCTAAATGAATCTTAGAAAATCTAAATTAGACAAAAACTGGTGCAATGTTTTCATAAACAGGTGAATTCGCCATAAAGTATCGTTTCGTTCAGTCAAGAAGTGAATGGAATTTCGCTCTTTGAATGTTAAAGATGTAATAAATTTTTATCACGCAATTGCCTACTTCGTCATCCCGATTGGAATGAAAACCCTTGGGCTCTGTTTTCTTTATTTAGCCCATGAGGAAATTAGGTTCATATTTTATTCATGAATTTCTCACATTTTTCTCGATTTTTTTTTAGATAAAAGATGTTTACATTCATTTAATTGATAGATAAAACACATCGAATTGTAACTCTTCCATTGTAACCAAGCGGGTGTTGTCTTTTTGTAATATAATTAAAAGAACATGCTTGAATATAAAATTCGCTTATAAATGAAGCCTTCGCTATCTAAGATGGAAATTTTATAAGAGAACAAGTCGAATGACATTTAATTTTAGCAATGTTTTATAAAATTAATAACTTCGTCAAAAGCCATAATTTGTATGTTTCCAAACTTCATCAGTTGAGCACATACCAAATAATCAGTGTACAATAGGCGTACAGGTCAATATACATAATAATCAGCGTACAATATGAGTACAGGTCAATACACATAATGATCAGTGTTCATTAGGAGGACAGGTCAATACACATAAAAATCAGTGAACAATAGAAGTACAGGTCAATACACATAATAATCAGTGTGCAATAGGAGTACAGGTCAATACACATAATAATCAGTGTGCAACAGAAGTACAGGTCAATACACATAATAATCAGTGTACAATTGGAGTATAGGTCAATACACATGATAATCAGTGTACAATATGAGTAAAGGTCAATGCACATCATAATCAGTGTGCAATAGGAGTATAGGTCAATACACATAATAATCAGTGTACAATATGAGTAAAGGTCAATACACATAATAATTGGTGTGCAATGGGAGTACAGGTAAATACACATAAAAACAGTGGACAATAGCAGTACAGGTCAATACACATAATTATAAGTGTGCAACAGAAGTACAGGTCAATACACATAATAATCAGTGTACAATAGGAGTACATGTCAATATACATAATAATCAGTGTACAATTAGGTGTAGAGGTCAATACACATAATAATCAGTGTACAATTAGGAGTACAGGTCAATACACATAATAACCAGTGTGCAACAGGAGTACAGGTCAATACACATAGTAATCAGTGTACAATAGGAGTATAGGTCAATACACATTATAATCAGTGTACAATAGTAGTACAGGTCAATAAACATAATAGTCAGTGTACAATTAGGAGTGCAGGTCAATACACATAAAAATCAGTGTGCAATAGGAGGACAGGTCAATACACATAATAATCAGTGTACAATAGCAGCATAGGTCAATACACATAATAATCAGTGTACAATAGGAGTACAGGTCAATACACATGATAATCAGTGTACAATAGGAGTACAGGTCAATACACATAATTATCAGTGTACAATAGGAGTACAGGTCAATACACATCAGAGTACAATAGGAGTACATATCAATACCATACAATTATTGCACAGTGATGAGATCGATATGATTATTCATGGAGTGAAAAAACCAATATCGACCGAGGCCGAAGGCCGAGGTTGATATTGGTTTTATCACTCCATAAATCATCATATCGATCGAATCATCTGTGCTATAACTGTTTTATCATATACATGGAAACTGAAAAAGAAAAGGGTAACTTTAATGTTTTTCTTCCTTAGCACTGCTCGCTTTCACTTTTTGTATTTTAGTAAACTGTTTTACACTTCATCTTATTATTATTATTTTATTTAAAAAAATATGCCAAATAGTATACTTAGTCATGTCAGAAACACACACTTTGCTACCATTTTCCTCTAATACATTAAACCGGAAATGCGTCAATATGACCGCTAAATACGACGTTTAATCGCATTGCACGTGACCACCTTTTGGCCAATGGGAAAGCTTATCAACGGTAACGTTAATTAGAGTATATGATAAATATAATAATCAGTGTACAACAGGAGTACAGGTCAATACACATTATAATCAGTGTACAATATGAGTGCAAATCAATGCACATAATAATCAGTGTACAATATGAGTACAAATCAATGCACACGTAAGACTGTAAAGATATTATATGGGTGTTCAAAATTTTTAAAATGACAAGAATAATAACAAAAGAAATCTTTATTTAATGCCCAAAGTGCATGTTAGCATAATGTCCTACACCAACCTGGGCAATCGTGAACAAATTAAACAACTGTTGAGAGTGGAAGATATGTGATTGTCTTACGTATGGTCAAAAGTGTGTTTGGACTTAAAATTAATACTTTCTACACCACTCTTTCAGATTTTGCGCCTTCGAGATCAAATCAGATCAGGATACTGTTTACCGTTTACGATTACCTCAAGGAAAAAACACATCTAAAAATGGATTGGTTTCAATTACTTCGTAATTCTATATGCACAGGTTTTAACCCACCCTGAACACGTCTATAGAAATACCCTTCCATAAAATTTGATATTCCCTCTCAGTATTTATCGAAAGAAACTTTCGCAAGTGTTAACAAGATCAAATACGTGGCGAAGCGGTAGATTGATTATGACGTCCTTGTTTTAGCATTTACGTATTTCAATTCTATTATGGGGATCCAATAATTCAATAAGACATACAATGATTAACATAGGGTAAAATCGCATGCTTACCAAAAACAAAGGAGGGGATCTCCAACAACACCAGGTTGCAGAACCCACAGCAAAACACCAAATGCAAAAACACAAAGCAGACAAGCATTATGATAGTAAGAGACGCATAAGGGACAAGGAACGTCAACGCACAACACTGAAACATCAGACACAAAGGACCACATATAAACCAACGAGACCAAAAAGAACCGTTGATATGGAAGAATCCTGAACCTTCACTACGCGTTCATACGTGATTTAACAGGCCTAACATGTAGATGTAGCTCAGCTATCTCAAGGAAATGGAAGTGATCCAACCCGTTACCTTTTTTAACAACAATTCTAACCAATTTTAATGCACCATATACGTGTTTCGGCTAGTAAATCCTCATCAGTGGTACTTTAAGCCAAAGTGCTTCTCAGACACAGCCATATTTATATTAGTAGCTCCTTCCAGGTTAATTTTTTGAATTTTACAAAGTTATTAATAATATCTATGATCAAAAGAGCGATGGCTGGATTGTGCTACTGTATTAACCTGTTTTTATTCAGATGAGATTTTAGGATAGTGGAGGTTTTTGTTTGTTTGCTTTGGTTCCTGTTTTGTCCTGATTTTGTATGCCTTCGGTTTCTGATTTTTGAATTATCGATTTTGTGCTGTATACAGGGATATGGTCATTATCCATATTTGTCATTTTTACCACTGTCCATGTGTCACTGCTGGTGGACAAATTGTCCCCGAGGGCACTTGTCGGGCAGTCTTTTGCTTCAATGGATAGTACACAAGAGACCTACAAAGTGGCTGGGGCGTCGCCCACTATAAAAAGGCCCCAACCTGTTGCGTCTACGGACACATACGCAACAGGTAACCTAGGTGTCCCTAGAATTAGTCTAAATGACATTAGAGACTCGACATTTCTAGTGAGTAGTAACCATGAGTTTTGGTACAAACATGCAGATGGGTATATTAAAATCAAGCCCTGTAAGATTGAAGTGGTCGATATTCTAAAAAAGCACCAATTTTTACCAAACGATTGCTCAGTTTCTAAGTGCGGCACGAAGAACTGCAAAACTTGTAACATCCTAATAACAGACACTTCATTCTCAAGTAGCTTATTCAACAGACAACAAAGAAGACCTCGAAGTCATGGCATTCGAAAATATAATAGGCCTGAGATACATAGTTTCTCCTTCGATGACTTGGTTCCATTTTTGAATGAGCCTCTAGGCCTGCATTATATTCGTACCAAATTACACTCTGTTCCTTTACGGAAGTTGCACGAAATCTACGGTTATACGAAGGACCTCACATATACCGATACACGTTCCCCATAATACAGACTACAAGGAGTCATATTGGACATTTCTACTTTTCGTTTATTTCAAGCAGTTAGATCAGATAAATCAGAGGAGAAAACAAACCGCCCTTTCATTAAAGTAAGATTTGCAAACAAAGGTATTGATAACTTGAATCTTGGTCAAATTTTGAATCACAAAACTGTCACAGAAAAAATTCCACCATATTTCAAAAGAAAAGAAACTCTTTGTATTTCCTATAGCTACACACCAACAGTTGCATCTAAAATTTACAATTACAAACGATTCCTGTGTATTGATTTAAGTAATCCCTCACTACATCCACTTCCCTGCGAATGTTCTTCATCGGATTTCAACTACTCTCCTTGTGGACACGTTATTACTGGTGACCTTATAGTCAAGAACTACAAGTTGAGAGAATTGTTAAAAAAGGGTCCCAAATAGAGAGAAAGTATGTCCTTTACATGGAACCAAAATGTCAAAATTATCATGGACTCTTGTGAGGAATATGCAAGACGTTGGGCAAAGAAAGAGGATGTACAGCTCGACACTCTTTCCGAGTGGATAAAATCCATCAGAGGGTTACTTTTATCTAGAATTAACCGATTAAAATCAACTGAACACCAGATTCAAGTCTATATTTAAAGATCCTGATGTTATCACAGAGCTTACCTATCTCCAAGAACATTATGTCATCACACCAGCGGACAAAGCCTCAAATTACACATTTACTTGCAAAAAGTACTATTTCGACAGTCTAGTTAAAGAGTTGGGTTTAAATTCGACACCTGGAAATCCCACTTACACCCCAACAAACCTTTCTGCCTCTGAAATAATTGATAACCACAAATCAGCTCTTACTTCATTTGGCTTCAACATGAACAATTTAGATTTAGATTTGCCATAATTATACTTCATACCTAAAATGCATAAGAATCCGTACAAACAACGTTTCATCGCTGGTTCCTCAAAATGTTCTACCAAATCTGTATCGATCTTACTCACCAAAGTTTTATCTGAAAACAAATCTGGGCTTCAAAAATATTGTTCGACAGTATATTCTCGCAGTGGTATCAACCAGATGTGGATTTTAAATTCGAAGGAACTTTTAGAACATCTGAAATCCACTCATTTTAGAAGAGTCCATTCGATCAAAATTTGAAATCGCTTTTGTTTGTTTTGATACTTATACCGTTTGACTGACCCGAGTTTCTCGACGACTCTTGATCACAAGAATTAATCCAATTTATTATGAACCGGAAGTGGTCAGAATTGTTACAAATGTATCAAATGGATCCGAAAGGCAAAGCCTAACATAGATCTCGACACCAAGGTAAAAGAGTAACCAAAAACCTTATAAACTTGGCTCATCTGCAACGTTTTTCACATGCGCTCTGACCAACCAAAATGATTGAATCGACGGTTAATTCCCCATCTGAGCATAAAAGTCTGGAATCTTTGTCCAGTTTATCGGACTTCTCGGGTGACTAAACATGAGCTCCCACCAGTGGAAAGAATACGGACTTTTTGATATACGTCCCAATGTCTTTATACAGACATATATAGGTCACTTATGTTTCGGCCCTTTATCAATTTGACATCATATATTTGGAAACTTGTCTTACCATCTAAAAATATCGAGGAAATAAAAAGAGTTTAATATTCTAGCATCGGAAGTGTCCTATTGTATAAAAGAAAAACCACATAAAACACAAACATTGTCTATAAAATACTACATCCTTGCTGGCGTAACACTCTGTGGTCATGGACGCCGCAATTATTCGATTTGTCTCGATCCCGATTATAAAATTGTTTTCGTAATTAGATATTGTATACCTTCAAGTCGCGATTTGATTGGCTACACGAAAGGTGAACAGAACACGTGCAACCCTTAGCAGGTGTACTTCAGACCGTAACGACGAAGGAAAAGGGGTCTGGTTTTAATCAGACTGAGGATTTGTCTAACTATGCTACTGAATCTAATCTACAGGAAATTTGGAGAACACACTCTTTCCAAAGTAAATGCAGAAATTTGAATTAAAAAATGAAACAAGAGGGCGACGTGAAATACATTTGACACAGTTTAAAAATCGCTTAGAAATAATTATAGAGAGCAGGTGATCTCCAACAACACTCGGTTGCAGCACCCACAGCAAAACACGAAAACAACCAATAAGAAAACATAATGATGAGACGCACAGCAAGAGACTCAAAAGGGACAAGGAACACCAAAAAGAAACCCCAACAACAAAGAAACATTGAACACAAAAGACCACACAAAAACCAACGAGACCAATTGGCAACCGGTGCCGACTTGAACTTGTACGGCCATCTTCTATGCCTGTAGCAAATGATGTAGTTATCCGGATTACGTGCGCACAAGTCTCACGCTGTTTGGGTTACCAAGAGGTCTCAAAGAACATGAAGAACGCTCAAAAGTGGTGTAAAATAACCTCTTCACTGTAAGGTGACCATGTGGTGGAGGTTTTTGTTTGTTTGCTTTGGTTCCTGTTTTATCCTGATTTTGTATGCCTTCGGTTTCTGATTTTCTGAATTATCGATTTTGTGCTGTATACAGGGATATGGTCATTATCCATATTTGTCATACAAAGTACCACTGATGAGGATTTACTATTCGAAACACGTGTCTGGTGCATTAAAATGGGGTTTTCTCAAAGAAGTTAAAGAGTTGGAAGACTTCCATTATTATGTTTGTTGGGTTTTGTTTTGTTTGTGACGTTGCGATGTTTCCAGGGTGTGAGTTGGTATTCCTTGTCCCTTTTGTGTCTCTTTCTGAGGGTGTCTGCTCTAAGTTTTTTATAGGGTGTTGTGAAGTTTAGCTGTGGTTGCTGCAACCGAGTGTTGTTGGAGATCCCCTCCTTTCTGTCATATAACAAATGGCTCCTATATTGAATTATCATTCATGTTTTATTACATTTTTGACCTTTTATAACGGTATTTCAGTTGTACTTGTGATTGATGTCAATTGTCAATCCGCTGTGGTGTATCACGATGTCTATTTGGCAACATTTTTACTGTTTTTTCCTTAGTCTTGGAATTGATAATTTAAAGTGATCACTATTTTCTACATTCTGCTATATGTTAAGTTATTACGTCTTCAAATTCATAGCATCATTTAAGAACAGAAACATTTGCAGCATGGACCAGACATGCACGTTTCGGGTTCTTAACTCTCCTCAGTGATCCTCAATCCAAACAATGAAATATGGCTGTGAACTTTATGTTCAAATAATACCGAAAGACATAGCAGGATGGGTTGGATATGATGCTACAGGACCCGCTTTTCATAAATTGCGAGAACATTTTGTGGACAAAAATTTCAAAATCGTCAGATTGCATTCTCATGACCTCATTCAAAAAGATAAGGAGGTGATGTCCAAGTCATAGATGGTATTTGTCTTACTTCGATAAGTTTTTGTGTTTGTTTTTTATTCTTGTTTTCGGACATTCAAATTGTTATTGTAATTCTTTGATCTTCAAAAACAAAATGTTTACCAAAGAAAAAATTAAGGTTTAGTTAAATTTTCACAATTCCTCAATAATTAATGAATAATTGGTGACATCAGTGGTATCTGTATTCAGAAAGAAAGCACCTGTCCGATGAAAAAGACTATTGTAGATACGGTCAGATAACTAAGTCAATAGAGAAGGTACATTTAGCATAAATATATCTTCTGTTTCAATCAATTACAAAAGAAATGTAAAGAATTAGAGTGTGTTCATATGAATAATAGATCATATTTAAGTTTCATAATATTTATATGTACTAGTATTCGTTTATAAAAAAAAGCAATGGTTGCAAAGCACATGTCATCTTTCCGTTGTAATTTCAATAACAGAAAATGCTTCCTCTTCCCGGGTTCTAGCTTCTCCTTCAAGGGATTTTCACTTTCAATTTTATTTATCGTTTTCGATCAACTCACCTAAAATTTTATCTGTTACACTTATCAAAACCGTAGAGATGTTAAAAGAAAATAATTATTAAGCTATCATTAAAATATCTGATTAACTGTTCGTTTTATTTCGCTTCTCTTCAAATACAACGATGTGAATTTTCCACAAGAACATTAAATCAGGTTAACTTCCAAATATCAAGTTTTATTCAACGCGGCATAAAACTAAAAAAGAACGATTCACAAACAAAAGTGAGTAGTTAATGAAATGGACATGAGATTTATTGAAATTGACAGTGCATGTATTGCATTGCAGATGTTTCTGATTAAGGTCCTCGTCGATGAAACATTGTAATGTCTTCCTTTTTGTTGTCCAAATTTCCGAAGATGTGAGGAAAATGCCAACCCATTGCATAGAGACAGCGTCTTATACAACTACAAAAAGAGAAAACATGCATTAGGCACAACGAGGTATGACATTTTGTCGTGGATAGAGAAAACTCAGGACAAAGAAATTTATTACTAACGCCTCTTCTTCGTCGTTTCCGTTGATTCAATTTACATTACAACTTTTTGTACCAATCTTATGTTTCCAGATACTGAACAAATGCCTGTATATAGCTCTCCAATCATGTTTTCAAATGTTAAACAATTCTAAAACAAAAGTTAATATAATTAGCTATACCTTGTAACAAGAATCTATCTCCGTTTAATGTTGTTTGACTCGTTCATACAATTTGAAAGTCTAGCTGCCTCCCTCTACAAAGAAGAAATATCAGATTTAAAATGGGGCAATATGGATTGATAAGAAATATAACAAGAAGCTTCCTTGTTTTATGTTTGCATAAATACACAAAGGGGCATACATATAAATCATTCTAGTTTTGTTTGGTCCATGCTGCAAATTTAGAATTGGAAGACATTTAACATTAAAACGCACATCTTTATGTCCTTGAAATGAATTAAAGATCTATTACTATCAAAAATATGAAAGAGACGCATGCGCTCTGCGTGAATCTCTAATAATGACTCCTTTTAAGATACTATCGAGAATTTCACCAATATAACAAGGAAAATGGAATAAACAAGCAGAGAAAACGAGAGAAATTGCATCACATAATCGAAACGTTGAGAAAATGTTCCTTTGCATGAAATTTCATTCTAGGCGGCACCACTGAAAGAAACAGATTTAAAAATAAAAGCACTATATCGTTAGAATGTTGCAACTTATTATAAAACCCACCTGAATCACTTTCATAATATCGTACAGAACTTTTACATCTGTACTCGACCTGCATTCAAATGATACTGAGCTGGATTTTGGAATACCGAAAGCACGTTTTCCGCTCCCCCAACTCGTCGAAAAGCTTATTTGTCCGCTGCATTTTGCTAAAAGGCTTGTTATAAGTAGAAGCAGGATAGTATGTCTGATGAGCATCTTCATAATTTATATCTGCAATAATAAAAAAGGTTATCATGATAACGCAAAGAAAATTACTTTCTGAAATCTAATTTAATGTATGTGTCGTCAAAGTGAAGTTGTCATAGAAATGATGAAAACAAGGCCACAGTAACATCAGCGAAACACACAGATAGATTGTAACAACATACTACTTTACTCAGAACAAAACCACAAGTTAATGAAAAGTCAGAATTAACAAAACCAAAGAGAACAAAATCACTCAATGGACATGACAAGGACAAATGATTGTTTATATTCCGATGTCCTTCTGTCTTGCTCTTGGGTTTATTGAGTGTCTTATTTCAATCTTTTTTTCTTTTTTTTTTGGTCACACATTTCTTTTCATTATGCTTCTGAATAGATCTTATACAAAATTTGGATTAACTCTTTTTTAACGTAGCATTTATCTGAAACTTAAAAATGGCGGGGGGAAATTCTCTAAATAATTCAACCATTTACTACCCCTATAAATTTCTTCACCATCCAAGTATGAGGAAAATTCCTTCAGAATATTCACATGGACGCTGATCTGAACATATTTCAAAAGGAAAAAGTTTTGCAAAAAAATTTAAGGTTTTTCAACTGCTTGATCCTTGCTATTCCTTGTTCCTTTTATCTTTTCAGTTTCTTGCTGTGCATATCTTCTCTGTGTTTTCACTCGGGGTGTTTTGATGTTTTGCTGATGTTACTGCAGCCGGGTCTTGTTGGAGATCCCCCTTTCTTTTAAAATGATACAAAATATCACCAGGAAATTGCCTCGGCAAAAGGGTAGGGATGGTGGAAGGATGTAAATCTCCTATATTTGTAAATTAAGAATGAAACTGCAGATATATTTTTTTTATTTTTTGAATAGTGAAATAATGATGCACTCCTAAATATCTTGAATCACTTGTTTCATTCTCAAAGGAGTATAACTATTATGTTATACATTATGGTCAGACATAATTAGACTGTAAGTCTTGTCATGATTTCTGTCGATTAAATCTTATTTTTCATTTCAGAAACTTTTTTTTTTCTGTTTTATCGATGTGAAATAATAGACACTAAGGCCAGTTCCTCAATAAAGAATTCAAATTCAAAATTAACCGAAAACTTTTAAGTCATCAATTAATTACGTCTTTGGTCGGATTTTGTATTCCATTCAAAAGGTATCAATCACTTGTTTCTTTTTAATTAAAGTTTTTCAAGCAAAAACATTTTTATCTAGGCATAAAAGTGAATTTCAATTATGGCTTTAGCTTTAATGACATAAAGATGTCTTTTCGAGAGCATAAAACAGTAGGCCATGAATTTGACTGGATATTATAATCACGTGCTTCAGGCGCCCATTATTATTTCGAGTAAACATTAAGAAATAGGTGGGTGATAGTAGAAATAAAGAGATTTTTACAAATTGAGTCCCTTCTTTTTTTTTTTTTTTTTTTTGGTTAGGTGAAATTACAAATTTCTATATGAAGAAAAAGGGAAAGTCTCCTTGTTGCCAACCATCAGAACACACACCCACAGATTTGCAACAAAAGACACCAAGGACATCTGACACGACAACAAACAGCCGAAGACGATGAGAGTAACACTTAAACAAAATGGACCAACAAAGATGATTTAAAAGTCAGCACCGTTTACCCATTGGTCTCGTTGGTTGTGTAGTATTTTGTGTTTGATGCTTCTATGTCATTTATCTCTTTTTCGTCTGCTGGTGTGTTCGTCTTCCCTGTATTTTCGCATCGGGTGTTTTGGCGTTTTGGTGTTGGTTCTGGTTGGAGATCCCCTCCCTTCTTTTAGAGAGACCATATCACGAGTTCTGTTTGCAAACTTTGAATGGCTTTGATTTTAAGAATACGGTAAATGTGGCTTTCGTTTGAATTCAAATGATTCATTAAAACGTGCAGATAATTTAAGTTTTGACTATAACTGAATAACTGATCCAGACGTTTTCCAATATTGAACGTCTGGGAGACATTGCTTATTAATCAAATTTACCTAAAGAGAGCACAAAACTGTCCCTTTTTATAGCGTTCCATGAGGTTTTACCTTTTATTCTATAGTTGGAATGTGTTGCCAATATTCACTGATACTTGTTCAAATTTAAAGAGTACAACTCGCTGATTTCATTTTCACTTTGGCATTTCACATTTACACTTTGATGCGGAGGGGTGGTAGATACACAAAATTAAAAAAAAAACAATCAAACTAGAGGGTGCTACTGAAATAAACTTGGCTTTGTTTTAAAATCACTTTGGCTTGAAGTACCACTGATGAGGACTGTCGGAAACATTAAAATTTGTTTGGAATTATGTTCAAGAAGGTAAAGAATTAGAACACTTCCATATTTTGATAGACGTTACAATTAGGACAGATGATACTCCAACTTATCAGAAAAAAATTATCACAGCTTATTTTATTGTTCAGTAAAAAATATGAAGTTGCACTTATATCAGAGAGAACATTTACCAACATTTACCAACAAAAGAAAAATTCAACAATCTCATATGATAAAAAATGGCAGAGCTTTAATAACACTAGGGGTTTTGACAGTTTCCCTCATACTTACAATAAATTCTCATTTAGATTTGCCATATTAACGTAGAAATGTTTCGGCTTAGACACAAAATGATTCATTCTTTGTTAAATGACATAGAAAACTTATTAATAAATAATGCAAATAGCAAAAACAAAACCATGCTGTACATTAAATCTCATGTTACAAAAGTATCATACAATAACCAATCACAGAGACTTTTGGAGCCGCTCATTTTGGCAAGAGGAAATTGTAAAACTCTGCATTGTAGATGGCGCCAGGAAAATTTACTTCGGCTTTGAGTATTTAAACCGATTCAAATATCCGAAGCATGTGTCTAGAACAATGTACTATAGAACATATATTTCAATAATGACAATTTATTCCGTCAATGTACTTTGGCGTGAGTCAAAATACTCAAAATATTTTCTTTGCTTTTGTAAACAGAAAACATATGATGCGAAACACGTGTCTGGCGCATTAAAATTGGTTTGAAACTTTATTAAAAAAAGGTAACGGGTTGGAATACTTCAATTTTTTTATAATCACACGTGACGAGAAAAGACGGAGTGTTGTACCGTGACAATAACAGACCGTTTACAGTGTAAAACCCAAACAAATTATCACATGTAGCACCACTCAAAATTATGCTATATGAATAAATCATTGCGTTTTACATTGCGACAAATATCTCAGCTTAAAACAAATAGATAAAAGATGGACATTTACAAAGAGAATAAGAACAACAAGTGCATTTATCGTACATGTAATGCATAGTAGCGCATTTCATGCGATAAATGTTGCATACCCGTAACAAACAGAAGTTATAACATCTATTCTATATTAATATATGCACAAAAGTTGTCTGTTTCATTCTTGAATTCTGAAATTGCGTTTGTCTAGGTAAAAAGGCGACGTTGAAATTCAGGTGAACGCGGGTTCAGTTTGCAGGTTAGAACAGCCGTCACGGTAAGTTTCTTTATATCTTACGCATTTCTACGTCAAGAGCGTTTTAATACGATATCCAAACACTTTCCTTTCAATAGTTTCATCCCATGAAATTACGTTGGTTGTGCATTTACAACGATTTGTTACCATCTTTAATTTTCTTTTTACCTTATGCATATAATCTTAAACAAATGAATGGGGGATATTTTGTCTTGTTTTACACCATGTAATCTTGTCTACATGGGTCTGTTCAATCGTTCTGTTTACTCTCTTAAAAAGTAAGCAAAGAATAATTTCTAAGCTAAAAATTAGCAAAAAATTAAATAATAAAAACAAAAGATAAAAATATCATAATGCTTTAAGATTTATATTTTTCGTTTTGCAACTTTTTCGCATAGGATCCAGATTGAAAATGGTATTGACAGAAAAAATAGAGATTGCTAAAATAAAAGACAGTACACAAAAACTTACCTTTGCGAGTTGCGTTGTCCCTTGGGATCTGATTCAAGGAGTCATCACAGATCCTGCGTCTTCTTCATTTATAATTTGACCGAGGACGTCACACAGTGTGGGATATGGGAAACCGATGGGTTGACAGACGCCTTTCTTTGACAAATTCTGTTAACGGACGCACAATACCATTGTGAAATACGCATATGGTATCATGTTGACCACGCCCCTTTTGTGGTAATTTTTGTGCCATACAATCGTAATAAGATCTTGCTTTCAGTAGAGGACTAATTGACATTACCCATATCTGATCAAATGTATTATTGAAGAAGACGTAATGAAATAACGCGACTTATCTTGTCTTCATTTTAGAATACATGAGGATAATGACTGGGACTTCTATATCATTTCTCCATTTATTTCCGTCCCTTGAAATAGGAACGATACATTACTATTTAATGAAAAGCGCCTTTGCAATTTCTAAGATTTGTCACGTGTTTAAAGGAGAAGAGTAATTTTTCAAAAGAATTCCCTCGTATATGAAATCTGTTTGACATGAAGGTTAACTAGAAATAGTTGCTACTGTAGTATACGAAAATAGAAAATAAAAAAAAAACTTTGTTTTGAAACTGTGATATTGGACTTTGCACGCAATTTATTTAGCATTACTGAAATTGAATTTAAAGACGTTTAACATTTGAACTACTTGGTGAGTGTCACTGCTGGTGGACCAAGAGTACCCGAGGGCACATGTAGCCAAGTTCGATCAACTTCGGTTGATCGTCTGTCTCTTCAACGCATTTGAAATTTTCTGTTACAAAATTGGTTGAAATTTCTAAAACGTGGGTCCTGTAGCATCATATCCCACCCATTCTGCTACGTCTTTTGGTACATTTTGGACATAATAATTTTCATACTTTTTGGCCATATTACATTCTTTAGACTGAGGATCACTGACGAGGGTTTAGTACCCGAAACGTGCATGTCTGGTCCATACTGTAAATTTATCAGGTTTTAAATGATGTTATTGAATTTAAAGACGTTTATCATTCCTACGTATCAGCATAACAAGAAATTGTTCAGATTTCAATCAATAAATTGGAGAGTTGGATGGCTGTAGGGAAGGAAGGAGGCCATTATAAAAAAAAACTTCCATGCCGAGTGTCCGTCTGGTGATATTAGGATCATTACCGACGTTGTGAAAGGCATTTGATGATTCTGATGCATTATCGATGGTTATCCCTCTTAGTTTGTTTACTATGTCATCATAAAAACCAGGTTGTGAAATGCCCAAACTGATACACTCTGTTGCCTCTATAGGTCCGAACTCCAAAAAGAAGCCGACAGCAACCCCCGTAAGACCAACAAAAAAGCCTCAAAGTTTTCTTAAAAGAAAAGAGTGCCCCACTACCTGCCCTCTCAGAATGTCGGTCGGACTCCTCGGGTGATAATATGCATGAACTCGCAAGAGCCGGCAGAGCACGAACTATTTTTCGTACGCCCACACCCCTTTTATATCCATTTACATATTCATCTGTGTTGATTGGGCCCCTGTGTCTTGCTGTCTTATTTGTGTTGTCATCTTTCAGTGAGGAGGTTTTTACGCTACAATTGTGCGTTTTCCGAGACCTTTTTGTTCTCCGGAAAAGTGGAAGGATTGTGCGCACATAATCCGGATAACCACGCCATTTGCTACATGATTGGCAGGTGACCGTTCTAAGTCGGCGTCGATTGCCCATTGGTCTCGTTGGTTTTTTGTATGATCATTTGTATTTACATGATTCTATGTCGTATGTCTCCTTTACATCTCTTACTGTACTTGTTTACTCTGTGTTTTCACATTTGGTGTTTTGGCGCTTTGCTTTGGGTGCTGCAACCGACTCTGGTTGGAGATCCCGTCCTTTCTTTTTGAAAAGTATAAAAATGTTATTTATCCACAAGAATTGATTCTAAACAAGGCAAATGTTTCAAACACAGAAACACCATTTTTGGACCTAAATATCAAAATTGTTAATTGAGAGATCCATACAAGTGTGTATGACAAAAGAGATGATTTTGGATTTTACATAGTAAATTTCCCCTGGCTTGACGGTGATGTTCCTAGATTACCGTCCTATGGTATCTACATTTCACAGCCCATCCGGTATGCTAGAGCATGTACTGATGTTTTTCATAGTAGAAATTTACAAATTACCAAGAAGCTTTTGGGACAAGGTTTTCGCTTTCACAAACAAGTAAAGACTTTCTGGAAATTTTACAAAAATTATTGTCAACTTCTTCTGAAATTCGAACCAATACAGGCGACAGAGAATATTACTTTGGGTATTTTACAACCTGCATTTTATGGTGACAAAATTATTGTTGTATGTGGTCATCTGACAGTGAGGAGGTTGTTTTTCACCACAATTGTACGTTCTTCGAGACCTCTGGGTAATCGGAAAAGTGGGAGGGTTGTAAGCACGTAATCCAGGATAACCACACCTTCTGCTATTTCCATGGCAGATGGCCGTCCTAAGTCGGCACCGGTTGCCAATTGGTCTCGTTGGTTTATATGTAGTCCTTTGTGTTTGATGTTTATGTGTTGTGCGTTGACGCTCATTGGAGCTCGTAAAAAAGTTCCCCGCGAGGGGTTTGACAGTAAGTGTTTTGAATATTTTTTTCCTGATGTGGTCGCCATAGCACTTTCTATATAGACATAACCCCAGGCAGTGCATGCATTTTATGTATTGTTTTCATTTTCGTGCATGAACATCGATGGCGGATGCGGCTAGCCAACAGGGGATGCTAACTTCTCCCGGGCACCTGGTCCCACCTCTAGCTTGCTTTGGTATTTGATTTGTATATTTCATTTTAAGAGGGGAACTGAAATCAAATACATGTATTCGAGGGGTTTGACAGTAAATGTTTTAAATGCTTTTCCCTGACTTTTTCGCGATAACACTTTCAGCAAAGGTCTTCCAGCAAATTGTCGGAATTCCAATGGGGACCAATTGTGCCCAACTCCTTGCCGACATTTTCCTTTACTCGTACGAAGCTGAATTCATTCAATCTTTGGTCTCTGAAGGGAAAAGATACTTAGCTTCTGACTTCAACTTCACTTACAGATACATAGACGATGTGTTGTCCATCAATAATCCAAAATTCGCGGATTACCTGAGCAGTATCTATCCTACGGAGCTTGAAGACAAAGAAACTACAGAGACAAATAATTCAGCATCCTATTTGGATTTAATGCTGTCCTACGACACTGATGGTCACATGAACACATCACTCTATGACAAACGTGACGACTTCAATTTCAGCATTACAAACTTTCCTTTTCTGAGTAGCAACATCCCTTCATCGTCTGCTTATGGCGTGTTCATATCTCAGTTGATACGCTATGCCAGAGCAAGTACCAAATATACGGATTTTGTTCTGAGAGCTAGGCGTCTTTCAGATAAGCTTCTCAGTCAGGGATATGTTTGTGACCGACTAACATCGTCACTGAGTAAGTTCTACGGTCGATATGAGGAACTCGTCATACACTATGATGTCCCACTCTCCAGAATGGTGGATGATATTTTGTCATAGACCATTTGAACCATCCAACCAAAGATTAGACTCAATGTCTTCCAAAATGGAAGTAACCGGTTGTGACATTTCTACCGAATTGAAGCGGCGGGTGTTGCATGCAAGCAGGAGATGCTTACTCTTCCTGGGCACCTGGTCTCACTCCCATATCGGGAGTTCGCTTCTGTTCATATGGTGGAGGTTTTTGTTTGTTTGCTTTGGTTCCTGTTTTATCCTGATTTTGTATGCCTTCGGTTTCTGATTTTCTGAATTATCGATTTTGTGCTGTAAACAGGGATATGGTCATTATCCATATCTGTCATTTCTATATGACATAACCTCAAACAGTACATGTTTTGTAGATATTGTTTTTCATTTTTGTGCGTGAACATCGACGGCGGGGTGCAGATAGAAAAACATGCGATGCTTTCTCCTCCCGGGCACCTGGTCCCACCTATAGCTTGCTAGAGGTCTGTCGATTCTCAATTTTGTGCTCTTTTGTGAGTGTTGTTGAGGTTGTCGTCAGGATATTCTTAATCTCATTTGTGTCACACTTATGCCCATTGCCGTGTGATGCTCGTAAAAATGTTCCCCGCGAGGGGTTTGACAATAAGTGTTTTAAATGCTTTTCCCTAGCATTGTCGCCATAGCACTTTCTATTTAGACATAACCTAAGTCAGTGCATGTTTTGTAGATATTGTTTTTCCATTTTCGTGCGTGGCATCGACATCGGGTGCAGCTAGCCAAACAGGGTATGCTTACTCCTCCCTCCGATGCTCAATTTGGTGCTCTATTGTGAGTGCTGTTGAGATTGTCGTCAGGATATTCTTTATCTCATGAGTAATATACATCATTTCACGTTGCCTTTATTTATAGCCTATTTTGGGGTTTTCATTGATAGTTTCTCATTCGTCAACGAGGAAAACAATATTTAACTTTAACTTTATTGAAGAACAATAACCTCAGACATACATACATGTGTAACAAGAGGTAATATTCGTATCATACCCTTCCTTGTAAAACATAGGACGTCACGTGGTATGGGCTAGCTGGTTTCAGAAGTCCTGATAACATCACATTTCACTTCCTCTGTTTCACATTTTCTGATTAGTCATCTGATCTCAAATCAGCAACATATTTCATCCGTGTTATCAATAAGCACTTGTTCCTGGATTTTACGTTCATATAAATTGTTTGTATGCAGCTAGGATTTCTCCTCCTCATTCAAATATTATGCAATCTGTACAAAGATGATTGATTCGTCATTCTGATGTTTTTCTTTTAGATAAAGGTGTTGATGTCGCTACAGGAAATGTCTTGAAAAGGGCAGGGCAAGGTTAAGTGGTATCTATTTATTTCTAGGTTACCATTTATATATAATTATTTCTACTTCATTGCATTTGATAAATTAAGGATGTGATTTATTAAGTTTTATATTATTTTAATGGGAACTTTGATAGGTTGAACAGATATTCAATAATTCGTTTATCCGTCAGACAGTTATTTCAAGCAAAATACTCATGTAAGAAAATTTAAAATACTTGGCATTCCGACCTCAATATTTATTTGACATCATATACTTCCTTAACTTTTTTTCAGTTTCCTTTAAGTTTGGAGAACTGCAACGCAGAATGTCTGTAGGAAAACATCTCCATCAAATCCTATTTGAAGTTATAACAATACGAACATTCACAACAAAACGACATACAAGACAAGAAACTATTCAATCGCGAAGGAGCTTACACCAAAACGACTAACATAAAAGACAAGAAACTTTTCAATTGCGAAGGGGTTTACACCAAAACGACTAAAAGACAAGACAAGAAACCATTTAATCGCGAAGGAGCTTACACCAAAACGACTAACATAGAAGACTAGAAACCAATCAATCGCGAAGGAGCTTACACCAAAACGACTAACATAAAAGACAAGAAACCATTCAATCGCAAAGGAGCTTACACCAAAACGACTAACAGACAAGACAAGAAACCATTCAATCGCGAAGGAGCTTACACCAAAACGACTAACAGACAAGACAAGAAACCATTCAATCGCAAAGGAGCTTACACCAAAACGACTAACGTACAAGACAAGAAACCATTCAATCGCGAAGGAGCTTACACCAAAACGACTAACATAAAAGACAAGAAACCATTCAATCGCAAAGGAGCTTACACCAAAACGACTAACAGACAAGACAAGAAACCATTCAATCGCGAAGGAGCTTACACCAAAACGACTAACAGACAAGACAAGAAACCATTCAATCGCGAAGGAGCTTACACCAAAACTACTAACAGACAAGACAAGAAACCATTCAATCGCAAAGTAGCTTACACCAAAACGACTAACAGACAAGACAAGAAACTATTCAATCGCGAAGGAGCTTACACCAAAACGACTAACAGACAAGACAAGAAACCATTCAATCGCGAAGGAGCTTACACCAAAACGACTAACGTACAAGACAAGAAACCATTCAATCGCGAAGGAGCTTACACCAAAACGACTAACAGACAAGACAAGAAACCATTCAATCGCAAAGGAGCTTACACCAAAACGACTAACAGACAAGACAGGAAACCATTCAATCGCGAAGGAGCTTACAGAAAGGGATTATTACTACACCCCTTAATATCGATTACTGGGAAAATAGATCGTTGGAATCAATAGTCCTATTGCACACTTTGACGTCATCCCGTGTCAAAGGTCAGTCGGGGATAAAATTCACATCCGGGCTCTTACGTCATAGTAAACACAGCGCCCACAGCGTAGAATCCCTACATATAGAACGTTAATAACACATTTAAATAGCTTGAACGAAAATTATTTCATGATTATATGGTAAGTTTAAGTTATAAAGAATTGACTGATGATAATTAATAAGGCACTTTCATTCAGAAATTTCTCTGTATAGCTAATCAAACTTGGCACCCGGCTTCGAATTATTCATTAGTAGAGAGGTCAGTGCATAATGTAAACAGTCGTAAATGCACGTCGAATTGAGGCAAATGTTGGGATTTTTTTTTTATTTATTTATTTTGAATATTAGTCTCATTTGTAAAGTTATGTAAAGATGATAAAGGGAATGTTATTTAAAATATTAGAAAGGTACAAAGTAAAGGGATGGACAGAAAAGGGGCTGTTAAGCTGTTTGAGGATAAAGGAGTAGTAAGATATCGTAATATCATTTTATATTTAGATTTTAGTGATCATTATTGAAGCATGTATACCTGAATTTAAACAGACTATCCCTCTCATGGATGAATCCAGGATTTGACGTTTGGTGCAGTGGGAAACTGTTGAAGTTGGACGATCCCCCCCCCCCTTTCCAATTTCCTGCATACGAACCCTGTTTGTTTGTTTGATTGTTTGTTTACTTTTTGGGGAAGGGGTCAGGGCCGATACGTGGGAGAAAATATGCACGCAAACCACTCAAAAAGGGATTTTTTAAATGAATCTATTATCAAGATTCTCAAAACTGTAATATAGCATCAATATACAAACAGGTATATTAAGGGAACCATATTCTACTATTTTGATTCTGATTTTGTTGAATTTTACACACTATTTTAAAACATTTTTTAGCCAAAGAATAAATCTTTTGGTTATGGGATGAAATGTCTCTGACAGTACGGAAAAATATATACTCTAGGCCGGGCGGGGGATGGGGCCGAATATCGCCGATTTATTATTATTTTTTATTTATTTATTTATTTATTTTAAAAAAAACCCGCTGGTTACATACATGTACATCTCGATGGAACTGAAAACTTGTTTATCGTTGATAAAGGGGTGTCAATGACAGATTCAGCCTATGAGGGCGGCTCGTGTATACCCCCTTCCAGCAGTGCCCAACGAAGGCCGGGAGACTTGAAACATGCAAACGGAAAATACTGTTTCCGTAACAAATTAATGGCATTGGTCAGAAACAGTCTAAGGTCACACCAGATATCATCGTGTGAACCCCGGGGTAAATCGTATGAGGTGTGTTCCCGTGGGTTACATGCGATCGATATCCAGAAATCAAAGTTACGAAAACTTGTGTCTGTTCCCATTGTTACTTTTAAAATATATTTGATTTATTCACTCCATTAACCACATTACATGTACATATGTACGATACCGTAAGAAAACACAAAGTAAGATTCAGGATTATTCTATAGATTTATTGGGTAACTGTGTGTAACAGACAAATATTATATGTGTTTGATCCTTCTTACAGGTCAAATACGCTGCAGTCACCGTCAATTTGCTTCATTTTTTTTTCTAAAATTTCTCAAGGAAGTCCCCCGTGCACCTCACCAATGGGATTTAAAGCTGACGCATTTATGATCTTGTACTGTTCTATTTTAAAATTGTAAAATCGATATTCATTGTCCATAGGATGCGTCTCTCAATTAGTTTGTGGCACCACAAAAATGAATAAAACCAAAATATTGAAATGGTGATAAAGTTTACGTTTAGCACACGGCCGTCAAGGACCGAGTGAAAAATAAAAATAATTTCATTCCCACTTAATCATATTTCCTTGAAATTATAATAATTCGTGGCAATGAAATAATATTTCAAGGTCCTAAACGAAATACTAGTAATATTTCGTGAGAACGAAATAGTATATTTCGAGGGAACGAAATTATAATATTTTGAGGGAATGACATATTAGTTTTATGACACGGGAGCGAAATAATTCTTCGTGGAAACTCGTGTACACACTTTTGTTTACATTCTCTTGGTAATGTCCCCATGAAATATTCCCGTGAAATAAATTTATTTTCAAACTGATCGTTATAGGCCTCCTTAATTTGGAAGATTTGTCTGATTTTTTTTCTTCATTTGACCTCATATAGATGTATTCTATGATATCAGAATGACGGAAAAGATTTTCCAAATTTGGTTTATGATCATTACTAAATTAGAATCTCCCTTTACAGAAAGCATATTGAATCATACATTACTTTTTGTAGATATGATTTTTTTCATTCTTAAATCTTTATTATAATCATTTTATAAAAAAAAAAACACCAACAAACATTAACTTTATAAATGTGCCTCATCCTCGGTTCCCCAGGCTATTTGCGCTTTGGCTGAATATTCAATCAAAGCGTAAATAACCTGGGGAATCGAGGATAGAGGTGCCTGTGCATTTCCAATTTGGGGAAAATCGCGACATTTTGATGAAATTTGGAAAATTTAAATTCAATTCTCTACAAAGTACAATTCTAAAGTATCTTTTATTTACAGTGCTAATATATTAATTTGCTTGAACAAGTGATGAAGAAAAACTTTTTTTTAGCTGTCTTACAAACTTTTGAGTCATATTTTTCAAGTGATTTTTTCAAAGTTCCCTCTTTGGGAAATTTCAGAGTGACTTTTGAGGAAAGATAGAGAAATTTAGGTATTGGCAAGGGGCTGAATTTTGGACCCAAAAGAAGGGACAAAACACTGAATTATGAATGGGTATGTTTTTACATTGAATGGGTAGGGTGCCAGCGACTCTTGCCGCAAGTCTCTATGCAAAGTCATTTCAAGTCAACCCCCCCCCCCTCATTGACCTATAAGTATGCATTATTCATCTTTTTTATATGATTCATGCGAGCACATTTTTATCTACATGGTTTCAAGAATCTATTATATGATATAATATGAAAAAAGAGACAAAAACTACAAAAACCGTTTTATTTGCAGATTATGAAGTTTTTACATTCAAGAATAATAAGAGGGCGTTATTCACCTCGCTCGTTCTTAATAATGCGTGCAGATATCTTTATAATGAATACATATTTGAATAAAGCAGAATCTATACAAAAATTGATTCGCTGAAAGTTTTTCAGCAGAAATATTTTTTTCGATAACATTTCCCTTCAAAGTATGGAAGTCTGAAAAATTGCAATAAACTTCGTATAATCATAGACAATAACTAAAGAAAACGTGATAAATATGACCCATTATATCACGAAAATCTGGAAGAAATATTCTGTTAGCTAGTCAAACAATTTTTTTCTTATTTCATTTCGTTTCCATGCAACACGCGATTGAAATTCCCATAATGGCGTTATAAAAAGTTAAAAAACGAAACCATTTATATTTATTGTCAAGGGTATTATACATGGGACAATTTTGAAAAAAAAAATCGAACGAGATGTCTTTCTAAAAGCTCATAAACCTAATTTTATATATATAAGATTATTTACCGGTTTCATCAATACCAAATTTGTCTAAATACCGCCAGAAACATGCGAGTTATGAGGTTTCATAAACGCCGCGATGTCATTGTTTTGACGTCATCGCTAGTGGGTATCCCCGACTGACCTTTGACCTGCATATTTAATGAGGTAAAACAATATGGCGGCGTCGTACGTGCAATAGGACTATTACAAGTTGTTTTCTGTCGATATGCATCAAGATACGAAAAGAACGCAACATTTGCATGACTGGCCAAACTTTCACTGACTTGCGACGATGACAGCAAACTATGGACATACAACAACAAAAAGAACCAATAAAAATAAGCATCAATATTTATGTTCATTTGATTTGAATTTGAAAGGAAGGGCTCTTGGTTTATGATCAGAAAATCATCGATTCATTTTTTTTTCTTGTTGTTTTACATTGACCTTGACTTTGTCTATATGTGTTCTACTAATGAGAATCAATATCTCCAAAGCTTTTTATCGTATAGGTTGAAATTCGGTCTTTTCGAAATACAGAGTTACTTCCCATTTGTGCAGGTATCTGACGTCAACGCATTGTGACGTCATCAAAATCTATGGAAACCAGCATGAAATTCAGGGAAATAGGGTTACATATATGACGTTTTCAAAGGAATTTATTGACGTCACAATGCTTTTACGTCAGATACCTGCACAAATCGAACCGAAGACTATAAAATCGAAAAGACGGAATACTCTTGACTGAGTTTGGTATTTTCTTTTTATACATACAAAATTCAGATGAAAAATTATTAAAGTCGTATGTTATTATTCTTAGATGTTAAGCTGAAGATCCGTCAAACTGATCTATCCCCTCATGCCTTAGATCCTTCATCCGCCGTGAGCGTATAGTGTTGGCACAAGATTCTTTTCTCCTCTAAACCTTAGAATATATAAAACTGGTGATAGAAAATACAAATGTTATTCATTATAATGACATGATAGTGAACGAAAGAGTTTAAGGTAACGCTAAAGTCAAAATGGACGCCTGGCAGCTCATGTAATAAAAATGTGTATATCTTTTTTCTCTCTGTGCCTGTTACTTTCAAACTTTGCATGTAACTACATATAAGTACACACTATACATTTACAGTAATGGCCTCTCCGTGACCAGCCCATGTTTTAACCAATACTCCATATAATTTATGAAAATTATTGTTTTCCTACCCAATTTTTCAAACAGTTCAGCTGTTATATACTTGAAAAATAAAAATTGAAACTTTGGCAACAGAAAAATATGTTTTGATACTAGTGCATGCGGGATTTGAAATTGCGCGCCACTTTTGTACAGTTCTGAATGGAGGCCGTTTGTATGTCACTTTGTCGAGATGGAGGTCGCCATATTGATTTGGTGAGTAGCCAATTTCATCTCAATTTAATGCATGATCTAATGGGTGACAGCCCATATTTCTGAAAGTATTCAAGTAAGAGACCCATATATTTTTTAAAACATGTGGTACCTGTTTATTTCTAGCCATTTGAATGTGCTATTTCAACTGTATAATTTCGGTCTTCCCTCTTCGATCAAAATGAAAGTACGTCAAATTCCTGCGCGAATTTTTACGTTTGAGAAACTTATATGAATGTTGATAAAACAGTCTCTTATTTTCGTAGACATAATATAAATTACTATATCTATTCTACAAAAGCACATAGGAGAGATTATATATAAAGGTTTGTCGTCATTATATCGAACTACTTTTCGTTGGAAGTATTTCCCCTCTTTGCGTTCGAAGGTCTGCAGTTGGCACGAAAGAGAAAATAAACAATCGAGAGAAAATCTGCTTTGTTCAGACGTAAGACAGGTACTGTAAACAATATTTGGTGGCTATAAGAATTTATTGACGCACGTCTGAAAGAGATCGGACAAGATTTTGCCCTTCTAAAACTTAAATTCACTCGATCAATTTGGCCTAAAAGTCATGACGTCACATGGTGAAAACATCGACAAAAATTTCTATTTTTTTTAAATATTAATACAAAAATATACCGAAATATATCCAATATTTGCAATTGACATAAGATGCAACAACAATTATTTTGAAATAATTGACATTTCTGTCAGGTTCTTGTCAAAGTGTTGTATGGAAGCCAAAAATGGTCATTCACACATGTGTATGGTATTTTAGATGTAAATAGTGTTTACAACAACATTGATACCTCATACTCAGATATTTTGTACCTGAACAGTACTAACATTTGCTCTTGGATCTTTGGTATACTCTTTCACATAGAAAACAATTGTTTTCTGCTTAATATTTGTATAACTGTTAAAAGACAGCAAGTGTGAACAGCAGTGTGTCAATTCGTACCATTACCTTCTTTTCCTGCAATTTCCTACAATGCCTACTAACAAATGGTTTCAATATTTCGCCAGTATCTTACATGTTATTTCTTATTGGTATAGTTCATGTTTGTGTGAAGGCTTCAATATTCCTGCCTACATACGATGCAAGCCGATTGTGATCTCAACAGTGATTGGGAAGGACAGAGACCATGGGCAAAGACTATGAAAGTCCCATTTATAGATGGCACATATTGATTCCGAGTACTTTCTTATATTAAGAAATGGCCCATTAAAATGGTAAAAAAATAATGGAAAATGGCCCAATCACAATATTTCATAATATAATTTTAGGTATACATGTATTAACAGTTGCACACACAATCTACTGATAAGAAATATTGTGTGTGACAGGCAAAAACTTGAAGCTATATTAAGTCGAGACCTGATTTCCTTTGCATTTTTGGTGTAATTATCAGAGATGTTGAAAACGTTTAAGGCATACCAGTCATTTTGAAAATGATGCCAGTCCTAACAAAGTGCATGTGTATTGTGTAGCAAAACTTTAAACCTTTTGCCAGTATGAATGTAATTTTGCCGGTGAAATCCTTCCGACTGGTACTTTTCAGCATCACTGAATTATTTTGCAATTTACTTAAAATTACATTCTACTCTTTTGCTGCTAAATTTTATGTCTTAAATGAATTACCATGCGAAATAACTTTTTGCAAATTTGTCAGCAAGCGAATAGACATGTGTATGTTAATTCTTTGTCACTTCAGCGTTTGAATGAATCTATTCTATACCAATGACATAGGCAAGCATGTGATTTATAAAGATTTGCTACAATGTTGAAGCAGGGAAAATCTATACATTTCTTCATACGTTAAGCATAACAAAGTATATGTTTTACTCAAAATTACAAAGATTACTCCTCATGAGGTAACCCATTTTAGGAATGCAAATTCATATAAATGCTTAAGTTTATATCTAATTTTGCTTGACATCATTTTGATTTTGATGTCTTTGCTCTTTTCCTCAACAAAAGTTTCATTTACATGTATCATGAATTTAGCATTAGTTCTTTGATTTCACTTTCATTGGTTTCTTGTCACCTGAAGACGATGTTTGAATATCCCTTCAAATTTCTTGTATGATTATTTTATTATCATGGCAAAGTGACCTGACCAGGTCGAGTTTATTTTCACCTGGTTATCAAAAGATTTAAAAAATAAGCCGTTTAAAATCACAGATAAAAAGTATTTACTTAATTAATATAATAGATCTACCCTAATATAGGGCTGTCACGATTCACCGCGGTTCTCGATTCACTGCCCGGTTCTCGATTCACCGCTGTTCTTGATTACGGTTCGATACACAATACAAGAAGAGGCTGTATCGTTGACTTACGGTTTATTTTCGGCATTTAGTTTTATCTTTAAAAATTCAACATGGCGATGCTGAACGCCGAGTCGTCAAAGATAACTTCTTTGTACTTTGTTTCTAGTCAATACAATATATTCTCAAATCATTCAAGTTATGAATGATCTTAATTTGTTGTTTTAATAAAATATCTGACGAATTACAGAAATGCCTCCATATCTACATTAAAAATGTTGTATCGTGATATGAATCGTATCGTGAGTAAATATCTTGATACATATCATATCGTGAGCTAAGCGTATCCTGACAGTCCTACCCTAAAATTTTTGATGACTCGTCTCAGTCGCTTGATTCAAGAAGTTCCACCCAGTCATGCCACAAAATGCATGATTACTGAAGATGACTAGATTAAATTGTTTAGTTTAATTTGTTTCATATAATTAATGGTCAATGAATTAGTCGCTTGTCTGTCTACAAAGTCATTGAAAATGCGTTTTGAGTCATGAAAAAGTAATGGAATTTTGGTATAGAATTTCCGTATGAACCTTGGAATCGAGCAAAATTATCAAACAGTATGGAATCTTTTAGGAATTGTTACGCCTCTATACAGTATACCATATGAATTCAACTACCAGAAACAATTCATCAAAGACTTCTGTTCACACTTGCTGCCTTTTTACAGTAAAGTAAAAAAAAAAAACATTAATTGTGCATAGAATTTTGACACACCATATAATTCATTGACTCCAATATATTACTTTTTATACCACTAGCCTATAAAAAGACAGATATTTGCATTGCTAAATTTTCAGTAGCTCCGGGCATTTGGCTACACCAGATTTTTTTTAATTATATGATGTAACTGAGTATGATTGCCATCAAATTCAATGAATATGACATCACTTCATAGTTTGTATATTTTTTTGCATACATCATATCTATGCCCAAAATATGAAAATGTCTCAAAATTTTTATGATGAAAACCAAATTGGATAAATCTGTTTGAAGAAATATTTTGAATTGCATTTTGAATACAAATTTGCTTTATCTGTTTTAGGAATTCAATATGTTCTATGTGGAGTGGAAAGAATCATGAACCAAAAAGGCCTTTCAATATATTTGGCATCGAAAATGTACTACTGCTACATACAGTCTAAGATTGACATGGATACCTGCAAACATTATGTGGTTCAAGGAGATGTGGTGTGTATCTTACAGTATTATACTTGAAATCTTGTATAAAGACTTTCAACAACTTTTGGATACATATGGAACAATTTTTAAAATTCAATTAACAAATGTGAAAGTTAGAATGTTAGAAAAAAATCATTACAACAGCATTTTACAGACAATTTATTGATTAATACATGATATGCAGTATTAGAAAGTTCTTAATACGACTTAAGACTTATAATATGGTCTTACAATATATACATTGTTTTGATTTTGGTTTCAATTTACTGTCTGGAGCCAATAAATATTATATATTCTAAATATGCTGTCATTTAAAGCAGAGTTGCCTTGCTCTTATTTTTAATTATTACAACTTCAAAATGATTTATAAGTTTTGTGTAATCTTGCAATAAGGGCAATCATACATGAAGATATAAATATTCATACATTCAATATAAAGCAGTCAATACCCATTGATAAATTGATGATGAATTTATAACAATCCGACAGTGGGCTTACATATCGTCATAATTATATATAAATGCATATATATGTTTAATACTTTTGTTATTAGGGACTTATGATATTTTTTCCCTTTGCAGTTGATTCCTGTACAGAATTCTTGTGTATTTCTGAGGATGAATGAACAGCTATGGTTGTAGAATGGAGTTCTCTCGAATACCTAACGTACATGTACATTCAGTATGTGATTTATTCACATAAATTACATTATAAGTGATAAGTAGTTTAACACTTTAAAATTTTTCCCTTATACTTCAGAAAGAAGTGGTGCTATAGAAATAAAATTCTAACATGACTTTATGTACCATAGAACTCGCCTGATGTAAAATCTCCAACAAACTTCCAGTTCGCTAAGCTCCACCCATGCACGTGCCCGTGCTGTAGAGCCTGTGCAGAACAATATAAGAATAGAAATAACAACTAGATAGCTGTGATTTGTTGTCCATTAATTTCCTGAGTTGCATGAACCAATCAAATTATCACCTCGCTGCGAGGTGATAATTTGATTGGTTCATGCGACGAGGGGAATTACTGGACAACAGACCACGGCTAGCTAGTTGTTATTTCTTAAATATTATACACAAACATTTTTTTCAACAACCTAGCATTTTAGTGAAAATATTGTTTGCACATGTTGTATGTAGTTTAGATGGGAATAGATTCAGACTCGTGCATTTAACTAGGTAAATAGGTAAATTTTGATAAAGTCTACCAGGGATCACCCTAGCCCTGCAGAGTAATGAGATAAAAATCTCATTTGCTAAAAAGCAATGAGATTTTTTCGATTTCAATGAGATTTTGAATGAAAACAAAAGTGAAATAGAAATCAAAATTTCGTTCCACTTTATTTCCGTGGAGTCCACATCTAGCAACACATTATTTGAATGTGAAAATCGCCATGGATTTTTTTTCCATTGTTTGAATGCCATTTTTAATGACAAATGAGGTCAAATAAGATTAATTCTTTGTTTCTTATACACCATACACTGCTATAATTTGTCGCCGACGAGTTTTTTTTTTCACAACTTCAGAGAAAAAAATATCGGCCTTGCCTCATTAACAATCGCTGGTTAAATATGAAGTACCGGTATCTATTCATTCAAGGAAATTACATTGTGTTGTGAATGTTTTTTTTTTTTGTTCCAACGGATTTCATCGCGTCTTGACAAGTCATTTTACGGAAACGTCTAATCTGCGGGGGGAGGGGGTGCACGTCAAGACTTTAAATTCACGCATTGTAAATATTTTTAAAGAATTTGTATAGCTATTGTTCACATTGACGATTTCAAGGACTAATAAACTGTTTACAAGTCATTGAAGATACTATCCAGTAGTTATTGCTGAGTACTGGCCACAAGCCGACACATTTCGAGTACATAGCCGGTCTACTCGCGTGCGCTATACTGTAAAAGTGTTTCAACTGTGTTTGTCTGTACTATAAATAGTAATTTTCTTTTCGGGTCATTTTCTATGCAAACAAAAGTCAATACCGAGACTGCATTGTAAATTATTTCATACTCTATTGAGTCTTTGGTATTATAATGACAAAAGAGCACGTACCGCTGACAACCGCTAGAAAAATGTAAAACTAAATGCTCGCATCTACGGATAAAAAAATGCCCGCATACAAACGTCGATCAATACGAGGAACGGGAATATCGTGGAAAAGATTGGGTATGTATATATACAGAGTCTGCAATACCTGCCGAGTTTTCATAAATACATACGTGATGTCCCACACGGAATTCGAATAATCGGCTTACAATTTTGAAAATTAAAGACAAAACTCTTATTCTGTCGCATTGTATCAACCTAAGTGCGATTTATGCAAAGGAGGTACGCGATGTTTAAGCGCGACAGAGCAGCAAAAATGCGATATTTGAGTAAAAAATGCGAGAATATCGCAAAATCGCGGCCTAGGGTGATCCCTGGTCTACTGTGAAATAATTTTAATAATTGTTACATGTATATATCTAAAAGGAAAAATTGGTATATAATATAGCTTAAAATAAAATGTCACAAAAAGATAGGAGAAATGTAAACTTTTCTTAAAATTTGACATTTGCTTACAAATTTCATCAATGTTTCAGTTTTTTTCCTGAGTGATGAAGAATGGTTGCACATTCAGCTTTATTACAGATGAAAGATAGAATATGAGTAAGTATGAAGCAAAGTAATCAACAGCTTGTGTTTAAATTGTGATTTGTTTTTTTTTTTTTGATTTTTTTTTTATTTGGGGGGGGGGTGATCATGAGTATATATAAACATACAGTGTTTTTGCATTTTAATGAAAAAATGGAATGTGATAAATAAAAAAAGCTCATCTTTATTTAGTGTTTTTTTTTTTATTTTGTACAATGAATGTTTCCTGAAAACAGTAATAGAAAATTCACATTGTCACCATATATTACATTTTATATTTGCTTGGAAAAAAATTAAATGTTAAATAAAGTGAGTTTTCTTGAAATAGTACCTTCTATACAGTACATAATAAAACATTTGTTGATATTAGTGATTCATTTCAACTTGGTGATTTTTATTAAGGACCCCCCCCCCCCTTTTGTCTTCTCTTATATTTGAATATCATTATTATTCATTTTAGTATATACATGTATACTTTTATGCTAGTCTCGTTATCAATATACATGTACAATGTCAGGTAACTATGATTTATCTGTTGGATCATAAATTCAAATAAATTGTTGGCACTGCAAGGACACCATACTTTTTACAACATGAAAGTACCGTCTCCGTCGGTGTATTACCCGCTACTTTTTATGGCAATTTGCTAAAAAAAATCTTGAATGCGGTCAATACACTGGTTTAGAATATCGAGACCTTTTTTTCTGAACGGAGAATTCGTCAATAGATCAATTTTGTAAGTATATTTGACTTTAATTCACGCTACCAGTCCGTGCGTAAGTAAGCAATCGCGTTACAATAACATTTGTCCAAGTATTTACGGTACCTGGTCATCTAAAGTCAGA
This sequence comes from Pinctada fucata, assembly GCA_028142955.1. Lineage (NCBI taxonomy): Eukaryota > Metazoa > Mollusca > Bivalvia > Pterioida > Pteriidae > Pinctada > Pinctada fucata. The sequence goes on from AP027105.1 coordinate 18,919,680, forward strand.
TCGTACAAGTGCATGTACGTTAAATACCTGTATGAGTTTAAACACCTGTCTACCCCGAGGGGTGTTGAACGGAGACAATAGCCTTCACCGGTAGCGGTGCGGTCAAGCATGAAATTGATCTGTCACTTTTGACAGGTGAAGGGGGGAAGTAAAATCTTCTCAAATAGGCTTATTCTAACGGTAAATTTCAATGGTCAGTTCAGTTAATTGATACATAATATGGCTGTCAATCCTAGTTCTTTCAATCGTACTATGGATTATTTTGTAATCGGTATCGAATTCAAGTCATTACGTTAATATAAATGTTATTAATTTCGGTCCATCAAAGCGATATCGGGCCATCAAAGCGATCACGAAAACATCTAGTAATTGCTTCACTATTTATTTTTAATTACGGGTACGTTAATAATTCAACTAATTAAGTCACTTATCTAATTAAACTATTTTTAAAAACGGGTACGTTTATATCTACAATTATAATTACCGAGCGGGCCGTTTCTTTGGTATTTTTAATGTTAATATAGATTAATTTGGGAGAAAACATCGGCGAAATTTCGATTTTTTTAATGCGTATTATTTACTAGATTAGAGTTTTTCCACGATTTTCAGCGCAATTTTTTGCCTGCGTGATATCTACTCGTGCGGACTTTTTTCGGACGATTACGGTAGTCCCCAATATGGTCGACATTTTAAGATTTTTATATCAATAATTTCAGGCCAGATTATAACAATTTGTTTGAATATATTAAAAACTCACATCTAGCTTGCACTAGACCTAACTTTAACCATCAATAATTCTGCATTGTTTAGGTGAAAGCTGTTATCTTAACCTTGCTGAACTGTGTGAAATGGAAGGAGTGAAAAAAATGACATTACTCCAAGCCAACACTCTGTGGAGAAAAGTTGATACCATGATTGTATGCAGCTTTTCATGACAATCAATTTGATGTATAACATTGTATATGTATCTTGAAAATAAGCGAAAAAATCTGATTAAATATGTAAGTCCAAATTTGTGTTTAGCGTTACCTTAAAGTTAACCAATAGCAAAAGTCGTATGTTTCATGTGCAACGGGCAATAATAAGCGTCTTCGTCGTGACTTATGACAACCGATTGTAAAATAGATTATCAGTCTATGAAATGAAGCAATTTCTGGTCATAAAATTCAAACGAATTATGAATTAATCAGGTCATCAAGGGGAAAGATTCCAATTGATTCAGTCATGTATAAATGTTTGTCATATATTACGACGGTCTTGTGAATCATAAAGCACCAGCTTTAATTAGGTCTTCCGACTTCCGTCGGAAGACCTATTGTTTTCGTAACCGTGGAAAATTGGATCAGCGATTTCTCAAGAACCCTGTAAGCTAGGACAATGAAAGTTCTCCAACGTTACGTTTGGAGTAAAAGCTAGATTGGTCTTTTTTATTTTTGGTCTCTGTTATTTTTTTTATCATGTTTTTTAGTAGATTCAAATATTTGACGGGAGCGTCGAATTACTCAAAAGGACCGAAAATTTCATGTTTTGCTATTTGTAAGCTTAAATATCTCGTATTTTGCTATCTACAATTTCCATTCTTTTTGAAAGTCGACAGCCATGCAAGATATGAAATGCTAGATGCACACTGTAACGATTTATTACGATGACGTCCTTCATATTTCCAAATTCAGAAGTTCATAGGAGGAAGACACTTTTTTGCTTATAATAGTAAACAAAAATTAAGCTTATGAAGTTTCCTAAAAATTTCAATATTATTATTTTTTATCCATATATCTGTCTTATTTAGTATTTCTGATTTTTCCTATCTCTTACTGTTGAAAAGATATGAGCATCGAAATTTTGAGTTGGGTATTTCGATACACCTTCACGCCAACAGATCGGGCGCACACTAAAATTGGTAGTCCGAGTCCGACTCGAGAAAAGCAGTGTTGAGATTTTCAAATTCCGATTTCACGGCAATGATGAATATGCATTTCATAAATACATTTCGATATACACAATTTGATTTTAAAACAGTTGATAAATTTAGAAGAGATCAGCTACAAACCAGAATTTACACACAAAAAGTGGTAGTTTGATTCCGATTTCTAACCTACAAACCTGTTTCTAAACTTCAATAACTATATTTTGAACATCAAGTTTAATTTCTAATTCTAGCAAACGTTCGAACATAATTTTCGGTTGGTTTATTTACAAATTGATGAACAATTTCTCCAACATTCTTCCCTCCCCTCGTTTTTCGAAAACAGTTCTGTTTATATTGAACGATGTCGCCATGATGGAAATTCAAAATAAACTTTGAAAAAAGGGAAGGGGGGTTCCAAATTTGAACCTGCACAGCGAGAACCTCATGGTATTTATATGTATATATTGAACGTAACTTGTTATTACCATTTCTCTTCTCAAGAAAATTGGTTCTACAGCTACGAGCTCGCCTTTTTTATGGGGGAAGGGGGCAGGAAGAATTTGCAAAAAAAAATCCCGGCTCTGAAAAATGCTGAAAAAAATATTCCGGCCCAAAGGGCCGGCAATTTTTTTTCCCGGACCATGCAAAAGTAAGGATACATTGCATGATATGGAAATTTTTGCTGGCCCTTTGTGCCAGACAATTTAAAGTCAAAAAATTAATTAATATAAATACAAACTGTTCACATAGCTGTATCTACCAGAGACCTAATACGCATAGGCACAAAAATCTAGAAAAGGTTCTATTTAAACATCATACAATCTGTCTGAAATTCGCTAATTGCAAAGAGACATCTGAAGGAACGGTTATTAAATCATACTCTGTAACAGCGGGGAGTTTAACTTAATTTGTTTAAATCCGGCCCGAAGAACCGGCGAAAATTTTTCTCCGACTCTGGTAATGGCTGAAAAAAATGGCCTGCTCAGAAAATTGCTGAAGAAATTTTACCGGCTGGCAATAGAATTCCTGCCCCCCCCCCCCCCCCCCCCCCCCAAAAAAAAATCAAATGGTTGCTCACCAACAATTATCGGTTTGAAAATTTAATGTTACTGCTATTTGAAAACTTAAATATATAATATAAATACATGTAATGTGACGTCCTTCATATTTCCAAACCAAAAATTGTATAGGAGGAAGACACTCTTGTTGCAACCGCAACAAGAAACCTTTCTAGTTTGATATTCCATTTGCGAACTCTAAAGCCTAAAATTATAATTCATTCATCATTCAAATGACAATATATGATTACTTTTTTCTTTTGTCCGTATTTGTAAAAATATTTATTCGCTTGTACTTAATTTATAAGCATATCGATGGATTGTCTATTTCCGTTCAATGAGAACAAATCCGGAAATAAATAAAATTCATCTATTCACTCTTTTTTGACATAAATTCACATTTTTAATGTAAATATCCTAAAACAATTAGAAACATAACAGCAATTACACAGAATGCTTTAATGGATAAATAAGGGCAAACTTTATAAAGATATATGAAAACTAAAGTCTTGGTCATTTTTTACCAGCTTGGACCCCTAACATTGTGTATTCTGTCAATAACTTTTAGTGGCAATCCATCCAAGAACATAGCTGTGTACAAAAGACTAAATAAATGATAAATTCCCTAAAAAAGACAATCTTGTAATAAAAATATTAAACGTTTTTAAATTGAATAGCATCATTTTAGAACAGATACATCTGCAGCATGGACCATAAAAGCTTAAACAAAGTCTACGTGACAATTCGATGTAGTCTTATGAAGTTATTGTTTCGAAATAAGGATACAAAAATATGTTCACATTCCTCGATCTCCCTTCCAAGATCCTACCCAGGGATATGACATGACTCTCTCACCTAGTCCAACTTCATTGTCATTGGCAATTATCACGCCCACGTTTTGTCCCAATTAAAAATCCCCTTTATTACGCCCTTCAAATATAAATTTGCCATACTCCGCTCTCCATTTATTCTCATTGACAAATATTCAATACATCATTGAATAATTGTATGTGCACTTTAATAATTGTAGCTTGATTCCATTCAAGTCATTAACTCATTGAATTGTTATAAATTATACCATTATGTGTAACGACGAAACTCGTTTCGAACTAGATAAAAATAGTTTTAAATATACACCCAGTACGATTGCTATGTAAACTATGTTATCTCGCAATGTTCAAGAAACAACTTCCTCGTTTAAACGTACGTGATAACAAATTGAAAACCATTTTCGGTTTAGAAAAACGAAATGATTGAATGAGGATGGAGTTCAACTGTAAATGATACGCCAGGAAAAATGACAAGTCGACTGAGTGATATACTGCAAACTCTGAAAGGGCCTGTGGTGGTGAAAATTGTGAAAGGACGTTTGGATTTTCATGGATGGAGGACATTCGGGGAGGAGCAGTGTTTGACTTTGTTCCCACCTTCCAAACAAATAATGGTTCTCAATTCGACGTCGTACGAAAATATAAATGAGGATAAGACACATGGCCATTACGCTGACAGGGTGGATAACATATCCTTCCTTTGTTCTAAAACCTCGGAGAAATTCAATGACCGACACTGTGAAGGTAAAATTTTCCACGATATTCCCTCAATTCTTGGTGATGTGCCAAGGTACTTACGCGTTGAGGAGGACTTCTTTGCCTTTGTAGAGGATGGCAATATGTGCAAGATGCAAAGAGTGGAGGTAGGGCAGGTCCTTGAGTTGTTTGAAATACATTATGACCATTCTACTGATAACACAGAACTGTATGAGAATGTACGCTTAGACGGTGGAGAAATATTGAGATGCAGGTGCGCTGAATTAGGTTTAGAGATAATGCTTCCCAACTCTTCCAAAGTGGATCTTGTTGCCATGTCTGACCATAACTCGTATACTTTGATGGACATAGCAGACAGGTTCTCTTTTCCAAGAAGCATATCTTTTTCGGATACAGCCTTGTCTACTTCTATGAAAAAGCTACGCAAAAGGTCTGAACTCCTTGTAGCATCTGAAACAGTAGAGGAAATGTTATTTGCATGTGAGCTAGGAAAAACAAATATCGAGTTTTTCGATGAAAAATTGTTGCAATGTGATAACGTGTTTATGTCTCCGATGTCCAAAACAGACACTAGTAACGTCTGGGTGGAACAATGCACGGGATGCGTTGATTCTTTGGAGACTTTCCGCTGCTTATATACTCAGAAGAAGACAACTTTAGACAATGGCCAAATGTTATACTCTGTCTTTGGTATGGAACAAAATGCGTCTGCAAGCAATATTGAGAATGATAATGAAGGAGAAGAAGAAGGTGATGGTACGTATGAAGTTGTTATGGTAATTTGTGGAGGTGTTCATTGATTGCTTCAGCTTTGTGAGTGTGTGTTGTGCTGTGGCCATGATTACAACGTAGGTAGTCCTGTAAGAGATTTTCATTAATTTTAATAAAGAGATTAAGGAGAAACGTATATCCAATGATTTATAAATTCATCTGAATGTGTGTATTGTTATTGCAATGAAGTTGACGAAATTCTTGGAGTTTTTTTTCCCCTTGTTTTGGTGATAAAAGAGCCATTGACAAGGAACATCTCTGTAGTTGGCGTCGTTTAGAAATTGACTATTACTTGCTTGTTTCTTTACCAATCGTTTAGAAATTGACTCTCGTTGGTTTATATGGGGTCTTTTGTTTTTTATGTTTCTGTGCTATTTTTATGCTCCTAGTCCCTTTTGCGTCTTTTGTTGTGTATAGCAAATCTGTGTTTTTGCATGGCTTATTTTGATGTTTTGCTGTGGGTGCTGCAACCGAGTGTTGTTGGGGATCCCCTCCTTTCTTTTGCATGTTTGAGAGTCGGTCCTTTGGAGTAAAATTTGAATTCAATTTTATGTTGCTAATTCAGATTACCTAGCAAATGTTATTGGATTCGTAATTAGGTCGAATTTGTTAGTTTTAAAGATCCATGTCTTATATACCATATTAATTAAAAGACTGTAATTCGTAGAAGGCTCTACGACCAAGGACCATTCCATTTCATTTCTACGAAATCAGCACACTTCATTTTGCCTGGTTATACTTTATATTCTTTTATTTGTTATTTTAGGAGAAGATTACGAGCCTATGAACAAAATAGAAATTCCTGAATGCCCTCCTGTCAGACAGTTTTTAAGAAGCTTTGAGAATTCACCAGCATCAAGTCAAAATAGTTCTAGACCTGCCTCTTTACAATCAGTCCAATCTTCAAGATCATCCGGGTCAAGGTCATCAGCGGGGGAAGATCATGGAGGTTCGTACGTACATATTCATGTAGATCATTACCCAACACCAATGCAAGATAATTCCTCATCACCATCCGAGTCTTCTGAAATGAAAGTCGCATCGTCTTTAAACAGTCAAACGAATGTAAACACTTCTGAACCGGACGATGTTTCAAACCCAATTGCCCAGACAACGGTAGACGCTGTTGTCATGGATGACGCTTCACATCCAAACACTCAGGCAAAGTTGACTATTCCGGACGCGGAGGACGCTTCATCTCCAACTACACAGGCAAGAGTGGCCATTCCGGAAGCGGAAGAGGCTTGGAGTCCAATTAATGTGGCAACCATAACCAGCCCTGTAACGGACCAGGCTTCGTCTCTAGTTACTCAGGACAGATCGACGACTGAAAATGATGTAAATGAAATACAAAATATGGGCGTGTCCGAACTATGTCAATTTCTTCAAAGTTTCAAATTAAACAATTTCGCGAAAGTGTGTGAAACCGAAATGGTTGATGGAGAATTTCTCTCATCCTTGTCTGATGAAGAATTGAAAAGTGAACCTTTCAATTTGAAAGACTTCGACTTAAAGAAATTCACAAAATTGAAATCTGGATGGAGACCTAGAATGTGAACATTGAATGAACAAGTTAATTTAGGAAATATATAATTTGATGTTTTTGAATGCAAGTACTTCCTGCCTAAGTTCTTTAATCCTTGATATTATATCGATGACCTTTTTGTTTTTAGAGATAGTCTCTCCTTTCCTTTTTCCGTTCATGCAAAATCATATATGACGCGGAACCGGTGAGAAAATACCATAATAATGGCATGATAAATTAGTAAAGAGGAAAAACAATCTGATAAAAAAAAATAAGGTCATTCCTAGGATGACCATTTGCCAATGTTAAACGTCTTTAAATTCAATAGCATCATTTAAAACCTGATAAATTTACAGCATGGACCAGACATGCACGTTTCGGGTACTTAACCCTCGTCAGTGATCTTCAGTCTAAACAATGTAAATTATGCATAAAAACGACCTTTCACATACAAATTATTATAATATCTATTCACAATACCCTTCAACCGATTGAGCTAATGCGAAACATGCAAATTTCATGCTATATATATTTTATAGCCCCCATTTAAAAACTCTTCAATGTGGAAACTACAGCAAAGTTTGTAGCCATGTTCGATCAATTTTGGTTGATCGTTTCTTCAACATTATTCGAACCCTTCGACATCATTCAACGCATTCTAAAATTTCTTTTATCAAAATTTCTTGAAATTTCAAAGACGTGGGTCCTGTAGCATCATTTCCCACTCACCCTGCTACGTCTTTCGGTGCGCTTTTTCGATATAGTAACTTTCACAGTTTTTTGGCGTATTACATTGTTTAGATTTGATGATCACTGACGAGCGTTAAGTACCCGAAACGTGCATGTCTGGTCCATGCTGCCAATTTATCTGTTCTTAAATGATGCTATTCAATTTGAAGACGTTTAACTTTTATATCTACATTAAGCTTCACGATGATGAATTTCAGATGCAGAATCAATGACCTTAGCTTTATGTACAGATAAACTCGAATGAATTCGAATTATTAGTAACTTTGACTTGTGTCATTATGAGCTACTGAACTAATCAGAAGGAAAGAGAAATTTTCCAACTGTGCTACCAGAGGGCAGTCTGCTGGACATAAAAATTCCAAATTCGGTTCACTAGACAAACATGCTTCAGATAATGAATCTTCATTAGAAGTACTTCAAGCAAAATTATAGAAAAGAAGCCAAATTAAATTAGTGTGGTTCCACCTCCTTTAATTTCCAAAATGGCGATCTATTTTCAATTTCAATTCAGTTCATTGTAAAAATAAAATGGTGGTGAAAATATAGAATTATAAGACTGTTCCTGAGCGGTCATCTACTAGTATACGAGCAATTCCATATGGGTATCTTGAGTACGTAACTTCAGTCTAAGAATGTAGTGCAGTATTTATCACTTTAAGCCGATGTGCGTATTATATCATAAATTTACTTGACCGATGTTTAATAATTATTTCAGAAACATGATACATACATTTTATAGCAACTTTTGGCATTGATCTCGTACAAATCTTAGAAAAATAAGAAAACGATATCCGATAACGTTTGAAGACGTGTAATATTTTTATAACTTGGTAATTGTCACTGCTGTTGGACTAGGACTTCCGGGACACATGTAGCAAAGTCCGATCATCTTCGGTTGATCGATTCATCAAACGCATTCCAAAATTTCCGTTTCTCGAAATTTCTGAAAAGTGGGTCCTGTAGCATCATATACCAACCAACCGCTACGTCTTTCTGTATTTTTATTTAAGATAACTTTCACAGTCTTTTGCCATATTTCATTGTTTGGATTCAGGATCACTGACAAGGATTAAGTACCCGAAACTTGCATGTCTGGTCCATGCTGCAAATTTATCTGTTCTTAAATGATGCTATGAATTTGAAGACGTGTAATAATTGTAGTAGACGCAACGGAAAATATACGACTTGGTCTAGTGGCGAAACAAAGGACGGCATGAAAATACTGCTGTGTTATCAAAAAGCACTGAAACATGAGCCGAAAAGCAGAAAGTTTATCAGCTTGCACTTGCCTTTGACCTACTTTTGTAACAAGCTCCTAAAAACGGGGGACCACACGTAAATTTGCTCTTTCATTTACTTTTACTACATTTTATTCCTCGAGTTTCTTGGATTAAGTGTGTTTGGATTACCAATACGGATTTTATGTGTTTTTCTATCCATTTACATGTGACCATTGATTTTAAATTATAATTAAATGAATGTGATCTAGTCTCATGTTATCTTAATTAATTGCCATAATGGAGAAATTATTAAACACATGTTAAAACCTACATTATCGCTATGATTTTTCAAAGTGTTATACGTATACTTAATGCTTTTTGACTGAAGTATTGTCGTTTTTATCATATCATTCCATGAAAATCTGAAGTATTTCCGACAAATTACTCATTGACAGTACTTCCCTATTTGTGAGTTAGAATTGTTTAATCTAAGGCACCTTAAGGAGCAAACAAACAAGGAAGAAAAAACGGACATCAACGACCAAGATATGATATCAGATAAAACAAAAAACAAATTAAACACATTATCCAATACGGATAAAATCATACAATAGAAGCAATAAAAATTGTTTTCCAACAACATAAAAGGAAGAGCTAAAAAACCGAAATTAATCTATCGTGTATTGTTGTAGCAAACTGACCTGACCGGGCGGGGCTTACTTTCACCCGGTCATTGGAATACTTAATTCTGACCAGGTGATATAAGTTTAACAAAATTACAGGTAATGAGTATTTACCCTAATTACTATATGCAAATCATAATCTATCTACCCTTAAAATTCATAGATTCGTCTCAGTCGCTTGACTGAATAAGCTCCGCCCGGTCAGGTCACTTTGCTACGATAATACGCAGAAACATCATAGCTCCCAATGAAGGAGTGAAGTTAGGTAATCATGAAGAGTAATAATATCCTACTCAGTGTTCAGCTAGAAAACAAAAAGGGCAGGGCGCCAGGTAGGGCACTTCTGCGTGTGATGGGCCAAAGAGGGCACATCATGCACGTGCAGGGGGCAAAAGAGTGCACCAAGGGCGCGAGGAAGGGCATCAAGGGCGCCCTTCTATTTTGGCCTAGCGGGAACATTGCAGTACTGGTATATTACATCCGTCAACTTTACAGTGACTTGATAAACATAAAAAGCATCACCAGCAGATCGATATTCGATCGAAAATGTTAAAAAAAGGCGATCCCCTTTCCCGGAGTCTGAAAAAAACCCTTCACGTGGTACTTGACCTATCTAGAATTAAGTGCGAACCAACATTTTACTCCAACCAATCATTTTTCATTAAAGAAAATTGAAGTGTTTCAACTTCATGAACAATATTTCAAACCAACTTTAATACGCCAGACAATTATTTCGTTTAGTAAATCCTTATCAGTGGTAATTCAAGCCAAAGTGATTTTGACATAATGTTGTTCCACGACACTGGTGGTCACATGAACATCTCACTCTATGACAAACGTTACGACTTCAATTTCAGCATTACAAACTTCCTTTTCTGAGTAGCAACATCCCTTCATCGCCTGCTTATGGCGTGTTCATATCTCAGATGATACGCTATGCCTGAGCAAGTAACTAATATACGGATTTTGTTCTGAGAGCTAGGCGTCTTTCAGATAAGCTTCTCAGTCAGGGATATGTTTGTGACCGACTAACATCGTCACTGAGGAAGTTCTACGGTCGATATGGGGAACTCGTCATATACTATGATGTCCCACTCTCCAGAATGGTGGATGATATTCTGTCATAGACCATTTGAACCATCGAACCAAAGATTGTACTCTATGTCTTCCAAAGTTGAAGTAACCGGATGTGACAGTTCTACCGAATTGAAGCGGCGGGTGTTGCATGCAAGCAGGAGATGCTTACTCTTCCTGGCTACATGGTCTCACTTCCATATCGGGAGTTCGCTTCTGTTCATATGGTGGAGGTTTTTGTTTGTTTGCTTTGGTTCCTGTTTTTTCCTGATTTTGTATGCCTTCGGTTTCTGATTTTCTGAATTATCGATTTTGTGCTGTATACAGGGATATGGTCATTATCCATATTTTTCATTGGAGGGATTGTGATACCGTAAGGTGTTAACTTTTAATTTCGAAGATATTTGAGGAAGAAATGTTAAGTTTCCAAAATATCAAAGTTATACTAGTTTATCATGTCAATCAGGGTCAATACATAGCTTATTTCAGATAATCCGGATAACCACACAATTTGCTAATAGCAGATGGCCGTTCAAAGTCAGCGCCGGATGCACATTGGTCTCCTTCCTTTGATGTGTTGTCATTCATGTTTGATGTTTCTGTACGTCTGTTTCGATTATTTTGTATGATGTTCTAGTAAATATTGTTATGTCTTTTTGCGAATTGTAGTTTTGTCTGATGTCATTTATATGTGTTACTTTCTTGTGGGTTTGTTTTGCTGGGTGAGGGCATGGTGGTCATGCTGGAGATCCTTCCCTTTCCAGCCAAAATGTTTTTCATAAGCCACCGAAATTCATTTCACTAGCGCCCTCTGATTTATTTTTAGAATTTGAAATTTGAGCATTTACTTTACAGAGAGTGGGCGGCTCCAAATTTCCTGTAGGATAGATTCAGTAGCATATCCAAATTAAATCTTTGATCAAATAGCATTGGAGTTATGGTGCTAAGATAATTTCGATGATATTTTTCTGAAATCATCATTGCGGAGGTTCTTCGGTATTTACGGGGATATTATAAAAGCATATCAGATCCCCCTTTCCGGAATGATCAGTGACTGGTGCATGGAAATTGGTTTGAACTTTTCTTCAAGAAGGTAAAGAGTTGGAACCCTTCGACATTATTATCTACATTGTGAATGAATGGCTGTCGTCATCACCAAACGAGACATACTTACCTGATTTGTACATCAAAATGCACATCGAGACAATCACCGAATTTGACAAATTCCCATAGAGCTGTTGCGACGGGTGTTGCATGCAATCAGGAGACGCTGACTCTCCCCGGGCACCTGGTCTCACTTCGGAATGTTGTTCATTCCGAGGTTCGCAACCGTTTCGATAGGAATTCTCACGAGTTTGCTTTGCCTTCTCGACTTTGAGACTGAATAACGGTTAGGTACTTCTTTGATGTTTATTGATGAAATTGCAAATATCCGAAATAGCAAATATATACATGTATATGATGCCAAATCGATAAACGGACAAAAGAAAGCTGCTTTCAGGCGACAGAGCTGGAAAAAAGTAATTTGAAATACACTTAATTAACAAACATCAATGAGTTAAAGAAGATCCTGACGATAATCTCAACAGCACTCACAATAGAGCACAAAATTGAGCGTCGATGGGGAACGATGATGTCAAATACGTCGGTTTTGAGATCCTGAATACGGACCGCAACTATTTGGTTTTTAAACACGGATTTCAGGTCACGTGGTACAAAAGTGGGACTGTTCACATTTCGCAGTATGGCAAGTTGATGGGCCGCCTGTTTTGAATTGTAATAAATTGAAGATTAAAAATATATGAGCTTCCAGTACAAGCTTGATATCTAAATTCATTTGTACTGTTGGTATCACACGATTTTGCACTATTTGTGAAATTCCCTAGATATTACATTACGCACTAACGACACACCTTTTGTCAATGGCGCACGTAAAAGTCGAAAAATTCCGGTCCGTAACAGGATCTCGAAACTCACGTATTGAAATCGGTCAAATCAAAGATTCTTTCAGGCAACAGAGCTGGAAAGAAGTAGTTAATACAGTTAATAAACATCAAATCACGGGGAACGATAACAGGGATTTCTGATTCTGTGCGAACATTCTTCCCTATTATTTGCACACTGGAGATATTCAAAATCGCATAGAATCAGAAACCCCTGTTACTTTAAGGCGACAACTGTAACATTTGATATCAAAAAAGCAGTAATACGTCTATAGAGTCGACTCTGAGTGTACATTAATGTTATGTCCGTCGTGTTTAAATTGTGTCTTTGCAAGGTTCAATTGCATGTTTGTCTATCCTCTTAGTAAGTGTTGTTGTGTATGCAGGCTTTTCTTGGCTTCTCTCATTGTCTGTTTGAACGGTTGTTTTGATTGTCCATTATTTGAGTATGACTAGTTTGTGTGTTCCAAGGTTTTCGCTTTCACAAACTAGTAAAGACTTTCTGGAAAAAAGGTTTCCGCTTTCAACAACTAGAAAAGACTTTCTGGAAATTTTACAAATAAAATTGTCAACTTCTTTTGAAATTCGAACCCATACAAGCAACAGAGTATATTACTTTAGGTATTTCAAAACCTGCATTTTATGGTGACATTATTAACAGAATAAGAAGGATTAATGGTAAACAGCATAACTAATGAAAATTTGTCAGAATAATCAAACGCTAGCTTTTATACCGTTGATATGATCCTAATGTCACCAGACGGACACTAGGCTTGGTACTTTACCGATCTACAGTCATGTACCAGCGCAGTCTAAAAACTTCACTCTGACTGAGACGACCGGGCTCTATGACGGGCCCTGTCCAAACCCCTTTAGAGAAGACAGGGCCCCGACCACCTGTTTATTCTGAATGTCAGTCGGACTCCTCGGGTGATAATTAACATGAGCTCACTACAGCCGGCGGAGCACGGACTATATTACGTACGCCCTCTATTTATATCCATTTGCATACTGTAAATGGGGAATTGCGGTGGTTTAAATTTTGCTATGTTCGCGGTTTTCGAATTTTCCGCGAACATTAAACCCACGCAATGATTTTGTAAAATGGACAAAAAAGTCATAGAGGAAAAGATGCTCATATGTTTCATGTAAGAAAACTAGTGCAAAACATACGTGGTTAATTAGTATCAATATACTTATCCGTACTCTTTGATATTTAATGGTTTCTGTGTAATTAATACTAATTACTGCGTGTTTGTCATTAAAATTACCACGAGAAACACTTATAACTACAAACAATAATCAAATTACATTTATCTGCACTAAAATGATGCTAATGAATTTGAAGACGTTAAACATTTGTACCACTTGATGAGTGTCACTGCTGGTGGACCAGGAGTTCCCGAGGGCAATCAATCTTTGTTCGATCAGTTTCGGTTGGTCGTTTTTTCAAACGCATATATATGCACAACCAATGTAATTCCCTGAGATGTTACTATTGAAAGGAACGTGCTGCAATTCGTGTATTAACACTCGTGACGTCACAATGCATCAGATCTAAAGAAACATGCCGCGACGGCTGTTCTAACCTGAAAACTGAACCCGCGGTGAGATGAATTTTGACGTCACTCTTTTACCTAGAAAAGGCAATTTCAGAAAACAAGAATGAAATAGACAACTATAGTGCATATATATAAAATAAATGTCATAATTTGTGTTTTGTTACGGGTATACAACACACAGCAAGTGCATTTGTCGCATGAAATGCGCTAACGCGCATTACATGTACGATAAATGCACTTGCTGTGTGTTGTATACCCGTAACAAAACACAAATTAAGACACTTATTCTCTATTTGAAAATTTCTGTTATCAAAATTTCATGAAATTTCTAAAACGTGGGTCCTGTAGCATCATATCCCATCCATCTTGCTAAGTCTTTCGGTATATTTAGGACATAATTTTCGCGGAGTTTGGCCATATTTCAATGTTTAGATAAAGGATCACTGACGAGGGTTAAATACCCGAAATGTGCATGTATGGTCCATGCTGTAAATTTATGTGCACTAAAATGATGCTAATGAATTTGAAGACGTTAAACACGTGTGCTTGTGCGACAAAATTTTTATACATAAACCAAACGTGTGCTTGTGCGACAAAATTTTTATACATGTATCAAACGTGTATAGGTTTTTTGTCATCTGCAATTTCCGATACCGCGTAATCAAAACCACCGCAATTGGCTATATTCAGAAAACCGCGAACTTTTAACACCGCGAAATTAAACCCGTTTACAGTATTCATCCGTGTTGCTGGGGCCTCAGCATTTTGCGGTCTTCTTTGTGTGTGGTCATCTAACAGTGATGAGGTTGTTTTACACGTTCTTCGAGACCTCTCGGTCATCGAAATAGTGGGATCGAAGGCTTTGCGCACGTAATCAAGGATAACCATACCGTCTGCTACTTGCGTGGCAGATGGCCGTCCTAAAGTCGTCACAGGTTGCGCCCATTGGTTTATGTGTGGTCTTTTGTGATTCATGTTTCTATGGTGTAAGTTGGTTTTCCTTGTCTCTTTTTCGTCTCTTTCTGTGGAGATCTACTCTGTGTTCTTGCATTAGGTGATTTGGAGTTTTGCTGTGGGTGCTGCAACCGAGTGTTGTTAGAAAGGAGGGGATCCCTCCTTTCTTTTTCCCTATGGTCACTATAGTGTGTCCATGGCTGATATCGTCTCTCTCGTTGTATATTCTCTCGAATATAATGCCACCACTTCGAAGTTTGAAAATCCTCTCTTTGGTTGACCTTCTACGTTTTCCAATGATAGAAAATAGATCAGAAAGAGTTTAACTCTTTTAATTGCTATCCATAGAAATTAGTGTACCCTAAATGTATGCTTCAAAATGGAATTTCTACTACGTTTGTTCGATATATTAGGCTAGTTATCGATTGTGATATTTTCAAGAATGTTATCAAAATTTCATGAAATTTCTAAAACGTGGGTCCTCTAGCATCATATCCCACCCATCCTGCTACGTCTTTCGGATTATTTTTGGACATAACAACTTTCACACTCTTTGGTCATATTACTTTGTTTAGATTGAGGATCACTGACGAGGGTTAAATACCCGAAACATGCATGTTTGGTCCACGCTGAAAATTTATCTGTCCTTAAATGATGCTATTGAATTTGAAGACGTTTAACATTTGAACCACTTGGTGAGTGTCACTGCTGGTGTTCCAGGAGTCCCCGAGGACACATGTAGCCAAGTTCGATCAACTTCGGTTGGTCGTTTCTTCAACGCATTCCAAAATTTCAATTATCAAAATTTCATGAAAGTTCTAAAACGTGGGTCCTGTAGCATCTTTCACATTCTTTGGTCATATTACATTGTTTAGATTGAGGATCACTGACGAAGGTTAAATACCCGAAACGTGCATGTCTGGTCCACGCTGAAAATTTATCTGTCCTTAAATGATGCTTGAATTTGAAGACGTTTAACATTTATTTCAATGGGAGGTACTGCTAGATGAAAAATTTTGATTGACATTATAAACAATTTTTGACAATCCCTAGCATAGCATTTCTCGATAATAATGCGTGATATTCCACATAGTTTCGTGAAACTTGACGGAATCAACTTTCAAACCTACGTCAAGCGTCTGTTTGCATAAAAATGTTTTGAAAAAGTATTTCCTTGCGTATGATCATAGAAGAACATGGATACGTAATTTACAAAATCCGCGGTTGGAAGTAGAAAAATGGAACTAGAATTATCATTATTGGTAAGCACTGGTATCACGCTGACGTCAACTCACAATGGTAGGTAACCTGGAATATGATCAAATCGCTAAGTTTAAGTGTTTATAAAGTGATGAAATATAAACATTACAACGGATAAAGAGGCGCGGCTTTCAAGAAATATAATGCAAGGATAAAACACCTCTATGTGCTTTTGTAACGTATTCGTTCTTTTCGAGCGTTAAATCCACACAAAATGTACGTGTAACCATGGTGCTTTGACGATAATTCACCTTTCCCCCTCCTTACAAAAGCAAAGGTACTGAATAGAATGTGTTTACATGTTTTAAAAAGACGTGGGATTACAGTAATAAATCATTAGTATACTATATTCTAGCCTTACCAATTTGGCTGAAAATTGGCTAAAATGAGCTCAGAATACAAGGAAAATCAATATGGTTCATCCTCCAGTCATGAGCAATATATGTATGAAGTATGATTAGATCAAATCAAATCTGCACTCTCTAGGTTGTATACAAAAGTTTTGACCTTTCCCATCCGTGACCGTGACCTTTGACATACGGCCTTGAAATTCAGAAATCAGTGTATGAGGTATGGTTAAGACCCAAACAAAACTGCACCCTTTAGGTTGTATACAAGGATTTAGACTTTTCCCAATCTGAGATCTTGGCCTATTTCCTTGAAAATCAGTAGGGTTCTTCCTCTTGTCATAAGCAATCAGTGAATGAAGGTTTGATGAAAATCCAAACAAAACTGCAACCTCTATGCTGTATACAGGATTTTGACCAGTTTTAATGTTAAACGTGTTCGTCAAATTCAATAGCATCACTTAGTACCCAAAACGTGCATGTCTGGTCCATGCTGTAAATTTATCAGGTTTTAAATGATGCCATTGAATTTAAAGATCGATATATCGACGTTTAATATTTGAACTTCTTGGCGAGTGTCACTGCTGGTGGACCAAGAGTCCCCGAGGGGACATGTAGCCAAGTTCGATCAACTTTCGGTTGATCGTCTGCGTCTTCAACGCATTTGAAATTTTCTGTTACAAAATTTCTTGAAATTTTTAAAACGTGGGTCCCGTAGCATTATATCCCACCCATTCTGCTACGTCTTTTGGTACATTTTTGGAGATAGTAATTTTCATACTTTTTGGCCTTATTACATTGTTTAGACTGAGGATCACTGACGAGGGTTTAGTACCCGAAACGTGCATGTCTGGGATATGATGCTTCATGATCCATCTTCTAGAAATTTCAAGAAATTTTGATAACGGAAATTTTCGAATACGTTGAAGAAACGATCAACCGAAGTTGATCGAACTTGGCAACATATGCCCTCGGGGACTCCTGGTCCACCATTATCTGTGACCTCGACCTTTGACCTCGAACATTTATTGGATTCTTCCTTTTGTCATAAGCAGTCAATGTATGAAGTTTTATATTGATTCAATCAAAACTGCACCCTCTAAGCTGTATACAAAGGATTTTGACCTTTCCCAATCTGTGACCTTGTCCTTTGACCTATGACCTCGAATATCAATAGGGTTCTTCCTTTTATCATAAGCAGTCAATGTATGAAGTTTAAATTAAGATCCAATCAAAACTGCACCCTCTAGGCTGTATACAAGGATTTTGACCTTTCCCGATCTGTGACCTTGTCCTTTCACCTATGACCCTGGAAATCAGTTGGGTTCTTCCTCTAGTCATAAGTAATCAGTGTATGAAGTTTGGTTAAGATTCAATCAAAGCTGCACCCTCTTGGCTGTATACAAGGATTTTGACCTTTTCCAACCTGTTACCTTGACCTTTAGCCTTAAAAATCAACAGGGTTCGTCCTCTTATCATAAGCAATCAGTGTATGAAGTTTGGTTAAGATACAATCAAACTGCACCCTTTAGGCTGTATCCTAGGATTTTGTGACACATGCACACACTCTCCAAAGAACGACTGCGTTACTAAATCCCCCTGCAACTGTGTTGTGAGGGGATAGTAAAAACATGGGGAGGAGATTACATATATTGAAAACAGCGAAACGATTTCTCATAAAGAAAAAAAGTGCTCAAACCACTAATTTAAAAATATATTTTACTACTGACTTCGATTTGAATGAATGAATTTATTATTTTTTTCTTTGGAATATGTGTAAATATTCCATCTGACTGTACGTAGCAGTGGACAAATACTTTTAGGATATTGGAACAAGGCGTGCAGTCATCATTACATCTGTACTCTGAGCAATTCTGATGTGATATTCACGAACATCGGATACTTAGTGTCACATTAATATATATATATGTATAAGAATAAGATATTATATGTATTTCAGCAAGGAAAATATAGTTACGAAACAAGGTGAACTGTCATTATTTCAATACAGTGTGAAATGTTCATGATTTGCCAAAGAAAATATGATAATCGAGTCCATGGATATATTCCCATTGCTCAACGGTGCACTGCTTTTGTTTCTTTCACCATATCAACGCATTGATAAGTACTCAATTAATATTCAATGACAAATGTGACATCTTAATAAATGTGATAAAACAATTATATCATCTCACTATAGCGCTGACTAAGACAACCACTGACTACTACTAGTGATATTCACTAACATATCCAAACCAAAACATGAGAATGGACACTTTCATCATCTCACTTTGGCAAAAAAAAGTACTGAAGTGATATTCACTGACATCTCCAAACCAAAATATGAGACTGGACACTTTCATCGTCTCACTTTGGCACAAACAAGTACTGTAGTGATATTCATTGACATCTCCAAACCAAAATATGAGCTAGACACTTTCATCGTCTCACTTTGGCACAAACGAGTACTGTAGTGATATTCACTGACATCTCCAAACCAAAATATGAGACTGGACACTTTCATCATCTCACTTTGGCACAAACAAGTACTGAAGTGATATTCATCGAAATTAAAGAACCTTGTATATGCCAGACAGATGACTTCCATCATCCCATCATGTACCAGTACTTACAAAACCTGAAAAGTAGTTCATTGAAATCATAGATTCTTGATGCAAAACTGATCATTTCCATTGTCTCAATCACCATGTACTCTAGCTCTGAAAGTACAGAGGTGGTATCTACCCATCAACCTTTTACAACATAGAGTTGCATCAGATTATTTTATCCTCTTATCAAGTACTTTGAATATTGATAAATACTTGAGAAATATTAGCCAGAGTATTAGAACAAAGTACACAGGGTATACCGTCATCTCACCGTATACTGACACTTGAGTAAAGTTCCAAGAGTTTCTTCACCGAAATCTTAGATGCAGAATGCAAGACTTGTAATTTCATTATTTCATTGTGCACTAACATTTTTTATGTTCATAAACCTAGTGGAGTTCAGAAGATGTGAAATTATGGAGGCCCTCAGCCATCATGTTACAGCAAAACTTACAGCTTCCATTTTTATGACATCTATATCAAAGAGGGAATTAGATTTAATTACATAATTCTGACCACAGTGACTATGGTATCGATTACTTTAATTCCAAGTACAAATACTGCATACTTTTTAAAACCACTGCATCATTTCACAGGTGTTTAGAAGCAACATGAGTACATATTATATAGTGGCATGGGATATGCGGTTCGAGTCCTAACATCAGCTCATTATCTAACACTGGCATTTATGCTGGACAACTGTAGTTAATTTGCAATTGATCGTCCAAGACAAAATGTCAAAAGTATTACAATGCTTAGACTAAATAATCCAGTCTCTCCGCTGCCGCTAAAAGAGACTGAACCCCACTATGGTTGTTACAGAACGAAGTCGGATGAAATTGTTGCCCAACGATTTATCCATTTTGAAGGTATGAAATATTGATTTTCTAGTTGACTGGACTAAAGAAAACATTTATCTAACTATCTGTACCCACCTCGCCTTTTTTCTCGCTTCGTTATTGCATTTTTTGCCAATTTTTAACTCCCTACCAACCTAATCAGGCAAAGCGAAAGTTCGGAGAACCGACCAATCAGAACGAAGAATAAAGAAAGTTTATCACGTGATATTTTGTATCCTTCGCTCTAATTGGTCTTCAGACTTCGTTCTATAACAAACATGGTGGGATTCAGTCTGTCTCTTTTAGCGGCAGCGGAGAGACTGGATTATTTAGTCTATACAATGCTAAGACTGGGGTATACTTATAATAAAAGCTCACAGGATTAGATAAGATTTCGGCTAAAAAAGTTACTATGCAAAATCAATCACAGGGCTCATCTTCACAATACGATTTTGGGGATTGAAATAAAGTCTCTAAAATTTTGCATCAGAAAATTTTTCCATAAGCCAATTTAACCAAAAATAGCCACAAAGATGCATATCATACGCAAGTTTTGGTAGCAAAAATATGATGTTGACAATTCAAATAATTTGTAAAATGAATCTATCTGTGAAATTGATCAAAAGTAAAGGATAAACTAATAATGCAATTAATGCATGTAAAAAAAACTTTATTTGTTCTTGACATGCAAATACATTTTTGTACATTTTGAAAAATTACAATTCAATAATTTGAAATATCTAGGAAAACGGAAACAGTGCTGAAGCATTATACATCTTACCAAGCTTATTTCAATTGACCCTTCCGAACGCGTGAAAAATTTGAGAAATTCCATGACGTCACAATGCAATTTCGATGTTTGACCGAGGTTCGAAGCTTGTTTGTCCGACGTAAACACATGTGGTAAAAGCATTGTGACGTCACGAAATTTTGCATTTTTTTCCCGCTATCGGAAGGGTCAATTGATGTTCAGGGTCAAATTTGACCTTAATTGTCATTTCAAGAGAGGGAGCACTGTAAATTTGCAAATCATATTCATGTAGGTATATCAACTGTAAAAGACACATAAATTTTCAAAGTACTCTAGAACAGTTAGTTGCCATTTTATACAAATTCTTAAACAAACATTATGTAAAGCAGGTGATATACTATATTTGCCATCAAGACTTATTTTAACACAAAAACAGAAGAAAAGCTGTCTGTTGAAGGTCATGGGTCAAATTCACAAGGTCAAACAGAGAAATGTCATGTCAATGAAATAATTAGAACATTATCAATATATTATACTGAAACATAATATCTGTTTTTACATAAATATGGTCAAGGTTTTGCAGTCAACATTAATCGGTCATTTTGCCAAAATTAAGAAATGTCACAAAGCATATAAGGAATATCTGCATGTTAGATATGTTTGAACAATACATTAACTTTTCACTGATAAAATCAAGCTATATGCTTCAAGACAAGAATTACCGATACTCAAATGATGCAAGTACAGTACATCACATATAAATCACAGGGACTGAATGACAAATATGACAATAATATATGCTTTCAGCAAAAATGAGCACTTAAACAAAAGTGATAGATGTCAAAATGTATAAATGACTAAATGAACACACATACCTTTTTTTTGCCATAGTGAAAAATCATTACATCATGTCTAATTTTACGTCTGACTGGCAGAACACTTATTACATATCACTTATACAACCCAGTATATGACGATTTGGAGGAAAAATCGAGAGTTTTCCGATCTGATACCTGGTAAGAAAATTCAAGTTCACGTACAATTTCCACATACTTGCACACATGTCCCACTTTCATACATCACAACACATAAATTTGTAAACACACAGAGCACTGGCCTAGCTTACAAACTAACATTCACAGCTCAGTCAAACACTGCCTTAGAATTGAAGTTAATGAATCTCACTATGATTTTTTGGAAAGACGTTTTGGGTACCATTACACTGTGCACCAAGGGAGTTTCAGCACTTTTAGTTGCTCTAATTTTTGTATCACTAAGAAAGCTGTTCACTACGCCTTCGCTTTTCTGGTGCTAAGGGGCACAAACTCAGGAGCGTTAGGATTCAGTTTGCTAGATAGATGGCCCTGAAATCACAAAAAGAAATACTGTATCTTAAAATGATAAATTGCACTCATATTACTTGTATGATTATTAGTGCTGTGCAATAATACCGGTAATACTTTCATACCCAATATCTATTGTAACACATTTTTTCCAAAAATAGCAATCCAAGGAATGCTTGTGTTGCCTGCGAAGCGGTTTAATTATTATTCTAGAAAGTGGATCAAAATTCTTGAATAGTAGGTCTAGGTCAAATATCTAGATCAAGGTCAAATGGTCTGTGTAGAAAGGTCTTGTCACAAGGAATACACATGTGAAATACCAAAGCCCTATCACTTACAAATCAAAAGATATATCCATTCTTATTTTTTTCTGAAAAGTAGGTCAAATATGTAGGTCAAGGTCAAAAGGTAAAAAAATAATGTTATGTGTAGAATGGCATTGTTACAAGGAAAATACATGTGAAATATCAAAGCCCTATCACCTACCAATCAAAAGATATAGCTATATTACTTCTCTTGAAAAGTAGGTCAAATATCTAGATCAAGGTCAAAAGGTCAAATTTAATGGTCTGTGTAGAAAGGTCTTGTCAGAAGGAATACACATGTGAAATATCGAAGGCCTATCTCTTACCAATCAAAAGATATAGCGAATCTTATCTTTTTTTCAAAAGTAGGTCAAATATCTAGGTCAAGGTCACAAGGTCAAAAATTATGATTTGTGAAGAAAGGTCTTGCCACAAGGATTGTACATGTGAAATATCAAAGTCCTAACACTTACCAATAAAAAGATATATCCATTCTTAATTTTTTTTTGAAAAGTATGTCAAATATGTAGGTCAAGGTCACTAGGTCAAAAATTATTGTATGTGTAGGAAGGTCTTGTCACAAGGAATACAGATATGAAATATCAAAGCCCTATCACTTACCAATCAAAAGATATAGCGAATCTTATCTTTTTTTCAAAAGTAGGTCAAATATCTAGGTCAAGGTCACAAGGTCAAAAATTATGGTATGCGTAGAAAGGTCTTGCCACAAGGATTGCACATGTGAAATATCAAAGTCCTAACACTCACCAATAAAAAGATATATCCATTCTTAATTTTTTTTTAAAGTAGGTCAAATATGTAGGTCAAGGTCACTAGGTCAAAAACTTATTGTATGTGTAGGAAGGTCTTGTCACAAGGAATACAGATGTGAAATATCAAAGCCCTATCACTTACCAATCAAAAGATATAGCGAATCTTATCTTTTTTCCAAAAGTAGGTCAAATATCTAGGGCAAGGTCACAAGGTCAAAAATTATGGTATACGTAGAAAGGTCTTGCCACAAGGATTGCACATGTGAAATATCAAAGTCCCTAACACTCACCAATAAAAAGAAATATCCATTCTTAATTTTTTTTGAAAAGTAGGTCAAATATGTAAGTCAAGGTCACTAGGTCAAAAATTATTGTATGTGTAGAAAGGTCTTGTCACAAGGAATACAGATGTGAAATATCAAAGCCCTATCATTTACCAATCAAAAGATATAGCGAATCTTATCTTTTTTTCAAAAGTAGGTCAAATATCTAGGTCAAGGTCACAAGGTCAAAAATAATGGTATGTGTAGAAAGGTCTTGCCACAAGGATTGCACATGTGAAATATCAAAGCCCTATCACCTACCAATCAAAAGATATATCCATTCTTAATTTTTTTGAAAAGTAGGTCAAATATGTAGGTCAAGGTCACTAGGTCAAAAATTATGGTATGTGTAGGAAGGTCTTGTCACAAGGAATACACATGTGAAATATCAAAGCCCTATCACTTACCAATCAAAAGTTATGGGCTGTGACACCCAAAGTGTGACAGACAGACAGACAGACGGACAGACAGACAACTGACAAAGTGATCCCTAAGTGTCGCTATGCTTTGCAGGCGACACAAAAACTGGTATCTTGATATATTTGCTCACAGCAGCAAAATAAACCAGAAGTCTCTGATGAGACTGAAGCTCTCCTGGTTGATTTGTACATATACACTCAAGAGAATGAATGCTGGACTTCACCTTGCCTAATACCACTTTTTTCATCGACCCAATATATTTCTGTATCCCCCCTGTAAAACACTCTATAACGAATTTATCCCGCTGAATCGCTTTTGGTTTGTGTATGTTACGTCAACATATTCTAAAGCATTTTGGTGACGTCAAAAGCATAAAGCATCTTAGTAGAAGCAGGATATCAAAATAATATTCTGTTAGTAAAATAATACAACATAATATTTGGTTCTTCTCGACCAATCAGATTGCAAGAAATTTGCCAGAGGCGGAATAAATGTGTATCAAGTTTTTTTTTTATTAGAACCAACAACCACATGCCAATGCATATCCATCAATTCTTAATTAATTGTTTTCATCAAAATTCATAGAAAATTTTTTTTTTTGTTGAAAAAAACGGAGTCCCCCCCCCCCCCAAATGGACCGTGCCTTAGATTTCTCTAGAATGTGATAGAATTACTAAAAACGTGTATATACAACATATATAACATACCATATGTATCAAAACTAAAATAACAGATGTTTTATTTTTCAAAAAATGTGGGTCAAAGGTCAGTGATGGGGTCAAAGGTTAAAAATTTGGCTCCAAAAGATGAGCCTTCTCAAGGTTCATAGACATGCAATATATGACAGCTCTATTATCTTATACCCTTTCATCAGAATTTAGTTGAATGGAATGATATACTGACAGTCGGATGGATAGACAAACAGATGAACAGACAGACCTACCACTATTATGCCCTTTTATAAAATTAAGACTAAAGGCATAAATAACCTCATCATAAAATCATTTGAGCTGAAATAGTATTGCATAGGATACTCTATTATAAGAGATATTTCCTTCTTTCTTATACTGACCAGTGAAAATACTTAGATCAAGTAATCAGGCAGTTTCAGATTGAAATTAAATATAATAGGACATGTGGCCTACCGAGTGAAATTTCAAAAGTATCGGCCATTTTGTTCTAAAACCTAAAAAGGTTTTAGGCTATTTATTTAGTAAATGTAAAACAATGTAAATAGAATATTGAACGAAGAACATGAACTTTTAGGGCGAATGTGGTATTAATGTAGACAGAAGCTAATTATTAAAATATAATACAAAGTATTTTTACATACCGGTATGAAATATTTGATCCTCTATAGAAAACATTTCTACCATATATCCCAGTTCAGAAAAATATTTCAAAATCTGCATGAGGTTGAAATGATGTTTTTGATTGGTCAAATTTTAAAAGGACAAAATGACTCGAGATCCGTCCCGTACAAAGTTTTCTCACAAAACCTCATAACTTTCACGTGTGAAAGTTGTAAGAATCATGTTAGAAGTGTATGCAAATTAGTTTGTCTCACGTGAGGTTATGTTAGATCAAATGTGAACTTCTTTTTATCCAAATTTCCTCACGTGTGGAATATTTCTCACGTGAGAAATCATGTTAGAAATCAATGTTAAGGTTACTGTGCGCACGAAGTCCAAATTTCTCACGTGAGAAATTTGTTAGAAATTTGGACTTTGCCACTATTAATGCGATTCGATAGAAGAGGAGACTAAGTCAAAATTTCTCACGTGAGAAAGATATTAGGATTTTTAACTTTGCCATTTGTATTGAAGATCGTTAGTTAAATGCACTAAGTCCAAATTTCTCACATGAGAAATATGTTAGAAAATTGGTCTTAGACATCTATAGAGAAATTTCAAATTAAGAAGACTTAGTCCAAAATCTTAGTTTCAGAGTAAAAACATGCCTATATATCGTTGATATATTAGGTAAATAATTCTCTTCAAGACAGTAAAGAGTTGGAACACTTCCATTATTATACAGATGGCACCAGAAACATTACTCGTAATTTCCATTCGATTTGTGCATCCAGATTATGTCTACAGAATATATCCTCACTTTCCAACACTTTTTTTGTCTTCCAATAACCTCTGACATATACATGATATATGCAATTTAAAAGATACCAATTTAATACAAATATTGGATGGCCTCAAAACCCTTACAGAACATAGAGGAATATACATTGAAAAACAGGTGCGGTAGCTAAAGAGCTTTCGATGTGTAATGTCTACAGAAGGGGTTGACCCAGAACCTCGACAGCCCGGGGGCTGGCCCGGCTGCGGGCAGACACTTATTAAGGGGATTATATGCGAGACCCTAAGTGTTGAGTTACCGGAGTGTACTGAAGACCCCCCCCCCCCCCTCTCGTTTGTGGGGATCAGGGGAATTCCTCTAGAAAAAAAATGAAAATTAGACGCATCTGTGGCCTCAGAAATATTTGAGCTGGATTTAGAAGGGATCAAGTGCATCAGCAAAAGACAAACCGTGTCTAAGATGAGGAAAATATCCGATATGACCATGTTGTATCTTTTTTCCCCAAACATGTACATCCACATATATTTGACGTGACTGTCCTGAATCCTTTCCAGTCGACTACTGGCGTTTTGAAAGCGATCATTGCGTGTAACTTCGAATGTGAATACCTCAGAAATCTTTCAAAAAAAAATATATTCAAATTTATGCTTCTTGGAGTGTCTAATACTGTCTATAGACTACTTTTAAACAGTCACTTTGTTGCAAAAGCCATGCCATAATCACTCCCTTCTTTTGGCACTGCATGCTGAGGGAGACGTGTTCACTTTTTTATTTATTTATTTTTATTTTTTTATTATTATTATTTTTTTTTTTTTGGTGCGAAAACTATGCCTGGATACGCCCCTGGAAACTGCATAAGATGTAAAGTGAACAAAATAAAAAAAAATTCCAAGTTTCCAAGTTAAAACTTTCATTATTAGTGCTTCCAATTATACGAGATGATATCATGAGTGTACTCTTTTGAATCGATTTTAATCAACAAAGAGTCCAGGAAGGCAGTATTGAACCGCGCCCCCCCCCCCCTGCCCCCAACCAAAAACAAAAAAAAAACAAAAAACTGAATTTTAAATAAAATCGGCCGCATAAGGGGGAGGGGGCATTCCCGTTTCTGAATAGTGTAAATAGATATTGTAATCATAATAACAAAAAATAATAAGGAAAAAAATCAAAATGAGGAAGAAAAACGAGAACTTATAGTGATGTAAGCTAATTTCTCATGTTCCGATACCAATATTAGTTTAGACAATTAAACGTTGTGTAGAACTTTTTTTTTTAAGTACGATGGTCGCCAAAATGGAGTGTGCTTTTAATAGTTAGGAAGCTAGCCGGCAGATCCGCCTAGCTATGATCGACTTTGAACATGTAACTAAAAATTAAAATTGGGAAAAAAATCAAATAATGTTAACAAAAATCCAGGAGGGTTCTCACTCCTTGACTCCTCCTCATAAAACCGTACATTACTTTTCACCTCAAAGTCACCACCGCCAGACCCCCCCCCCCCCCCCTCCAAAAAAAAAAAAACCAACCCCCAAACACGAAAACAAGCAATGGAAACAATCTATTGAAGCTTTCTTTTCATGTAAATTTACCTGAACATGCTGAAAAAGTCGTATTTGGCGCAGCGGAAATGTGTAACTACTATAAATATAACACATGTTTGCTGACCTCGTACAGTAACATCGCGCATTCTTAGTGAAATTTGATGCCGCTTCCAGCGTGAGACCGCACCTCGCTTGTTGCGCGGCAGATTTACTTGGAACTAGTTTATGTAAGCAGGTCAGCTCCACGAATGTGCAGATTTGGATATTTCACTGTGTTTAAAGTTAACAAAAATACTTTGTGAATCTACATCATATCATAATGGATCTCCGATACTGTACATATATTCTTTACCGAACTTTATACAACCAAACGAAACAACAGGATGCTGGAAGGGATTGAAGCAAATTTGTGATGGGAATGACAAAACAATTGTCAGCTTTAACAAAAATAATGAAGGTAAGAAACATTGTGTTCAATAAATCATTTTAATCTACATCGATCCTTTTGTAAGATTGTTTTGAAAAAAATATTGTCTCCGATGGACAAAACAAGAAGTTTATGTCTATATAATAGCGTATTCAAAATTCATCAGTGGCGCCATGGGCATGCTTATTCATAATTTTCCCACGGCATATTGAATGAGTCAATACTTTTGCAGCTCGTGAAGGATGCGAGTTAATAATATAAACATAATTGAAAAGGACCAAGCTATTTGATACGGATTGAATAAATTATATCATAAATCCAATATCTGAATCCTCTTAAAGCGTACAGGGTCGGGGGAGGGGAGGACAAGCTTCAAGCATAGATGTAGAAGGGGGGGGGGGGAGCAGGACCCTCACTAAATTTACCATAAATTCTTATTATTCCCCCTTATTTCAAGTTTTTCATGTATATGTATAATTTCTTTCAAAAATGTAGGCTGAATCTCCCCTTATGCAAAAATTCCTCCTAGCTATTAAACATGAATTGATTATTTGAAATGAAAACTTTACAGATGAACTGGAGTAGTGTCCTGTGGATGACGTGAACCAGTATATACCTTTATTGATGCCATACTATATTTAAATCAGAAGCAGAGGGACCCACCTGACTCCTAAACGCTACATATGTATTATGTAAGGTCAGCTGTTTTAAAAAGAAAAGTGAATTTTTTAAAAGAATTATGTATATTAGAAAATGCATGACATTCTATAAAATATTCTTTTAAATTATGCAAACTGAATGTATTATAAATATAATTGAAACTTTTGAATTAAAAGTCTATTCGTAGAGAATCAAAAAGATGTGACCACCTTATTAATATAACACATTTATTCTTTTTTTCAGACCCTTTCAGATGGCACCCGAAACCAAGAGATATCTTCTACAAGTCCTGCTTACAAGACTCCAGTACTGCTGACAGTCACCACGTCTCGCAGTGAGGTTATATGTGATAGAACTTATCTTCCACTAACAAACAACCTTCAGGCTCAGCAGTCGGCTTTTGGAGAGCAACATACAGCATGTACATGTATATATTATATAAACAAAAGCAGCTCTAAACTACCAGAAAATTACAAAGACCATGCCAAAAATGTAACAAAGTGAATTAATTCTTACAGAACTCACAGGGATGTGATCAGATCAACATACAAGCAATTTCTCTTTCAAAACTGGAGATTTTTAATTACTTCAAAGGAAGAAAAGGAGAGTGTCATATTTGTGTTGTGTATAGTGCATAGAATAGTGGAATTGTGTAAAATCACCCAAATAGAAGAGAAGGAGTATTAGTGTATAGTGCATGGTGTAAATATGTAAAGAATACTGTAAATATGTAAAAAATAGTGTAAACATGGTAAATGTGTAAATTATAGTGTAAATATGTAAAGAAATCCAAATGAAAGAATGAAAAACTAACTATGGCCATGGCATCATCATATTTCTTGAAAATTTATAACAACAAAAACACTGAAAGATGTCAACAATGTTTGAAACTTTCTATCCTAACATAAAGCATTGAAAGTATGAATTTTTTTTGTATATAAATGTCATGAAATTTTTGTATATAAAGTTCTGAAATTTGAAAAATTCTATTGTTGTTGTCCATGCACTGTCAAGTGTATTTTGATGTATTTTTAAGAATTTCTCACGTGAGGTTTTGTTAGAATTTTTGTGAAGGTGGGAATTTCTCACAAAACATCACATGAGGTTTTATGAGAACTTGATTAAGGGAAAACAATATGCTGGCACTGTATTTCTCACGTTAGGTTTTGTGAGAAAAATTTCACACGTGAGGTTATGTTAGAGACGTCCACATGTTGTCATGTTAGAATCTAACATGAGAGACACCTAATTTGCATGTTAAAAACCTCACGTGAGGATTAGGTGAGATTCTCATGTGAGATCTCACACGAGATCTCATGTTAGATTTATGTTAGTTAATTTTGGTAAGGGAATTGACAAAAAGGCCTGAAACATTAGTTTATTACTATTAATTTATGGCAGGAACAGGTATCGTACCCAGATAGCTCAGTTGGTAAGAGCGTCTGCCCAGATAGCAGAAGGTCTCGGGTTCAATTCACGGTTCGGTCACATCTTTTCCTCTCCTGTTACAGAATTGGCACCAAACTAAATGTCGACTCAAGGTGAAGTGGAGTTTTGTGTGAGGTTTCCAATGCATGGAAACCTAAAAAAATTGGTAGAGAGGAGTGTGGCAGGAACGGGCATCGTGCCCAGATGGCAGATAGCTCAGTTGGTAAAAGCATCTGCCTTGATAGCAGAAGATCTCGGGTTCGATTCCCGGTACAGTCACATCTCTCCCTCTCCTGTTACAAATTCAACTTCTATAACTTACACAAGCACCTTTCATTTGGCAATGTGAAGGATGCATTATTGCTATTTTATTTGATAAAATGATCAATCTTTGTGATTCTGGTGTTTCCATTTATCAGAAAGCACAGCTCAAGTCCGTGATCACTTAGGACATTCTACTCTTGCAACAAAAAGTCTAACTACTCTCTCTAAAAATCTTACACCTTAAACAATTAAAAAATAAGTAAGAAATACATGCATTTTGATTGTTTGTTATCTTTCATGCACTGTATAAACATAATAGAAAAGATTTTGAAGTTGATTGATTGATCAGAGGAAATTCCGAAACTATCCCCTAGCGTTTTTATAGAATTGAAGATAAAATCCTGGGTCAGGCCCCAAATAAAATATGAGAAAAACTAAATTTCAGACTCATCTATGATAATATTGTAAAATGGCAATAAAGGAAAATTTTGGTAGAAGTTTTCCTGGGTTGAAATATTTTTGTATGAGTCGGCTTTTACAAATGATTTTTTTTAGTATTTTATTTTATTTTTTTCTAAATTTGATCAACACATAGTAGATATGCCAATAAGGCATCTCTTGTTATATTATCTTCTATTAAAACATGTGTCACTTGCTTTAATGTAAACATTATGAAAAATTTTATCAAACCACAGTTTTACATCCCATTGGGGGTGGTACTCCAAGCAGTGGAGGAATTTATAAGAAGAAAGAAAGATGTAAGAGTTACCTCCCCCCTCTCCCCCCCTCCAAAAAAAAAAAGCTTACACAAGCACAATATTCCTTTCATTTGGCAATGTGAAGGATGCATTATTGCTATTTTATTTGATAAAATGATCAATCTTTGTGATTCTGGTGTTCCCATTTAACAGAAAGCACAGCTCAAGTCTGTGATCACTTAGGACATTCTAGTTACCTCCCCCCTCTCCCACCCCCCCCCCCCCTCAACAAGAAAAAAAAAACTTACACAAGCACAATATTCCTTTCATTTGGCAATGTGAAGGATGCATTATTGCTATTTTATTTGATAAAATGATCAATCTTTGTGATTCTGGTGTTCCCATTTAACAGAAAGCACAGCTCAAGTCTGTGATCACTTCGGACATTCTACTCTTGCAACAAAAATTCTCACTACTCTCCCCAAAAATCTTACACCTTAAACATGTTAAACAAATAAGAAATAAGTGAGAAATACATGCATTTTGACTATTTGATATCTTTCTTGCACTGTATAAACACTATAGAAAAGATTTTCATGTTGATTGATTGATCAGAGGAAATTCCGAAATTATCCCCTAGCGTTTCTATAGAATTGAAGATAAAATCCTGGGTCAGGTCCCAAATAAAATATGAGAAAAACTAAATTACAGACTCATCTATGATAATATTGTAAAATTGCAATATCTTTGTTTGCTTATAGTTTCTGTCACTTATGTACTCTAAATGCATGTAGATAGGGTAAGAGAAAATAGCCATATACCCATTTTCCAGAATCCTAGGGAACAGGGACTGAAGTAAAATACTGTAATGACATCTAAACTGCAAACCGATAATATTTTGGAATAAATCAATTAACTATTATCCATAAATTCTGGGAAATTAGCTATCATGAGATCACATGTAATAATAAGAGAGATTCTAAACAACCACACCCATTTTCTAAGACCCTTGGGGTCAGAGACTCAAACAAAATATGAGGTGGACAACGAGATTACAGACCCATCATATTGCATAAAGAATTTAGTCTCCATTATTTATAGTGTCAGCGCTGTAAGCATAAGATTATATGGAATAATATAAAAGAAAATGGCCACACCCTTTTCTAAGACCCTGGGGGTCATTGGCTCAAACAAAATATCAGGTGCACAACTAGACTACAGACCCATCATATTGCAAAAAGAATTATGTCTCTATCATTTATAGTGATAGAAGAGCTATCCGGACAAAATTACATAGAATTTAATGACCACGCCCATTTTCTAAGACCCTGGGAGTCAGGGACTGAAACTGAATGTCAGGTGCACAACTAGACCATGGACCAAGTAAAATACAAAAAGAATTAAGTTTCTATCTCTAACAGTTTCAGAGGAGTTGTCCGGACAAGAATTGTTTACGGACAGACGGACAGACAGACAGACGGACAGACGGACAGACGGACAGACGGACGAAGGGTGATCGCATAAGCTCGACTGGTCTGAGACCAGTAGAGCTAAAAATTAAGATAAAAAAAAAACATGTGTTTGTGAAACATGAATGCCCCCGTTGGCATCTTTGTTGGTAAAACAGCTGAAAAGCAGTTAACATTTTGAGGTCAAGGTCACAAGGTCAAATTTGGTATCCATGGAAAGGTCTTGTCACAAGATATACACATGTGGAATATGAAAGCCCTATCACTTACCATTCAAAAGTTATGGCCAACTTTAAAGTTTTTCAAAAGTAGGTCAAACTCCAAGGTCAAGGTCACAAGGTCAAACTTTTGGTATCCATGGAAAGGTCTTGTCACGAGGAATACACATGTGAAAAATGAAAGCCCTATCACTAACCATTCAAAAGTTATGGCCAAGGTTAAAGTTTTTCAGAAGTAGGTCAAACTCCAAGGTCAAGGTCACAAGGTCAAAAATTTTGGAATCCGTGGAAGGTCTTGTCACAAGGAATACTCATATGAATTATGAAAGCCATATCATTTACCATTCAAAAGTTATGGCCAAGGTTAAAGTTTTTGCGGACAAACAGATAAACAGACGGACAGACAGACCAATAAAGCCTACGCTCACGCAGCAAGATACGCCCGTTGGGATTTTTTTCACAACACCAAAATATCTAAGTCCCATAACTCCATAAGGACAAATTGGATGAACCTAGCTTAAAATCGAAAGGCGGTTTCCTCTTCAAAGTCTGATCAAAATGTACAAAAATGATGAAAATCTGTTGACACATATTCAAGTTATTGCGTTCCATGCACCTATATTTTGCCCTTAGCTTAACATGCATGTGCATATAACCCCCCCCCCCATTACACATAATTTCTGGATTATGTGACAAAAAATTCAAGAACCCCTTATATATGTGAAAGAACATCCTTTCTTCTTGAAGTATACAAAATTTCAAAACATTTCAACCAGAAATAGATTTTTAAATAATTTTTAACTATTTTAGTATATTTTCACTGTATTTTAAAATATCTAAGTCCCATAACTCTGTAACGACATATCGAATTAACCTGAAAATCAATAGGCGGCTTCCTCTCCACAGTCCAATCATAATGTATGAATATCATGAAAATCCGTTGACGCATATTCAAGTTATCGCGTTCCATGCGCCTATATTTTGCCCTTAGCTTAAAATGTATTTGCATATAACCCACCCCCCCTTCCCATTACACACAATATCTCGGTTATGCGACAAAAAAATTAAAATCCCGTTACATATGTCAAAGAACATCCTTTCTACTTGAAGTATACCAAATTTCAAAACATTTCGACCAGAAATAGATTTTTAAATAATTTTTAAATATTTTAGTATATTTTCACTGTATTTTAAAAATCTAAGTCCCATAACTCTGTAACGACAAATCGGATGAACCTGAAAATCGAAAGGCGGCTTCCTCTCCACAGTCTGATCACTATGTATAAATTTCATAAAAATCCGTTGACGCGTATTCAAGTTATTGCGTTCCATAGGCGGACGGACAGACGGACGGACGGACAGACGGACAGACGGACGGACTTCGCCATACCATAATACGTCCCGTCAAATGACGGGCGTATAAAAACTATATGCCCCCAAATCTTCGATTACGGGGGCATTTAAAAGCCTATTGGGCATTTTAGTCAATTAAAACTGAAAATGTTCATAAACAAGAATTTTGTACTTTGCAATCATTGTAGTGAGGAACTTTTAAAAATACTCTGGATACGACAAATTTATCTCACATGTGACAACATCATTGACATATTTTTTTTCAATTCTTGCTCAGGCAAAATATCACACCCTAAAGTATTGCAATAAATCATTATATGAATTTGGCATATTGCAATAAATACATGTACAGTATATATTGCGATACATGTATATGGTTTTCAGCTGCGGTAACCAGCATAAATGATTATGCTCATCTATCAGTGCATGAACTTTTGATAAGCAGTATACTTGTACTATATATTTTTTATATAGGCATTACATTGAATTACATTGTGACCTTTCCTAATTGCTATATATCTGATCATAATGGTCATTTCCTGTAGTTTAAAAAAAAATGGAAATCAAGCCAAGTGTTGAGTGGATTGAAATCACATTTTCAGGAACTGAAAGATTGATAGAACAGATCTGTTTTTGGAAAACACTTTCAAGTTCTTACAGATACTTAGAAAATGCAAATTTGACATAACATTCCCAAGTGAAAAAATTATATTGAAGTGTTTTTCATCGTTTTCAAATGCTTTTTAAAAAGCTTATAAGAAAAAGTCCCGAGACTAAATAAAACATGATACATGATACCTCATCCATCCTTTATTGATCAATTCCATTTCTTGAACTTATTTTATCTTTTATTATTATACCTCTACTGATTTTTTCCTATATAAAAAGAGACTCATTAAATTTAACTAAATCCCTGAAAATCGCCTGATAAGACTATTTCCCTGCAAAGGGGTGCGTTAGTTGAGAAGACTATTTCCCTAGGGAGTTAGTTTCAAAATGAGGCGGAGCTTCTTTGGGGGTGTGTCAGTATCAGCCAATCAGCGCCGTTGAAGGTTGATCGGATGATGTGAAGGTTGATCGGATGACGCTATCAATACGCGAGCTGAGTAATCCGCCTCCTATCCGCTTAGCACATAAATTAATCCGCAATAAAATAAAACAATCAAAAATTAAACATGTATGAGTATGATAAATGATGTTCATCAAAAATTAATATTTTCCGTTACTCAGTCATTCAGTCGGGAAGGCAAGGCAAAATAATTAGAATTTCCATTGGAATCATGTGAACCTAAGAGATATATGTTTGTTTCAGTATGATGTTTGTTTCTGTATACCTAAGAGATATGTTTATTTCAGTATAATGTTTGTTTCGGTATAATAAAACAGTTAAAGTATACCATTGAGGGAGTTAGCACGATTCTGGTTCCCCGAGACCAGACCTATTTCCCGAGGCGAAGCCGAGGGAAATAGGTCTGGTCTCGGGGAACCAGAATCGTGCTAACTCCCTCAATGGTATACTTTAACTGTATACTGTACCTAGAATGCACTGGTGTCAAAGCAGTAACCGAACAGAAGCAGTAATGGAACGATTACGGTGTAAGGAGTATTTGAATCAGCGAAATTGGATAAAATTAAGGAAACTTATAAAGTTTCACTAGAAACCAAAATCAGTGCCAACATTTATATAAAAGGGTGATTTGATTAATAGTTTTTAGTCATTTATTAAGCAATGATATTTTCAGATGAGATATTACGGTTGGAAAATGGTACATCTTAAAACTTTCAGTAGGCACTACATTTGAAGAAATTTTTCAAAAAGTTTCTTCAAATCGGTTTTTGGAAAAGATGTTACTTCAGATTTATCAGCATAGAATTGAAAATTGATCAATAATTTAAACACATCCAAATGCTCGATCATTCGGTTACTGCTTTAGCAATTTAAAGTTTCAAAATTGATGAAATCTTGTGGTTAAAAGATTGACATAAAAGATGATGAATGTCAAAAGTCAATATTTTTTAGATAATTATTCCATATCTTATTATATTTGAGACATATGCCAACCATTATTTGTTCGAAGTTTCATGTCTTAATTCAAATCAATTTAAAACAATTTAAAACAACAAAGTTATCGTGAATAAACCGTCAAAATCATTAGGTTACTGCTTTGACACCAGTACACTTATTCTAACACAACCAAGTTTTAGTAGAAATAGGACAATACTGTAAAATTAATGTGGTTATTTTCCCTAGGGGTAATTTTTGCCAAATGACCATTGCAGCATTTCCCATGGGGGTAGTTTTGGGGAAATTGGGAGCACATGTATTCCCTTTAATCTGGTTGGGAATATTTTTGCAATAGAATTGCGAAAAGCACGAAAATCAGTCCAATGCAAAAGTATATACATGTATACACTTTTACGGTATAGGACAAATGGAGGTACTAGCACTAGCATAATAAAAATTTCGTACTCTTGACTCATTTTCAAAAACTTTGTTACAGATAGATAACTTAGTGTGGTTTTAAAAAGCGCATTCTTAAGAGCGCTACTTTGGCTAAAACATGAATAACGCTAAAATATGTATATGTACACATACAGAATCATTTTTTTATGCGCTTTCATATTCCAATAAACTAAATTAGAGTTCATGTATATTGCTAAATGATTATGCTAATCTATCAGAGCATGAACTTTTGATAAGCAGTATACTTAGTAATACATGGAATTAAATTGTGACCTTTCTTAATTGCTAATTCCTTTCCACAACTTGCTCGATACACACTCATTATCAACTTTTTTGAGTTGCAACCTTGACCTTATTTTCTAAAATAAAACATTACCTTAATATCACATGGCTTTGAAGACAGGGGAGGGCAAACAGATGACGAGAAATGTTGCCACTCAGCTTCTTCTTCTTCCAGCATTTCTTCAAAGCAAGCTTCTAAAAATGCCTCTTCCCAGAACTCCTCTTCAACCTGTTATGAAATTGTATCCCATTATTTTCACATTTTTTGGGGGGATTTCTTCATTTTTATTATGAAGTCAATCATACTCATAAGTTTGAACATGACTTTTCATGATTTCTTTTCACTTGCATAAACACTAGCTTCATGAGTAAATATGCATAAATCTATTACTATACAGTTATAGTTATAAAATTATGTCAAACCAATTTTTTTGCAATTTTACATACTTATAAATTAATCTGGCTGAGTGATTTTTAAAATCAGACATTTTTATTTAATACTTAGTCTAGTAAACCTACATCAGAAGTAAAGTATAAAGCTACAATAAACATTTAACTTTATTTCAATATTCAAAATTGTATATATAAAGAATATGTTACGGAATCAATGAGATCGGGCAATAATCTTTATTCATTTCATTTTAAAATCCAATTCATACTCTTAATTCAAATTCTTCCTAATAATACTTGAACAAATACCAATGTAACCTATATATTTTGCATACCATTAACAATTGAATTTTGAAGTGTCATTACTATTTTTACAGTCTTGATATTTCCCCCTTCCTGGTAAAAATTTAATTACAATTTCAGAATATGACCTTGTTAAAAAGTAAATCCAATCTGTTACAGCAACAATTATGAACTTATATGCTAAAAATGTAAAATGTATAATAATGTATATATGTAAACCTATATCTTTTTATCATATCTGAAAGGAGATATTATTTGACGACACAAATACATTCAAGGTTGTTTTGGTATCTTTGTTTCTTGCAAAATGAAATCTTACATGTACCAACACTTTTAATCAGATTGACTTTTTTCATTACCTGTCTATCAAAGTCCTCCAACTCCTCCTCTCCCATCCACACGTATTCCGAATAATCAACAGCTACATCTACGTTAATGTGCGGCATTTGATCTTCCTGATGAATTTCATCTTGTAGATAATCTGGAAGTCGCATATTCATTTTCCTAAAATAAAGAATTAAATTGTTCTCATTCTAAATTATGCTAAAGGGGTTAGTGGGTTTTTTTTAAAGGAACTAGAAGACTGACAAAATCATGATACTGGGGTAGGACCCTTCACTGTTTTTGTGAAATCAGAGTGGCACTTTTAATGAATCAGAAATCTAGAGAGCTGAAAACTTGATTTGAATTTTTCATGGTCTTGTCAAAAGAAATGCAAATGGGAAATATGAAAGCCTTAGGCACAGTCCATTTGATATTCGGGGGGGGGGGGCTTGGTTTTTTTGTCGGAGCAAGATTATTTTTTTCGCCCCGGACCGGGGAAAAATTATTTTTTTCTTGCAAAGTTGGAGCAAGGAAATTTTTTTTATAACAAATTGATGTGAATATTAAGAATGTTTGTGTTATTCTTTATTTTTACTTAAATTACTCCAAACATAATTTTCATGTAAATTGTATTCACTTCTAAACTGAGAGATGAAAGATTTTTACAATGTGCGATATATGTAATTTTTAGTATTTAATTAACAAAATGTATATAAGGTCATGTAACATGTAAGAGGGCCTGATGAAAGTTTTTACATGTAGAAACGAAATCTAGTGAAAAACTTTATTGAAAGTAAAAACTGTAGCGAGCGAAGCGAGCCGAAAATTTTTCAGGAATTTTAAGCGAATTTTATGGTTATTCTTCAAATTCAGATTACATGTAAGAGCAAGATTATTTTTTTCTGTCACACCATAAGCAAATTCATTTTTTTCATCAAAATTCAGAGCGAAATTATTTTTTTCGACAAAAACCAAAGCCCCCCCCCCCCCGAATATCAAATGGACCATGCCTTATCACAATGATCACGTACAATTCAAAAGTAATGACCATGGTAAATGTTTGTAATGACCTTGACCTTTGACCTAAGGATGATACCTTTACATGTACTTTTAAGGTCAGAAGATGAAGGGTAGATGTCATACACAAAGGTACCTTTGATACGCTACAACACTTTGTTTCTTCAACAAAAACTTAATCAATTTTGAGGTAGAGATTTCATATACATGTACATGGATTCATACAAATATTACTCACTGTGTAGCATCACGTGACTTATGTTGGTGAAACCATGAACACAAAATAGAGGCATACTGCTCATTTGGAGGAAAGAAAACAGGTACCGTAATACACTGTAGTAGAATTGATTCATTTTTTTCTTTTCATAGCCGATGTCCTTGTAAAAAATGATATTGTGATGATTCTTTCTATGTCAATCAAGAAATCATTGTAGTTTTTAAAAACATTCAGACAAAAGGGATGACGTGGCTGAAAAATGTTAACTTAAACAATGTTGTGGTGGTTTCCACGCAAATATCCACAGCTTTTGTGAGTTTTGTCACAATGTTTGTAAAAACAGCGGCATTTTACTTTCTAATGAGTCCATGATTGTAAAAGTATCAGTTTAGAGAAGGATATAGGCTATGAAAAGATGAAATTAAATCAAAGCAAGTATTGCAGTTCCTATTTTCTTTTCTCCAACTGAGCTTTTCATTTATTTGTGGTTTCACCAACTTAATATTAAGTCACATGATGCTACACTGTGTTAAGTGAGTGAGTTACAGTACTGCAACCCACTGTTTTACAATTCTAATAATTCCTATCCTATCCACCATCCTGCATCCACCTCCTATCCACTCTTTTCCTATCTTAATATCCCATCCCATCCTTTCCTATCCTACCGGTATCCTTTCCTATCCCATCCTATCCATTACTTCAAATTCAATTCTATCCCATCCAACATCCTATCCTACATCCTATCCTACCCTACATGATCTATCCACCTTTACCTATACCTCTCATCACCTTTGGCGAGATTATGATTAAAACTAAATGACTTGATACAAATTCATGCATAGGTAGTAAATTATCTGTTATTATTGCTGTTTTTTTATTTTATTAAAATGAAAATTATTTAGATGAATAAATGCCATTTTCGCACTTGCAGTGAACGAAACAAAAATATCACAACGCACCTCAAAGTTTGTTTTTAATTCAATTTAAATTTATATTACCCTTTAAGTCAAGTATTAAAGTTTGATGGATCAAATTTAACCATATAAGCATGTTTGTGGACCTGCTAATAACTTAAGAATTAAAAATAGATTGGATTGTAGAAGGAGGTGGATAGAATGTAGGATAGGATAGGATAGGATGCGGGATGTAGGATAGGATAGGATGTAGGAATGGATTGGATAGAACTGGATTGGATTTGACATGGTTAGGATAGCTAGGATGAGATAGGATAAGATTCTATCGACTTTCTATCCTACATCCTGCATCCTATCCTATCCACTTTTTTGTCAAACAAAATACCGGTATATTGGTATAATGTGAGAAAGGTGTGTATGCAATGGACCAGGGCAGACTCAAACCCATGTTTAAAATATGCAAACTCTAAATCAAAACTATTTCAGATATCTTATACATGTACTGTTAAATTAATGGAAGTTTTCGTGGACAAAAGGATATGCAAACAGACACTGAGAAAAGGCTGGGCAGTGATACATGTACCATGATGGTTATTGGATCGATGAACTACATATAACGTTACCAACATTCCGATGATTCATACCTTGTATAAAATTTAATGAAGATCCAAAGTATATTGTAATACAATGTACTTATGTTATGGTCTCAAAAAGGCAATGTTGTCAATTTTCCCTTGACCTTTGACCCCAGGACCTTGAAAACGAATAGGTACTGGTATCACTATCCTCTTCTCTGCATCTTATGGGTAACTCAAATTTCAAAGTTTTATGGACATGCAAAGTAAATTTGGGGAAGATGTGATCCACAACCCCTTTGTAGATTATGGCATCAAAAGGGGTTGTTGCAGTCAATTTTGACCTTGGCCTTTGACCCCTGACCTTGATCCCTGATCTTCTCTCCATACATAGGTAACTAAAATGCAAAGTTTGATGAACATTTAAAGTAGACAATAATCACCGTAGCGTATCACGTGATGTGCATATAATCTCTTACAAGGGAATCCCCTTCGATTAAACAAGTTTAATACTGTCTAAATCTACTTTATATGAAACTAGTTTACGCCTATCATATGAGCATCATTATTATAAATACGATAGTAATATTTTCTGGTCAAGAATAGAGGAATATTAAGAGAACACTTAAACAGAAAAATTTCTATTTTGTTTACATGTTATGATATGGTGCATGTAAATAAACAAAACTTTCTGTTCAAGTGTTCTCTGGGCATACCTCTATTCTTGACCAGAATAGATAACCATCATATAATTTAAAACGATGATCGTATGATAGGCCTAAAATAAATTCATGTAATGTAGATTTAGACAGCATTTACCTTGTTAATCAAAGGGGATTTCCATGCAAGAGATTATTTTCATATCATGTGATACCCTACGGTGAGTAATATTACCTCCAAGTCTAGAGTGTCCATAAGCTTTTAAAGACCCATTCACTCACAAACCCACTTACATCCTGACACTTACAGCTATACACTTCCACTCACTCACAAACCCACTTACATCCTGACACTTAGAGCTATACACTCCCACTCACTCACAAACCCACTTACATCCTGACACTTAGAGCTACATTTGTATACACTCCCACTCACTCACAAACCCACTTACATCCTGACACTTAGAGCTATACACTCCCACTCACTCACAAACCCACTTAAATCCTGACACTTAGAGCTATACCCTCCCACTCACTCACAAACCCACTTACATCCTGACACTTAGAGCTATACACTCCCACTCACTCACAAACCCACTTACATCCTGACACTTACAGCTATACACTGATCCCACTCACTCACAAATCCACTTACATCCTGACACTTACAGCTATACACTCCCACTCACTCACAAACCCACTTACATCCTGACACTTACAGCTATACACTCCCACTCACTCACAAACCCACTTACATCCTGACACTTACAGCTATACACTGATCCCACTCACTCACAAACCCACTTACATCCTGACACTTACAGCTATACACTCCCACTCACTCACAAACCCACTTACATCCTGACACTTACAGCTATACACTCCCACTCACTCAAAAACCCACTTACATCCTGACACTTACAGCTATACACTCCCACTCACTCACAAACCCGCTTACATCCTGACACTTACAGCTATACACTCCCAGGATTTTTCTCTCTCTTAATTACTGGAGTGCATCAAATTGGGAAATTTGCGACATTTTCACCATTTTCATTTCTGAGCCTTGTTCGGAGGTCTACCGTCAACTGATGTAGGTCAACCAAACTTTGTTAGGTTTGGTTCAACCCTTTAAATTGTCTGTCAATGAGAATACTGATAGAAATCAGATTATGAGAATTAAGAGACAGTTACGGAAAATTTCAAAGAATTTTTCACACATGATAATAAAACCTGCAATTGTTATTACAGTGTTCTTTTGGGGACACCATACCTTCGTTTCTTTGCAATTGCGTATCAAATTATAGATGCAAAGTAACAAAGAGGCGTAGTTACGAAGAAGCAAAGTTGCGAAGTTATGATGTGAAGAAGTGATGATACAATGCGAAGAAGGGAAGTTATGATGTGAAGAAGCGAAGCAACTTGGCTTCTTCACATCCAAACGTCACTTCTTCAAAACTTTGCTTCTACCTATTTCAAACTTTGCTTTTTCTAATCTTAAATTTGCTTCTTGAATCTTCACAACTACCCTATTTCATAACCTAATGCTTTTTTGTAAATTTGCTTCTTCAATGCATCTTTGCTTAATAATTTATTTAATTGAAAGAGCAAAGTTGTGATGTTACCAAAAGAACACCATAGATATTGTACATGTAGATGAGGGGTGGCGTAACTCAGTTGGCAGAGCGCTCGATCTTTGGTATTGGGGCCAAGACATTTACTACGGGTAGCTTCGAAACAAAAGAGTGGCATTACCAACCAAGAGACTATAGCCAGGTGTTGTGGGCTAACACCTTGCACAGTGACCCCAGCCTAGTCATTTGGAAGAGACTTGAAACCAATCGAGGTCCCATGTCAGGGTTTTTGAAATTGGGAAAATATAGCTGCGTTTCGCATAATTGGGTAAAATTTCTAAATAGATTTGGATGCATTTTCACTAAATATTTAGTGTCTTTAACTTTTTTTTTTTTAAGAATTTTCCATGAGGTTTCAAATTGGGAAAAAAATTGTCAAGAAATTTGGAAAAAAAGATACTATTTTGCTTTAATTGGGAATAGGGCCGAATATCTGCACCAAATCAGGCCGATCAAGAGCCCTGAAAGTGAAAAGATACGATATGATATTGTGGGGCGCATAGCTCAGTCAGTTGAGCGCCGGATTTTCAATCTGAAGATTCCAGGTTCGAATCCCGTTGAGGGCGGACTTTCTCAGAGGTGATTTATCATCTCGCCCCCACCTGTTCTCCGACTCGGAGAAAACTAAAACGGTCCGAGTGGCCCCTCGGCAGCTGCGGCTGAGGTGATTGCCTCGTGTGATGGCACGTTAAAGGCCGTTGGAAATACGGACCACCCACTGTAGTACATAAATCACACCTTCCCCGCATACACTTGCATACATAGTGGAAGGTACCTTGTACAGAGCATGGTGAACAAGTGGTGAGTAGTGAGTGTTGAGGAGTAATGAGAGGAATTTGAAATATTGTCTTGATATATAATGTCGTTTAATATGTGATCCCCTCTGGGGAGTGCTCCGATAAGCGGAGGGTCATACTAAGGAAGAAGAAGAAGAAGATATTGGCCTCGATTTTTTCAAATACATGTAGTACAAATGTACTTACATGTACACATGCCAATGTGATCTTTATGCCTGTACTATATCAGTATGAAACATCCCGTCACCTATCTTCACCACCAGCCTCTTAACCCCCCCCCCCCCCATTGTTTACCTGCATTTAAACTTACAAGAAAGTAAGAGTGGGATAGTACAGTCGATAAATTCAACAATTACAATGAAGATACTGTGCATGTGCACGAATTTTTGACAAGATGCTTGCTACGGTCGACGTATCGACATAAAAAATT
Organism: Pinctada fucata; assembly: GCA_028142955.1. NCBI lineage: Eukaryota > Metazoa > Mollusca > Bivalvia > Pterioida > Pteriidae > Pinctada > Pinctada fucata. The sequence goes on from AP027105.1 coordinate 18,963,801, forward strand.
TGGCTTGCAGCCCAGCTGAGCTGTGGTTAGGTCGGACAGGTGTTGGGCTTTTTGCATATCTAGTGAACTTATGTTTGCCATAAAAAGTACGTTAAAAACGTCGTTTTCCGTCATGTGACAATTAAAATGACAGATGCAGAATCATTTATTACGTACAAAGACTTCTGATGTTGGAAATCTCTTTGTTGGCGATCTCAGCTCAGATTTGTTGTAAACAATGGTATTCATCCGCGTCAAAATATGATATTAGATTATTCATACAGAAACTTATTCGCACTTCCATTTTTTAGCTCTCCTTGTCAAAGACCAGTCGAGCTTATGCTATCGCCCTGTGTCCGGCGTCCAGCCGTCAGTCTGTCTGTCTGTCCGTCCATTAAACTTTTCTTGTGAGCGCAAATCCTTTGAATCTGTGAATACTACAAATTAAATTCTTTTTCATAATTTCGAATCCTCTGCATCTGTGAATACAAGGACTTATAAACAGATTATAAGTCCTTGGTGAATACTACAAATAAAATTCTTTTTCATAATCGGCCTGTGGTCTAGTTGTGCACCTGATATTTTGTTTTAGCCCTTGACCCCCAGGGTCTTGGAAAATGGGTGTGGTCATTTTCTCCAATTTAACTATATGTAATCTTGTGAGCACCAATTCTCAGAAAATATAATTGATAGAAAGATAATTGTTTTTTCCTTTATTCTCAGTCTGTAGTCTAGATGTGCACGGTTATTTTGTTTGAGCACCTTACCCCAGGGTCTTGGAAAATGGGTGTGGTCATTTCTCCTATATAACTCTATGTAATCTTGTGGGCACCAAATCTCATAAAGTATAATTGATAGAAAGATAACTTGTTTTTGCATTATTCTCAGTCTGTGGTCTAGATGTGAACCTTGTATTTTTTTAATCCCTGACCTTAGGTTCATGGAAAATGGGTGTGGAAAAATTCTTCTATGCATGTATAAGTCTATCATGTAATATTGTGAACACCAATTCTCTGAAAGTATAATTGATAGAGAGTTAATTCTTTTTGCATTATATTAATAATTCTCTGGTTTTGTATTTTGTTTGAGTTCTTGTCTGATCCAAAGGCCTTGGAAAATGAGTGTAGCACTTAGATTAATTTAAGCAAACTACCAGGAGAGCTTCAGTCTCATCAGAGACTTCTGGTTTAATCTGTCAATCGATCGAACGAAACTTGATGTTCATCATTTCCAAGAATTTAAAAAAACTTCTTTTATAAGTCCTTGTTGTTTCATTTACTTGATTCAGAAATATACTTTATACTCATAGGAGGGACGTATAATAACTTCCCTGGTCGTAGAAATGCCTATTCATTCATGTTTAAAATTATCAACGGACATCTTCTCCTTTTATAGACCGATCAAAGGGATTTACCACGCTAATACCGGTTTCTGTATTTACTATATATGTGTTAACACACATATATAGTAAATACAGAAACCGGTATTATTAATAGGGAATTTCACTGTAAATCTGTGTATTTATATGTTTCGATCATTTCATGCTTATTACGTATAGACTAAGAAACAAATCGGAGAGAATAAGGTGTCTTAGTTGTGATTTCATGCGATAAATTTATGCACTTGCTGTGTGTTGCATACCCGTAACAAAACACAAATTATGGCATTTATTCTACATATATGCACCTCAGTTGTCTGTTTATAATGCAAAATATTGGGAGATATCACTATCAAAAGAGCTGGAATAATTAAATCAAGATCATTTCTGAAAACGCGATTTTTTTCTATGTAAAAATTTAGGTCACGCGCGATTCAGTTTGCAGTTTTGAACATCCGTTGCGACATGTTTCTTTAATTATGCATATATTTTAGAATGAATTTACCTCTATCCGATTCCTTTGTCGACAGAAAAAATAGTCCCTTGTTTATATTGTTTTTATGTAATTGGGAAAGTGTTATGTGCTAATCATCTCTATTACTACATTTGGCATACATTTTCTATGCCCATGAGTGTATGCAAATAAGTATTAAAACTCTCTAAATATTTACGCGAAATGTTGAAGCGGTTTGTTTGTAAATATCAATGTCAAGGTCATAACAAAATAGTGCGCGACAATCGGGCCTCTTCCGTCGCAAGCTCGGAAAAAACGATTGCTGGGAAGCACGGAGGGATAGAATAAGGGGAGGGTTCAGACGTCAGATGGATCCCATCAACATGGGCGGATCCAGGTATTTTTCAAAAAAAGGGGAGGGGAGTTTAAGACTCAATTATTACATGTATTGTAAGCCAACGAGCGTAGCATATATATGTCTTGACATTCAGTCATTTTAGGACATTTATAAATATTATGTTTTTATTTATTTTTTTTGGGGGGGGGGGGGCTATATTTCAACATTAGCTTTTACAAAAAAGCTTGCCGGCAGTTAACTGACATTAAATGTTGTAAAACACTAGTAAGAAACAATTGGAATGAATAATTTTTGTTCTTGTTGACCAATCGCACATTTCCGGGCTTTTCCGTTCTTATTTCCGATTCAAGCTACGGACATTTCCGAGGATCTGCGATTGTTTTAGGACGTATCGGTACAAAGACTTTTCGATGCATCTTTCGGATGAAAATGCACTGATACGATATGACTTTCGTTTGTCAAGTCATCTAGACTCTTGAGCCGACCTGATGAAAGTATCTTATGCACAGGTTCTGAATAACCTTGACGAATATTTGCATATTTTGTAATTGTCCACCAATCATATTGCCAAGAGTTATTTTATCCGTGCAAGTATGTCACGATTGATTACAGTATACCGGCAGTCATGACTGCCGGTAATAAACATGAATGAGAAGACGTTTTTCTTCAAGTATATTAGACTAATTTTGTGATGAAATATTTCTACCAGCATAATATTTATTCCTTGGAAATTTTATTATATAATATTTTTCCCGAGAACTTTTTTATGTAACAAAAAAATTCCACGAGGAAAAGGAGCTGTTAAGATAAGGGCCCAGATTTAGCCCTGAAATCACTCGATTATTTCTCGTGCGCTGTCCTTCCAATTTTTATAAAAGTTGGTCAAGATAAAAATATAAAGTATTATAAGATTCCTAGTAGGTATTTTATTTAAATAAATTTGGCGAAAGATGTTGTAATTACGGGTTGAAGAGTTAGGGGTATAGATGATGGAAAACGTTTAATATTTATCGAGAAAATCGAAAATGCACAAAAAATGCATTATTTTAAACATTTTTATGTTTTTTATGCTTCTGTTACCTTTTCATGTCAAAATTGGGGGGGGGGGGGGGGGGAAGGAAGAGGCAGAGATTAAAAAATAAATATTGGGTTTTTCATGTTCTGTATGCACAAATTTTAACATTTCTGGTGCAATTCTAAATTTTAACGGCGAGCGGTAGCGAGCCAGGAATTTTTTAAAGCAAAATATTGACTAATCAGAAAATACTGTCTGTGTCCTCTATCATTAACATATACATGTAATGATATTCTATATAGTTTGAGTTAAAGGTAATTTTGCAGTTTTTTTTATATCTGTATGACCAAAAATTACGTCAAAAAGTGGGGGGGGGGGGCACAAATATACTTATGCCCCCCCCCCCACTTTCAAAAGTGGGGGCACGTGCCCCCTCTCCCCCCTGCCCCCCCCCCCCCTTGTCCTACGCCAGTGGCAAAATTAACTTTGAAAATTAACTTTGAGGTTATTATATCAATATAATCGGCATACTCTTCAATCCGGAAACTGAAAAAACGGTTTTATTTCGTTCTTCTCAGCCATTTATGTAGCTTTCTGGCGCGAAATGCACACAGTGTAGAAAATAGACAACTTTCTCCTTTATTTCCTTCCAAACGGTTAAATATTTGATCGGAACACACTCTGAATAGATTGTTCCATGATATAAAAAGAAAAAGACGACAATATAACGTACTTAAACGCTCTAGAGGCAAATTTAAAAATAGCCATCCATCCCCCCC